>JALQBC010000006.1:1200000-1587352 GCA_023375675.1 Cytospora piceicola
GGCAGCAACAACAACAACCAGACGCGGGCGCTGCGAACCGCACTCGCATGCCTGTGCCCGCGACTGCCAACATCCAGCGTGGCAATACTATGCCACCCTTGAACTCGTCCGCGCCACAGCACCCTGGGCCGGGACCATACAATGCTCCGCAGGGACGTCTGCCCTCACCGAGTGGAGCTGCAGATGCATCGGCCGAATTCGCACCCAATGCCTATGACGTCGCCCGCCCACTCGCACCCCTGCCTTCAATGCCCTCCGGACATTACGAACCGTCAGCCCAAAACCACTGGTACGACAAGATCATGGACTTGCTGCTTGGAGAGGATGAGACTGCTTCTAAGAACAGAATCGTTCTGATTTGCAAGCACTGTCGGCTCGTCAACGGGCAAGCCCCACCCGGAACAAACAGTCTGGCTGAACTCGGGGTGTGGAAATGCATGGCATGTTCTGCCATGAACGGCGAAGAAAATGAGGGCAAGAGGATCATGAAGGAAGTTTTGGGCCAGACTGAGCCTACAGATGATGGGGAGGAGAGCGATCTTGTGGAAGTACAGAGTGACGAGGCTTCGAAGGAAGAGGTGTCAGGGGCTAGCAAGCGAAAGGGAAGGGGCACCTAGTGTCATTTCGAACACGGGCCCTATATGAAAACATAAAAAAATGAGTTCAATCTGCTCTCCTTCTTTTCGCTCAGTAACCTGCTCTGCCTTCATTATGAAATACCAGGCTTATATGACAGAACTAGCGACTTGTCCAAACTGGTCGATTACTAGGGTTGGTTCAGGGTGGGGCAGGGTTAGGGATGGTTTCAGGTCAGGGTTCCGGGGATATTACTAACTACAGTAGCTACCCCCTATATATTATATCCTTATAGAGAATAAACCCTTAATATATTACATATATCCGGTGGATAGATTAGCTGATAATATATGTGAACCCTTACCCTTATATATTATATGTCCCTTATATATTATACAGGTGGCTTAGATGGGCTATATGATATATAGGGGGTAGCCACTGTATTCCCTTATATGAGTACTGTAACGCAGAAACGGAACCGTTATTGCATAGCAATGGCGACCAACTAGGTACCTTATATCTCGTGATAACTATGTATTCGGTACGCACCCTGCAATGATATTAGCCGAACTATTTCCTCGTCTTCTTTCTATTCTGTAAACACAATTATACACCACAGCCTCTCAACATCTTTGACACCTAACACTATTACCCCAGGCCCTAGGTACTTTCCTTGTCCTCAAAGTATTTTGCAACTCGGCCGTAAAGTCCCCGCATCCCTTCATCGAAATGGTGGCAAGCCGAAGCTAATTCCTGAGCGTCGCTGTCGGCAAGAATGTCGGACAACTTATGGTCTGCACCAACTTCCAGCTCTGCCTCCCGCACCATCTCCGCGTAAGCCCGCTGTGCGGCTAGTCTGTCAAGAAGCTCTGGGTCCTTGTGCTGACCTGCTTCGTCCAACATGTGCGGTCCCAGAGAGAGGCGAGTCTTAACCATGGCAACGGCACCAGGACAGTCCACCAACTCCCAGGGCAACGCGCAAGCGCCATACCAGTCGATTACTGCTTCCACGCCGAAATCCTTGTTAACAAGGATATTGTGGAGCTCCATCTCATTGTGGCGGATCGGGAAGGGCCCCTCGTCGTTAAAATATTTGTTCCCTTTGGCCAGCTTGTCCAGCCGGGATGGCCAGCTCAAACACCCCTCGACAACCTCGTCAAACGTCTCCGGATGCCATTCCCGCATCCGCTCCAAGTCCATATCGGTCGACATCTGGGCCGTCCACGCCTGCATAAAGGCTGTCGCCGTATCGAACGGTCCGCCTATATTAGGGATCGGCCCAACCCCGAAATTGCCGTCTGCGTCGCGAGTAACGACCCCGATCTTGGGAAGGCGCACCGAAGCGATCTGAACCTGCATGTGCATTAGCGTTTGATCATTATCTGATGACAGCTCAGGATGTCGGCCTTTTCCAACGCTAGCTTGAGATCTGTCGACGTTGTATTACGGTAGACTTCGGCATGGTTTCTGAAACGGGATATTGTCGAAACCTTCGTGAGTCAGGTTATAACAAACACAGAAACAAGTCCGGGGAATCGTCTCAACACTTACATGAGCTGCGGCCAACGAGCGGCATAACGGCTCGAAAGCCTCACGCGGGACATCGAAGCTTCGTTCGTTAGGATCCTTCTTGCTCTGCTCCGCACCCGTGTTCCACGGGAAGAAATCCGTGAGCATGAAGGCGGAGCCCGTCGGGTTCTCATCGTTCACCGCGAACGCAAACACCTGGGGCACCGGGGCCTTGGAGCGGGCCTTCAGAATGGCCAACGTGTCGACCTCGGCCTTTAACAAGCCATCCGAAGGATACTCATCCTCGTCCCGCATCCTTACACGGGCGACCCAGAGGGTTCCGTCCTCGAACTTGAGCAGCCGGGCCAGGTTGCTGCCGCCTGAGGTTATGTCGGGGAGTACCCAACATCGCTGCCCGTTGTTGGAACGAGAGGCTATGTCACACATAGCCTCCCAATTGGTCCTTTTCACGCACTTCTCCACCAAAGGTCGTGCAGAATCAAAAATTGGCCATCTGAGCCCCAGGGAGGAGGTGTTCTCTTCGATGGACGCCATGACAGCCTGAGCTTCGAGGATATAGAGAACAATTTGGATTGCAGAGTTTCTGAATAGATTGTACCGTATTAATGGTCAAGGCTGAGTGATCGAGTGAAGCCAGGATTGAAGGATGAACGAGGATATACTAATCAGGTCCGGAATACCCTCCACCTTTATATGCACATGACTACCGTAGGGAGACATCTGAAGGCCGTAAGGCCAGGGCTATGTGACGGTGCGGCGATGGACCAGAGAAAGAACTGAACCGCTTTCACCTAAGGCGGAACGCCGTATCGAAGGCAGACTTAAGCTAGCCGCGAGCATTCGATGTGAAAAGAATGATCAATTCCAGAATAGCTGAGTTGAGGACTAAAGTAGACCTCGATGAGCACTTCAAGCGCCTGGGACAAAGGCGCATCACTTGGAATATATCTCAATATGGAACCGAAGGACGAACGACGAAGGATCGTGAATGAAGAGGGCGAGAAAAGGGTGGGACAAAGGTAGGACCGCTACTACTAACGGAACACTAGCCTTTAGCCTGAAGATTTGTCCAAATTCAGAGTTCCTTTCTTCAATCCGAGCTTGAAATTAAGTCGTACTCGTCTTTGTTTTGTTGATGAGAAAACACCCTCGAGGTGAACTGTTATAATATATCCAATTGAATAAAACTGGATTTATAATGTTACGGCACGAGATATAGAAGAGGTCAGGCTCTTTAATCAGGAATATTATAAATATTAATTAGATTGTCGCTACAGAAAAGAAAAAGAAACAGAAAGGGAAACGTAAGCTTAGCCTTCTAAAGAGAAAGCTTAAAGTATAAATAAAGCTATCTACTAAGTGTTATTAGTTAGCCTTGAAGTTAAGGTAGAATAATATATACAGCTATATTATATTATAATACTAGGGAGCGGCGGTAAACCGCTTCTTAAGAGGGCCTTTTATTAAGAAGTTTCAAAATCTAAATCTGAATTTAACAAACGCTGCTTAAGCTGCTTTAGATATTATAAAGCGCTGCCCTTTAAGCGTTACTTTATTATACCTTACGTAGCCTTAAGCCGCAATAATAACTTAATATATAATTATATACTTGATAAGTTCGTGTAGAAGATTAACAGCTAGGCTACTTATATTCTTAAGATGTGTTTATAGTTTTATATGTAACTGTGGGAAATTATAGTGATTAAGGGGAACCTAAAGGACTAGTGATATATAGAATCAAGCTAACACAGTCTATTGTGTAGTGTCTATATGTGTGTTATTGTAGAAGGGAAGTAAACAAACTAGCCTGAGAAAAGGGAAGAAAAAAGGTGTAAGTGAAGGAAGTGGCGCCGACGGAATAGTATATATGTGATTGTGACTATAGCCAGAACTCTGCTAGATAGCCCCCAACTTGTTTCCAGCCTTCCTTCATGCACTATTCAAGCCTCGATATATGTTTCGAGCTCCGGTTGTTTACAATCGTCTAATGCTTCGATGCCGAGCATTCATCGGTCGGGCCAAGAATTCCCACCAGGTATTCCCACCAGGCAAGCTTATCGGGATTTCCCAATGGGCGCCGTTGGCCACATTTTCCTTTTTGATTTTATTTCCCTTGCATTTATCTTTGATGCACGCTCCGTACTCGCTGTCTCCGTACTTCTTAAGTACGTGCTTAGGCTTTTGGAGTTGCATTTCGAATTATGTGGGAGGAGATGCAATCTAGTACTGGACGTGTCAGCTGGGATCCCAGTGTTCGAATACTTGGAATTCAAGAGCAGGCTGAAGGTCTACTCACCAGGATATGAAATAGGAGAGTGGATCGAAATGGTAGGCCGAGAAAAACTGTCGATCAAGCTCTACGGAGGTTGTTGCTATCTGAGGAATCCACTGATACTGCTTGGCTCTGTAGTGATTATGGGTTGGTTGATACAGAGGACATGCGTGTGGATTACTACTACTACGAACGGCTTGAACATAATGATACTTATAATGAAAATTATCATCATACTCACTGTCCTTGGGCTTGGAGAAGCCTTTCACTTGTCTCACACCCATTGTCAACACTCTACATACAGGTCAGTATGTAGATGTTACGTGTGGGATAATTCAGTAAACTGCTTTATTCTTCAATGCAATATTAGAATGCCACTTTACTGTTTTGTGACCGTGAAATAATCCCCAGATCGTGGACTCGGTCAATGCCCACATGCAAAACACCGGCACCACATCACTTGGCGTGGCCCAGCTTTGTCTCCGGCCCTGCTGTTGTTTTAGCTCAGTCTTTGATGTGTGGCATCCACACAACAGCCATGCCCTGTTGTCGGCCCCAGCTCCTTTTGGCAGGGTCATGGACATGGACAAGGAGAGGGAGCTACCCAGCTATACCAGCGATTATGGTCATACTTGTGACGCCTCATATACGGATTATCTAACCGACTAATTGACATCAAGCGTCAGATTTCTCCTGGCCCTGCTCTCTTTATTTACACCCCCATCGTCTTGGTATTCCACAAGAGGCTTCTGATGATCATTGGGCACAGGCATTCAGGCTACGTACCCCTCTGGTTCCCCCTCCATCCGATGACGCTGACACTCCTTTCACCCCCCCCCCCCCAAACACCACCAGGAGCACACCGTCAAACCACCACTTTCACTCTTCTTGGTACCAGGGCCCTCTTCGACCACGGCCCCCTAACCTTTGCTTCGGATTACTAGTGGAATTCGCGAGCACCATACCAGCCCACTAACTGGGTGCCTACGACGCTCAAATTCAATACGGTTTGCTGGCTGGAAGTCGTAAACCGGGTGACTATATGAAATCTCAACGGACTTTTGATTGCTGTTCACCAGTTGACAAAGAGGGTGCGTACCCCTCTACGCTAGTATGGGGCCAATCAACCCATACCATAAGGTTTTTGGGTGCTTTGGGCTCGTTGATAGGCTGCCCCGGGTCGTCAATTTAAGAGAACAAAGCGAGCGGCGGTGTCCTTGACCAGTTGCGATCTCTCAGCTGCCCAGCCAGTGTTTCATGATACACGCTAGAGATCGCGTTCATTGAGTGCTAGAAAAAGTCCCCTGAACTCAAATCTGCAATGGTAGACAAGGTTATTCTGTGTATTGGGAGCCCCTGAACACGTGATACATCAGAGCCAAGCTGGTTCGTCTTCATCCCAAACGTCGGTTGTCCCGAAAGCAAGCGTTTTCGACCTTCGGAGGGCCCCAACGAAGGCGTCAACGGGACTCGTACCGTATGTCTCCACCATCACTGGCGACCGCTTGTAGTGGTAAGAACCGGCCCAAGCCAGCCCGCTGAGGGAGATCCCAGGGAGCCAGCGCTTGCGGTGCTGGCGATGGCGGTAGCGACGTACCCAAGAACAGCCCGGGATGTTGTATTCGCGCCACCGGCAGCGGGGGAAGGCCCCGTTGTCCCATGGGTTGCTGAGCCTGCCAGATTGTGCTCCTTCTCAGGCAGCCCTCCCTCTCTCGCCAGCGGGCCATGGCCTGTACATACCGCAGCTCCTCCCTTTCCCGACGGTTGCGTTCTGCCAGACTGGCCCACCTTAGACAGGCGGGGCAGGAGTGTTGTCGAGCGAACAGGTCGGTGGTGTAGTAGGGGCAGTTGTGTGGCCGAGTGGTGCTGGACCGGGTGTATTGTGAGTAGGATGGGCTCTCCACACAGGTCTCTGGCTCATACGTGGTGTGGCCACATTCGTGATGGTGGATAATTGCCAAGCCGCACATTCTTTCTACGGAGGCGTTAAAGCTGATTATTTCTTGTGGCAGAAATGCGTGGTAGCAATGCGACTTTGAGTACCCTCGTGTGCCTTTGCTAGACCAGTCGAGTAGGGGATCAGAAGTTGACATGCGTGCGTTGGGACTGCTTCCAAAAAGGGGGATGGTGTGGTAGAAGGGTCTGAACCTTGTTGATGAAGTCTCCAGCCGGGCAGTCTCGTCCCCCACGACGGCGGGACAGCCACGATGGGACAAAGGCGCGGGTGGTTATAGTAATGTGCAATTGATGTTGATGGGCCGGGTCGATAATTATGTAATCACGTCTTCCTACATTGACAAGAGACAAAGGGTCTTGCCCGTTGAGGAAAATCGATCATGTAGGGAAGCACCCGTCTTCTACAGGGGCCCTAACAATCCATTGTATTCCTCGTCTCAAGGAGGAACTTTTCCTTCTCTAGTTCGACGCACAATAACATTGTCACCAACATAAAGTGACCACCCATCTCAGAAAGCCAGCTGGCAGCACTGACACACACCCCCCCCCCCCCCCGAGAAGCTCAACCATTCAAGGCTTGGGTCCATGCAACCATGGAAGTAAGTCGCAGGTGCAATGGGCCCTCATATGAGTCGTTGTCGAATTACGCGACTAGTACCGATACTTGCTAATAAGCGCACCATATTCGTCGAATCTAACCGGCTCATACCTTGCAGAGTGCTCCTCGGACACAAGGTGTGACAATGTGGAAATTGTGTGCGAAATGTCGGGACACAAAGAGAAAGGAATGGAGCAGCGTGCTCGAAGTCCGGATTTGGGTACCTGGGCAACATCAGGACTTGTAAGCCAATGCAAGGCGGAAATGAAGTAATCTTGAGAAGGTTATGCCTGTCAATGCATGCAACTCGGAATGAGTTGAGGAGTTCCCAGAAAGGACAAACCTTTCAAATGTTGCAAAACATTCGTTAGAGCATGTCCCCAATGTTGATGACGAGTGCACCTTCCTTTGGTCCGGCACGCAAATAGTTACACGTATCGGCATCCATACTTATCCTCCCAAGGTGATAGCTTTGTTAGATCAATCCGATGGAACGTTCTAAAGCCGTGAACTCGTGGAGTACAAAACTCCTGTTGCAACAACGGCCAAATCACGTACTTTCCGTTTACACTGACCATGCACCCGCCTCAATCGACAGAAAGAAAGCAGATATCTTCTGAGCTGAATATGTGGTATTATTTACCGTTGTCTTGGCAGTCGAGATATTTGTTCGCATGTTCTTCTTCCTTAACGGTCTTGAACACCACGGGGGGGGGGGCGTGGACGGGATCGTGTCCCCCCCCCTCCCGAGTCGAAATTCCAGGCGTAGCGATCTGCCTGCTTTTCGTATAGAAATACCCAGAAACTGAACTCCACAAAATGGTATGTCCCCCAATATCCGACCCAACTTGTTCTTCCTCTGCTGGGCAAGATTAGTACACTAATTATGCGGCGCCTTTTATGGTATCAGTCGTGCGTGTCTTAATTGGTCTCGCTCAAGGAGATACCTACCAACATGATTCAGATTTGTGATTACTTGAAACTCATGGGAGAATCGAAACAAATACTTGAAACTACCTGCTCTCAATGGTAACCATGGATGGATCTATCCATGTCTCGGGCCAGACGTAGTTGCAAAGACCCACCTTCAGCCCCTCCTTTCTGCCTCTCCCGATCGAGACCTCCATCACAACATTGTAGATATTCACCTCGGCCTACTACTTTTCTATATCTGCCATCTTTTCCCTATCAAGCCATCCTAGTAACTGAGAACCTTCCAATAGCAATCAAATGGCATCAACCGACGGGGAGCTCAGCAGCTTCGAGATCGACTTCTGCGGCAGACCGATTAAAATCACGCACCCTCCCAACGTGAAGATCGACAAGAAATCCCTTGAGAACTGGACCGCCTTCAAAAACTGGAAAGCCACACTGGAAGAAAACATTGCTCTGCAGGAGACCAAAAAGGATCATGCCTTCCATAATGATCCTTACATGTTGCACTCCATTGAGATCATGTCGGTCTACTGGTACGGAACACGTATCTTCTTCATGAAGGTGAAGCCGACCATCAAGGGCACCAATCCGCACCCGGAGACAGGGATAGTGAAGGACTTACCGGCCGTCACTTTCTTGCGTGGTGGCAGTGTTGCCATGCTCATGATACTACGACCTAAGGATAACAGAGACGAGAAGATGGTAGTTATGACCGAACAGCCTCGGGTTTCTGCAGGCTCTTTAGCATTTTGGGAAATCCCCGCCGGGATGCTCGATGATGAGCATAACTTTGAGTTTGCAGCGGCTCGAGAGATCGAAGAAGAGACTGGGTTTGAAATCCCGAAGTCGGAGTTGATCGATATGACGGAACTGGCATTGAGAAATTCAAAAGTCCCAGAGGAAAATCTGAAACACGCTATGTATCTCAGCCCGGGTGGGTGCGATGAGTACACCGCGCTACTTCTCTGGGAAAAGGAGTTGGATCGGCCGGAGATTGAGGATCTCAAGTCTAGAATGACAGGTTGGAGGAAGAATGGAGAAACTGTAGCACTAAGACTTGTGAACTATGAGGCACTGTGGCGGGAAGGGGCACGGGATGCAAAAACATTGGCTGCCTGGGCATTGTATGAAGGTCTAAGCAGGGCAGGAATTCTGCAGGATGAGAGGAATAACAATAAGCAGGCAAGTGTGACTTGAGGGCTAAGAACGGGAAGGGAAGATATTCAATGTTTGGTTGAAGAATCATGATCAGTCAGAGAACTTCTTGCCATCAAACCGAAGACAGCCAGTGTCACAACACCACTTGGACATCTGATGCTCGATCAAGGGTTGGAGAATGTCTTCTTCAATATATCAACCACCTCGTCGTTCCTTTTGCCGAGCGCCTCTTGCAGGATGTTCGAAACTAATATGGTTGAATTGTCCTCGGCCTTCACCGTTGAAAGTCGGCCAGCTCCAAAGTCGTCACCTTCGGACAGCCTTCTGATGATGTGTTCAATTTGTCCGATGATAAGAGTATAATCATTAGTCAAATCCAGTTCGGCTTTTTCGAGCGCTATAGCTAGGACAAAGTGGGAGTCCTTCTGCTGCTCTTGACCTTGGACCATACCCGTTCTACCTCTTGGTTTTCTACCCTTGAGGTCTTTTTCATAGTTTTTATGTCTTGGGCTCTTGTGGTACATACGTTGCGTATAAGTGTTGGGAGGTTGATGCCGCCCTGGGAAAGGTTATCGGCCATGATCGCGAGAACCGTTGGCTGTAGCTGCATGAACTTTCCCTTGCGTGCGCGATGCTTTTTATCTGTCGACAGACCTGCCCCCAAAAAGAACTGAGAGATCAAATCCTGGATCGTTGCTGGCACTTCTTGGCCGAAAATGTCCCGACCGAATACTTCGATGACTTGATCCATCTCCGCCCAGGAATGACCAATGGCGCCTATCAATATGGCTAGTTGGTACAGGTAACCACCGAGGACTATGTACCTGGTCCTGTTTGCATACGCGATTGCCGCAATATCCCTTGTCGAGTAGAGCTGTAGCGCAAAGTGGCCGGCCATGGCTGGGTTGGCATTGAGCAGGAAGAGCTCATCGCGGTGCGCCTGCATAAGTTGCAAGTCGAGTGCTTTCACGGCCTCAATGTCGGTGGAAAAAACACCTTGTTTCTTTGCTCCAATGAAACCAGCGAACTTCTCGATCACAATAGCAGGCACAACGCCGTTTTTTGAAAGTGTTTCTCGCCTGTTCGCGCTTTCGTCGTTTGTTGTTTGGCAGCCAGGGGTAACTTGAATCCTCCTTGATAAATCGTTTTTTCGTCTTCACAAAGGTCAAGTCTCGAAAGTCCATTGCCAGAGGTCGTGAAATATTCCCCCCCAGTCCTTCCTGGCCCTTCAGGGGCGACGGAGTTGAGAGTGCTGCTAGGCCGGTCGAGGGAAGAAGTTCCCTAAGATCCAATAGAAGCTTGGCCGCAAGTACTGCTGTTGCAGTGACGTTTCCATGCATCCATACAGGCAAAAGTGCTTTGGTGAAACAATCTTGGGGAAGTTTATATATATCCCCGGAGAGTTGGGGGTGCCGTCTGGAGTCTTCGTCGATGATCGTTGCCAAATGCATGTCCAGGATAACTTGGCACAGGAATTCATCGTCCTTCACGAACCGAACAAATCTGGAATCGACAAAGAAGTCTCGGTGGCCTGTATAATAGAACTGCATTGGCAAGATGGGTTCAGGCCAGCCAAACGTATGGTACAGTGGGCCAAGAATTTTCAGCCGCGCCAATGTGTCTCCAACGGGAAGCAAACTGAACTTATCGTCCCTGGAGAAGCGTTCGTGAAGTGGTTTGATAGCCGTGGTACTCTCCCGACCATATAGGATCCTCGTCAAAACATCGTAAGGTCAACCGGTTGTCCCACATATAGAGAGGATTTTGTCTTCCATCTCTTGTAGCTGGTTGAGAGCGTGGGAAGTCAAGAGGGTTGGTTTGACCAGAGCCAGCATAGTAGTGCTGTTTCCGCTACAGCCCTGTCTCCATGCCTCCCGTAGTCGGTGTAATTCTTTGTGTATTGTCTCAAAAAAAGAGTATACCGCGAGAGAATTATCCTGGCCAGGGTCGAATACCGCGATCTGCTGTTGGAGCGGCTTCTTGTCTTTCTTTGCAGATGCAACCACCGCATTGCGTAAGCGTGATGGTGGTGGTCTTGTATCCATGTCGCATTCGCCGATAGTATTTTCGATGTAAAGTCTGGAACAGGTTTCTATTGAACATGTGTCAGCTTCGTGTTCAGCGGTCGAGGAATCTCAAGTAAAGCTAGCTCCCTTAGACATACCGCATAAAATTCTCTTCATGGTTACCAGTAGGTCCTGGCTTTGAAGGTAGAACCTGCTCCTCAAACCTATCGCGAAGTATCTGAAAGCATTCCTCGAGGACTGTCACAAAGTGTTGATGCCCATTGAGCTCGTCCTGCGTCCTGTTATCAAACGCTCTGTACCAGTCGTTGGCGCGGCCGCGGTCACGAATTGCACGAGATAATGCTCTTGCTGCATATAAAGGTACTTTCTCCTCTGTATTAACGATGCCAACCCGCTTGGGTAAGCAGGTCCGCGGTTGTGTAGGTGCTTTGACATGTTCTTGATGGATGGTGCCAGCCACATCGCTGGCTGATTTCCAGCAAGCACCACCAAAATATGGTCATATCACGATGATATTCACCGATTACTGTGCTGATGTTCTGTTCCTGCATGATGGGTGCTTCCAGACTCTCTGGTGTGATTACTGTCGATGTCGAGGGTATCTAAAGAAAGTGATGGATATTAAATATCGAATCATGTACCAGGGCCGATGGGTTCTGGAAACCGAAGGCGAACAATTCATTGAAGGGTGGGGCCCTTCAATAGAGGTGCGAGTTCATTGTGCAGACATTGTGCAGACAATGAAGTCTGTGGCAAGAATGGTAATAGCAAGTCTGGAGAAAGTGAATGGAGACTAGAGCTCAGGGGTGTATATATATTTCCCCTCTCTTCCTAATGCCCGGTTAAGTTTGTCATGGATGATAAGATCCAGTACTAGGTCATCAATAGTTTTATACTGATTACTGTTTCGATTGTTCTCATTTGAATTAGAAGCTGCCCTAGCAAGCAGGCACTGTACGTCATGCTCTTTTCGCTTTTAGCCCTTCCCCTACACAGCTGCTTGCATTGACAGAATAACAAACACATATAAAGGGCTGGTATACGACGTGATGAAGGGCAAACTGATCCTGAACCCAACGAGTTCGGTGTTGCTGTAACATACATTGCAACACGACCCTAGTTTTACTGTCTCTCTACTGGAGCCTTACATATAAATAGATGGCTCCACCGCGGCCAGTTTCCTCTGATTCTGGTGTTCTCTCCTCAATGGAGTGTTTGTTCCCAAGTGTCCTCAATGGATGGCGAATGAGATCTTCCGGCCTTTCACCTCTCAATTTCTTTTCTGCATCCTTAAGCATTTATTGACACCCCAACAATTGCCCTCTGGTCCAGTCTTAGGTGGGAAAGCTCCCTCGTTTGCTCAGCTGCATCTGCACTAATATATCGTCCTCGCTCCTTACACCTCATTACCCCAGGGTATTGGACACGGCCACTGTCCCCGTTTATCCCCCCCCCCCCCAGGCCCCCAGGTTTTCTGCCGTGTATCTGCCGCTTTCTCAGGAAACGACACCCAAACCACAGTCCTCGATGCAAACTCGAGGTAGGAAGAAATTGGTTCATGAATCCAACCCGGCCCTGAGTCACGTTACCCTAGGGTAACGTTGAATCCTCCTCCGATCACTGCGATAAAGATTGCGAACCTGTCGCGTCTTAAATGATGTGTGCTTCAGCCTCGCCGTAAGTATGACGTCGAGTCATTGCACTCCTGACACCTCTTTTTGCCAACTGTTATTCACTATCTCTTGAGAGGGTCTCCCGCTGATATCCTACAGAGTATTTGGAGTCCCAATACCGGCACTTGTTTTCGCCCGGCATAGACAGCTTGTGTGGCGTCTGGGCTATTGAATAAAGCCTCGTGCAGCAAGTTGGCCTCTGCATTACCGATGAGAATACTAATGCAGTTCTCGCAATTGTAACAGTGCGACTCGAATCAGACGACATAGTAGAGTACATCAATAATCTCCGCCCGGGTCTTAGATTACCTGGTTGCCGTTGGTTACCTACTAAAATATTTCTCCTCAAAAGCACACATCTTGAAGATCGTGACTGTCGTGAGTGGAAAAGGCGTTACTGTAAGACGGGGATGGCAGGATGACGGCCTGTCGCCTCATATACAACAGGAAGGTTATTCGCGCAGATAGCGCAAGAAAGCGATACTTGTATACCTCGAAGTAACCCAGCGACAATCGCCTGGGTTTGTCTCTTGTCTTTTCAAGTAAAGAAATACAACAGATTTGTGATTACATTCGGAAAAAGAAAGAGACAGAAACATTACAGCATGACAATTTCTGACATTAACACTGTCGCCTGACAATAAGATAGGATAGACCGGCTGACGGCATCCAAATATCAACAAGGTCAAGAACGGAAACGGATGTATATAGTAGATTCTCTTAAGGAGCGGAAATCAACGAATCTAGTATAATATATAAACAAGATTCAAAGGGTGAACGCATATCTTATGAACAGCGAACTTTACAGAGGAACCAAAGTGGATAGGCACCGAACAGTCTCCCCGCCCTAGCCCAGGTTGTCCAGAGGCTGAAGCTCCTTATAGATCTGGCTCTTGCATGCGATCTAGCATACACCAGTAGGAACAACGAAACTCTCGGTCCTTGCTATAGCGCGGTACTTTGCACCGTCACCCAATCCACGTTTCGCAAATCCGGTCCAAAGCTCGCAAGCATTCGCGCCACCGGTCAGTGCTGTGTCTGCATCGATGATCGCAGCACGCGCTGAGACGAAGTCTGGGTTGCAAGGTTGCCTGGCTTATGTTAGTTGTCTTCTGCAATTCTATGACCACATAGCCTGCTACCAAGGTTTACTCACAGAGCCATCCCATCCACGACGAGCTTCATCGCCAAGTAGCGTCCATCAGTTGGCACACCATCGGCATCGAAAGTCGGCTTTGGGTCGCTGGTAGCGCCGTATTTATCGATGAGGTTCCAGAGCACCTCGTACAAGACAGTAGCCCAGACTGTCCCGATAGAATGAACCTCGCCCAGCCCATTCACATCCGCGTAAGTGTATGGGTTGGTGTCCAGATCCGTGGAATACGGGTAGGCCCGGATTCCAGCGGGGTTGTTATCCACCCAGGCCCCCATTGTGTAATCGGTGTCCCTCGTATCGTTTACTTTGACCCGGATCGCGGTAGCCATGAAGTCACCCCAGCCTTCGCCCATGCCGCCAGATTCGGTACCACTCAGGCAGCCGCTGTTGGAGCCACCGCCTGTGAGGCGAGTCGACACACCATGCGTATACTCGTGGATGATGACGCCGGCCTCGAAAGCAGCGTCACGGACTGGTGTCGACTCGTCCCAGAGGTACATCCTCATGCGCCCGGGCTTTCCGTCAGGCGGCGTGGAGAAATCGGCATTGTTCGTGCCGGCGCCGTCCTGGGCATTGAGAATTACGTAGTCGTCGCCTGTGCCACCAAGTCCTTCGTTGTCGATCTGGAAGTTGTATGATGCCTCGGTGAAGCCCAGTTCATACAGCAGGTCGTGATAGGTGTTGGCAGTGTAAAACAGCTGGGTGACGGACGCATCGTAGTAGTCGGTTGGGTCTGATATGCTGGTGTTGTAAACATACTCAAAGTTATAAGCTTTCGACACAGGACGATAATTGTCTAGGTAGCAGCGGTCTGATTTAGCACACGTCTCGCCATCGGGATCAACCTGACCAATGGCATTGTTGCCCCTTGTGGTGTCATAAGTCTCAGAGCCGTCGTTGAGCCAGGTCAGAGGCGAGTCGGTGACATCCCAGGGGTTCTGTATCACTTGACGAGGCGAGGCAAGGCTCACGGCCTCGTCAGGGTCGTTGATACCCCATTTGCTTTGGACTTCTTAGCACGGTTTCCTTGTTTTTCTCACCCAGATGCAGTCTTAACTCACTAGACAAGGTATGAAGCATCAACGTTGACAGCCGAGGACACGTAGTTGATAACGCCGTGGATATCTGTAGTAGACTCGGCATCGACGTACGACAAAAGCCAGTCACTGGAAATGTCTGTTTCTACTCTCCAAGCCAAGGCCAATGTACCATCACCCTTGACAAAGTAGACCAGCCGTGCTTCAGGATCAGACACGGCCCCGGAAGTCCCTGTGATGGTATACGTCTCGGTTTGATCTGTTGCAACAGCCGAGGCGCCCTCGGTAGTAAGACCGAGCTGGAGGACGGAAGACGCCGCGTTCAGAGCAGTGATTGAATCTTTGTGCTCACGCTTCGTCAAAGGGTTGGAGTCGGGAACATCGCCTGTGTAGAAGCTGTTGCCATAAGAGAACACTGTGCCATCTTTGCCAATCTTGTAGGTCACCCAGAAATTAGTACCACGATGAGCATGGTGGAACGTAGAGTTCAAGAAGGAAAGCACAAACGTTGACGTTGAAATCGGAGTTGTCGATGTCCAGCCCGTAAAGAGTTTGCTTGATGTATACATGCTTTTGTAATCAAATTCCAGAATCAGTACTGTCCCAGTCACAACGGCGATCATTCATGTGGAACGCTCACGGCTATTCCATTAGTGCCGACGTAGTGATCCGCAACGCGGAACTCGGCGTTGGGCAGGATACCCTGAACGAGAGCTGTTGCTGTGTCGACATAAGATCCACGCTTCGCTAGCTTTGTAGCAGGGTCCGACTGCGTGGCAGTCGAGTTGGTGTAGGTGGTGTTTGCAGACAGGCGGAATTGGTCGAGATCAACAGTCCTCTTGGAGACTGGTGGCTTCCACGACTTTTGAACGCGAGCCGGATGCGCCAGAGCAGAGCCCAAGAGCCCTAGAAAGAAGAGTCCACGCATGTTTTCGAACTGCAATAGCATAGGATCTATTCAAGCGAGTGACATGTACTGATGGATAGATTGAACGACGCAGTGAGGCATGCTTCATGTTTTATATTTCAAGTTCCTACATGCTTGGAAATAACAGATGTCTTGGCCATAGCACTGCATATTGGACATCTCGAAGGACGCTTCTCTTGCGTGATGCGATGCCAAGTCCTGATACCGATACAGATACCTATTAAGGCAGCCAAAAACACGCCAAGACGTAGTAACGGGCACTGCGCTAGATGGATGCATCCATGTGACTGGTAAGGCATGAGCCTGAGTAGGTATGATTTCTATGTAGAGGCCAAGGTGATGGTGAGCTATCAGGCGGTTGTACAAGTTTATTCGGCTGCCGAAGTCATCAACAAGAGCCAGGTCTCTGAGGTGACAGACATCTAAAAGTTCACCAGTGGTAGAACCGTGGTAAAGTCTGGTTGACATATATGTAGCTAACCTGGAATTCATGGAAGTACAGCCGTTTTTTTATTCTACAGGAGACAGTAAGCCAAGCCCCTATATGTTACATAACCTGTACTTGACTATCTACGACGAGTTATTCGTCTGTCCGTTAGCAAGACGCAGGTAAGGCTTACCCCCGGTAATACTCTGCGTATTGACAGATGAGAGGTTAGACAGCGATGTACGTACAGCCTTTGTGGATACATCTGGTGCGGTATCTGATGAGTGACTTTCCGGATATATTCCGGACTAACCAGCTATTGTCCAGTCATTATAAGACCAAATTGCCAGATTAGGCAGGTTAGTAAATACAGCTACTTAGCAGGTGGAGAACGCCAAGGCGCCCACGGAGGAAGCTCTCGAAGGAGAGTCATCCGACAAAGGTAAAGAGGAAGGCGCGGTGTTTATGGTCTATCTTCCGGGGTGGAAAGACATGGTTCTGTGGTGGTTTTGGATCATTGTGACTACCGGATCCGCCGCGAAACACCTGGCCTCACTGGGAATGAACCCATGGGTCAAGGAGTCTACTCAGGGAGGCGTACGCTCCCACAAATTCACCATCGGCTACACCCCGCACCTTAACCTGGTTCCCAAGACCGTAGACTTAGAGAAATAAGAGTTGGTGAGCGCGTGGCCACCATTGGCCGCACGGGGGCGGGAAAAGGCTGTTTGTACCCAGCACTCCTTCGAGCTCTTGAAGTGGACAATGACGGGGGATATATCGAACTGGAGGGTGTCGACATGGCCAGAGTAGAGCTGGTAAGACTGAGAAGCGCCGCAATCACGATCATCCTACAACACCCTCAGCTATTTTGTGGCAGCGTGTGTATCAAATTGGACCTACTGGGAAGATCATAACGATGCTGAGCTCTTGGGCGTGCTGTGATTAATGCAGCGGCAGCAGAAACAACCCCAAGATGACCTCCATCTCAATTGAGACCAGCAAGTGAGTGATATTTCCCGTCATCAGTGCCGGCTTTTCTTTTATCGTGTGGCCTTCTACGGAAATAATCGAGTGTTAGTGCTTGATGAATCCACTACGGGCATTGACCAGATCGCTACTAGGGACTATGCACACAGAAATCAGGCGGTGTCGGGGCTATTCTTCGATTTAATGTTCGTATTATTTATCCAATCCGTCAGTTAACCTCCCACTCGTCCTCTAATGTCCAAGATACATAATCTGAGTCACCGTCAGAAACGTCAAGCTTATGTCCCAACAACACATACTGCGCCATTTCCCAGTGTTGATCCCCTTGGACTTCTGCAGATACCGACACCTCTTCCGAGACGGCATCTTGTTCTGATGGGCTTTCCAGGCCCCCCTCATAATGTTCCCTTTCCTCCTCAGTGGCAACTGTTTGCTTATCCCTTACATCACGTCTTTGCTGTGTCGATGTGTTCTCGCAAGTCGAATGATTGTCACGCCCCGCGGCCTGTACCACGCTTGGTGGCATATTTTCCGTTGATCTCGCCAACGCCGGCCTAATAATCCCAAGCCACGAGTAGACTCTGCCCTCATCTTTAATAGGTCGCCTCTCCCTCACGCCACTTGTCCAGATCGTCTTTGGGCACACTGGTATATTAGTTCCCTCTTTCAGAATCCACTTTTCGGCCTCCTCGCGGATGAATCCCATACTGCGTTCTACCCCTTGAAAGTCTCCATGGTGGACTAAGGCAACCTGTTCCCTACAACTATCCGCTTGCTTCTGCCCCACAATCTCCTCGTAGTTCGGGATACCGTCAGTCATCCATCGCGCAAATCCCTCTCCGACCATGTCCTCGTAAGTCACGAATCCGTCCTTCATATTTTCGGCATAAATGAGACCTTCCGTTGAAATTGGGCGCATGAGGTTACTTGCATGGGAAAGGAGTGCTATGTCGCTACGTATTCTAGCTTCCAAAACGTCCAAATGATTGATGTCGGTTGACGGAAGTGAAATAGGAGAAGTGCTACGCTCCCATGAGAAGGGGGTTCGGATCCAGGTAGAAACGGCTCGCGTGGTCAGTGGTGGAAGATACCCTAAAAGATTGCGAATGCGGTCCGAGGGTTCACTCTTTTGAGAATATATTGGTCGGCCATCTGCTAAGGATTGACCACTCCTTGATGTAGTTGTACTTTGTCTTCGTTGGAATGATACCATGGCCGTATTGCTGTAAGTCGGGAGAGGGGTGATGGTGGTGTTCCTTCTCAACGAAAAGATTCAGCCGAGGCTTGATTATCGCTTCTCTTATACGAAGTCCTACCTGGAAGCAGAAAGGAGGAGGAAAACTGGGTTGCAATCTGTTGTCTCATCTGATGCTTCCCATATTTTTGTGTATATAGGCCCCCCTGGGTACATAATACGATGATATGCATATCGCCTTTTACTTAATGGTCTGGTGCTTTGTGAATGTGGCTAGCTGCCTTTGTTTGCGATCGCAGCCTTGTTCTGGAGGCCCCCCCACCCATCCTAGAAAAAGAAGAAGTAGAAGAAAAAGGACCAAGACAAGTGAACTACATCCCGGGCTCTATACAGCCTCAACAATGCTAGATGAACTGGAAACCACACTTTTGAGACTAGCAACAGGGCAAGGGCTCGATTCTTGCTGTGTGAACCAGACGGAAGGCCCAGTGAGGAACCTTAATATCGGTGATCTCGGCTCTGTTGAGTACCATACGTATATAAGTTGATACTATGAAGGGCGGGAAGTTGTTGCCAGTATCAATGCGCACTGTCTATTTCCTATGGCAACATATTCTTTAGATGGTTTCATTTCGCCGAGGCCACAATTGAAATTGAGCTTTATCTGTAAATGCAGCTAGACTTGAACAAATGCTTTTGAAGCTGGCGACATGAGTTAGGTATCATCATCTTGCTCCAAATGATATGATGATACACCCTTGAAATCATGGCGCCGTTTAGGATGTGGGCCCCAGCCCCTATTCCGGGCTGGCACGGATTTGTGTTGACCGAAACCAACTCGGATGTCTTGGACCAAGCCACAAGATCAGTGGATATGAGGGCTTGACAGATGGCTCAGTCGTCTTCGGAGCGCCGCTGACGGCTGTAATCAAGACTGGCAAATGGTTGCCAGACGGATTTCGGTGGGAAACAAATTAGCCCGTCGAAGTCAAATAACACAGGCATAGAATTTCATTGGCTAGTTTCATGGACAGTAGGTAGTGGCGTGTCGTGTCTCAAGATAATGCTACATTTCGATCCTTATTGTGCCTGCGGTACAGTGAGCCGTAATCCTCGTATTAAAGACTGCAACATTACACAGATATGTTATAGAGGATCTGGGTAATAACTTCTCTCCAAACGTTACATTAGGATCAAAGGCTTAGGGATGACATGATACCTAGGGTAGATAAAGCGGCCATCCGGGCTTCGATTAAGTCCGAAATGAGAAGTCGACCTTGAAGTTTGCACAAGCCGTGTATGGGAGAACACCACAACTTCGAAGGTATATGTAGGTTAAGAACGTCCTTGTTCCAATCGGGAAATTTGTGCCTTCTGCGCGGGAAAGCTCGCCCGTTGCTGCGATGAGGGGTGTCACAACCTCAGGGGTGTTGCTGCAGAGGAGTCGTTGACAGATGGCCGGCCGCATCTCAATTGCCACTAGGGGGATGTGTATGCTAGATCCGAAGGAGTCCTTTGGCAAAAGAACATGTTGGAGATAGGGCCATACGGGATGGCCCATATCTACCTAGGTAGGTAGGGAGCCATCTGCAAGTAATTTATTTGCCGCTGTTTCCCCGGACAAACCCGGTTGACACTTCGAAGCCCCATGCCCGAGTGGCATCCCATTCGCTTCACTGGCATGTTCATCCTGTGTATCCGTATCAATCAGGTTGGAAAAGCCCCCACGAACGAAATTGATAAGCCCAAATAATATATCCATGCAGATATTACACAATATGGATGCTGCATCGACATTGGAGCATTTATTATGATTCTTCCAAGGAGTTCCGCCAACCCCGAGCTGCGGCGTCCTGTGAGTTGTCACCCCACCGAACGAATTGCCCGTTATAGGACGAATGCTTTAGCTGTCGGCTCCAATTTTACACACTTTAGTTCTACGACAAATGTTGTTTACTCCAAGAATAATACTGGGGAAAAGATACTCTTCGTGATGATCGTGATGATCTAGGTGGGCAGACCTCGGAAAATAAAGGGCAGCATACAATAGGGTCTAAGCTCAGCTCTTAAGAATAAAAGTCGTCGGGCGTTCTTATAGCCCCCAACCGAGGAGGGAGCCAAGATGTCAGTCTGTCTCTGCGAGTGTGCGGGTCGTCGGTATGACGGGTCAACGGGCCGCAGGGTGGTGGAGCTAGAAAGCTGTGGGTGGCTACTGAAACAACATGTTTGGGCCGTCAAACCGTCATCCTGTCTTTGGGTGTTTTAGCAGGCGGCATAATGGGATGTTATCCCCGCCAAGGAGACCCTGAACATGTCCCTGCCGGTAGTACTGTACTGTTGGAGCGCAAGCTACCCTTACGCGGCACAATGGCCCGGGCAAATGCTCTTAGCACGGGATACTTCCTTCGAGCATTGGTAGCCAGCAGAACTCAGAAGCCTTTATGGTGCTTTTCACGACAGTGGCTCCCAGTTCCATGATTCGACCTTGTTCGATAAATATGCAGCATTCAGCCGCCACCTTTCATCCTGATAAGCCTTTAAATAGAGGTCATGCCCGCCTGTCCCCATGACAATACTCGTTGGTGATCATTTGATAGATTTTGCACCCACGAAGTCGACACCAGGCACTTGCACATACACGACCCTGTCCGCATTAATGCACGATCTTTTGTATCCATTCACTTCCAACTCGAACCCCATCCACGGACCTCAGGAGGAATACTGATCCCCCCCATTTGAATCGACTGAACAACGGCGAACGTGGGCTCACCCACTGCATCAACACTGAGCTTACATAGGGCCCCAGAACGAATGTCCGGAACATAGCCCGAATAGGAAATATTCCAGACGTCGGCGACATAGCTCCGTAGACGCTATCCTGGCCAAGCTTACGCAACTTCAGGGGTCCAGGTCTCGTCACCCTCAACGGCCTCATCTCACCTAAAGGAATAGTGCCCAACCCAGGAACTTGATCCCCTCGTACGACCAAACCTGGCCCAGGACCTAGTTACCTCTTTAGGTAGCCCCGTGAATCAAGTCACGAGGGAGAAACATACCCGTAAATAGCACCCCGGACTTACCCCACGGTACTTAGCTGTTCCGAGTTGACTTCGTAACGGTGGGAGACTGATAACGAAAAAGGACCTCTACTAGGAGCGCAGAAGGAGTAGGCTTGGGTTCAGAGGACGGTTCCAACCCACGGGCTGCAACCGTTTAGTGTGATCTCTTCAAGCACACCTCTACCGAACTGGGGTCTGAATGGTGAAAGTGTGAGAAGGTCAGCAGAAAAGGGACACACCGGGGATTCAGAACCCGGGGTATCTCGGCAGCCACGTCTCTAAACGCCTCTGCAGCGTGCCACACACACATGCACACGCACAGGCTGTGATCTCAACGGGCTTGTAGTAAGCTTATTAAACAGACAACCTCCCCGGGTCTGTTTCGGGCCACGGCAGTCAGGATGCCAGTCACTACGCAGGCGGCCGACACAGCGGGGAGTAGTACAAGTACTGCCTTCAACACCAACAGCAACCCGCCCTCTTCTGGTCGTACAACGAGAATTATCACTAGAGTCAAGCTCCCCGGGCCTCGACCCCGGCCTCCCATTCGCAGGAGCAGCCGGAGCGGCAGTAGCGTCTTCAGTACCAAGAACCTCGCTGCAGCGGTCAGTATGGTCTCGGCGAAGCAAGCGCCCTTGGATCCCAGGCCGAAGCAAACCGGGCCTCCCGGTTTAATAAACAGTGTCACCCCGCCAGCCGGACCGTCTCACCGCAAATCCCAGTCGCAACACCGCGTTTCAAAACCCACTGGCAATATCGGCAGCCGGAAGGTGTTTGCGAAGATAGGTGGCATGGAACCACCAGTGCAGTCTTTCTATGGTGCTGAGCCCATTCCTTTACCCACACGGTTCGCAAACATCAAGCGCCGGCTCATCCAAGGAAAGGAAGAGGCCATCGAGGCATCGTGGCGGCGGCTTTTGGTCGCGCTGAAGGACGAAATCGCACATATACACGAGCGCGGCACAGATCTCATCCCCACCATCGACTTCAGCGACATCGACGACCCTTCTAAGGTCGCCGAGTTCGAGAGACACCTCAAACGCTACGGCGTCGCCGTCGTACGGGGCGTCGTCAGCCAGACGCAGACAAAAACATGGATCAGCCAGACGAGGCAGTACATCACGCGCAACAGGGACCACATCAAGTCGCCCGTGCCCCAGGACCCGACGTGCTTCGACCTCTTCTGGACGCCGGCGCAGTGCGCCATCCGCGCGCACCCGGCCGTCCTGCGCGTGCAGAAGTGGGCCATGGCGTTCTGGGAGACCAAGGCCATCGACGCCGACATCTCGAGGGTCGCGACGAGGTTCCCGATCTCGTATGCCGATCGCTTGCGGATCCATGACGGGAGCATCCTCGGGGCTAACGCGGCGCCGCCCCAGGTGAATGGGAACTCGGCTGCGGACAGCTTGACGGCCAGTTCTGCGTCCACTCTCATCGCGCAGGTAGATAACGGTAGTTTGGAGAGGTGGGAGCCGGATGGTTATGGTCGTGGTGGTGCATACGAGGCCATTTTTCGTGGTGACTGGGAGTCTTTCGACCCGTGGGATCCATCCGGCCGAATCAACGTCACACAGGACCTATACAACGGCGCGGGCTCGTGTTCAATCTTCAGGATGTTCCAGGGTGTCCTCGCGCTCACGTCGGGCGAACCGGCCAGCATCCGCGTCCTGCCGAGTCCCAAACTCGTCGCGGCGTATTTCCTCCTCCGGCCCTTCTTCAGCTCCAAGACCAAACCACCTGCCTCCGGCTACGACGAAGAAGGCGCATCCGCCGAGACCCTCACGGAGTGGGCTGCGTTCCTGGACCCGGACAACTGGACACTCGACAGCGAGCAGAGCACAATCATCCACGGCGCGGTCCCAGGCCACGCCCAGCGCATCACGGAGCTCTGGCACCCACACCTCCGCCTCCGCCGCTCCCTCGTCGAGATCCCCACCCTGCAGGCAGGCGACTACGTCATCTGGCACTGCGACGAGCCCTACAGCATCATGACGACCGCGGAGTCGAAGCCGGGCACCCCTGGGCCCGACACGCCCGCGCCCTCGATGCTGATCTACACGCCCGCGTGCCCCCTGACGCAGACGAACGCGCTGTTCCTCGCGAGGCAGAGGAAGGCGTTCCTCCAGGGCCAGCCGGGGCCCGACTTTGACTCGGCGGGCGGGAGCACGATGGGCAGTGAGGCGCCGCACGAGGGCCGCCCCGGGGCGGAGGAGATCGCTGCTGTGGGGGGCGATGCTGGGCTGAGGGCTATGGGGTTGGCGCCGTGGGAGCTCTCGGCCGACGGTTCGAGGGTGATGACGACGCCTGCCACGAGAGCCGGCTCGCCTGCTCCGGCTGAGTCTGCAGGGGCGGGCAGCTCGGAGGCTAGCGAGGGTTCTGGTGTGGTGGAGAAGAAGTGGAGCACGGAAGGGGAAGCTGAAGTGGTGCGGTTGGCGAACATCATCTTGTTTCCGGATCGGTATGACTTCTACATACCGACGGAGAAGGCGGAGGCTGCGAAGGAGAGGATCAATGGGAAGGCTCAAGCTGAGCAGATGGCTGCCACACGACAGTTGATTTCGAGGATCTTGACGTGAGGGAGGCCACTGGGCTGACAGGTTAGTATAGACACGGACACTGTCCAGGACGACGGTTCGCCGCTTATATGAAGACATGTTTGATGATGAAACCTTCAGGTATGGTTATCCACACGTCTCTTGGCCGGTGGGTGTACCATGGTCAGTGCCTGCCATGAGCTCAGTATTTCAATTGTAGGAGGCTCTATTTTTTGTTCACTCGAAGGATCCATATAGAGGCTTCCCTATATGTCTTCAGGGTATAAGTCCAACCGTATAGTCTGTGCCGCTTAGCTATCAAATTGGCTCGTTTTTGCTGTGGTATCGGCTCGCCACGCACCAGTCATATTCATCCACGCCTTGTAATTGTACTCGGGTTACGTGCTCATGTGGCAGTCTCCGGACTCTTTCACGATGTATTAGATGCGTGGTAGACACTGGAAAGGTGCCAGGAAGTAGATAATGGTGGACTGATATCGATGTATCAATTCTTATTTTCTATGATCCAAATTCTTGCTCCAAAATTTGTTCAGCACAGAGAATTCGTCTCTTATGGTAACCCATTTTTATTCCTCAAATTACGTATTGATGAGACCCAGGCGCCTCATGCAACTGTACCGTTCTTCATTGAACAACAAGAGGAGTTCAGACATTGAGGTGACCTCCGATCCGCATTCTGGGCAAAAGGAACGAAATCGGTCTCGTTCAATATCCTCCTCCCATGCAACCTGGGATCCCAGCCTCTTTTCAACGGCATGCCAAACATAATCGTTGAGCTTCAAAACAACATGAAGTATGTTTTCCACGTGACTCCTATTTTGCTTGCATGTCAGTGAGGATATCTCGGTGCTTCGATTTCCAGAGGGTCATGCCCCTAAGGTGGTCGGTCCTCTTACCTTTCGTAGCACCCTCGACGCGCACTGCAGAACCAACTTGCATCGAGGCAATATTCTATTTCATTTTCTGGTCTCTGTCGATTGGGGTAGAATCTGAAGTATCGCTTGGGTGGGGAATTACATGTGTTGCAGATCATACGCTCTTTGATCGTCGCCTCGCTGTCCCTTGGATCGGTAATACTTCACATTGCGTGTATGTCAGCAATTCTGTGTGCCGGGGACTGTAGATGAGGGCTGTAGACGACATACCATATCACATGGCCGCAGCCCCTGTGGCAAATCCAGACACGGATTTCTTCTGACGTTCCTAGCATTGCTGCAGTCAACTTAGAGATCTGGGCGAGTGCGACCAAGCCGCCTTCGTAGTTGGGTAAGGTTTCTGGAGCCATTTTCGTACTATTTTGTTTAAAAAGGCTTTGAAAAGAATGTTAGAAACTGTCTACTCAGGCTTGTAACCATATTTATACCAGCTGGGCCACGAAGAGTCACAGGAAAAACATATTCACTCCAAGCAACCACTTCTGCTAGACACACTCACAAATGCCCACCGGACGTATAACCTTACACCTCGCAGTCACTTTGTGTCGCAGACAACCTTCCAGAGCCTCATCCGTAGTAGAAGTATGACGAAGTGGCCACTCATTGAATAATCAAATAGTTGGGTTCAATTTCGCCTCTACAAGTCTCAGTACACACACACACACACACACACACACATATATATATACTGCCTAGAAAGATTGCATTTCTTTTTCTTAAGACCACAGACTACGACACGGTTTCAGTGACTATAAGATCTATAGCACGATATATAGACGGTCTAGATAGATCAATGTGTGGGAATGATGACGATTATAGATGTCCTATTTACCGACATAACTTAACCCCTAATGAATATGTTAATGTCCTTCTAATTACTTACTAATTATCTAGTAATACGCTTGGGAATTACCTAGGGTCTTTGAAAAACAGTCCGCCGTATCTATATATACTTAACGCTAGCATGTAATTCTAAATTCTTTCCTCTTATACACAATTCAATGAGCAGTAATAGAATACACTTGTACATTTGAAAAAAGGTAAGGTCAGGATCACAGTTATTTGTTAATCAGTTATGGCCAGCTATGATTCTCGTCCCACTTGCTTGTTTTCATTCACATGCACGAGCTGTACGAGTTGGTCCGTGAAGACACTACCTTCTATCCCGAGGTCTGCGAATGTCATATGTAATCATAATCAAAAAGCTTATATTGCTTTTGTCAACACGTCACCAATTCAAGAACTTACAGCTGAAACTACCCCACATTCCAAGGCTCTGGGCCTTTGTTCTTAGCTGCATAAGTTCTGACGATCCCTCCCATCAGTTCGGGTTTAAGTCGCCGAGGGCCTCCTCCAGCCACTCAAACCCCATGTCTTCTCTCGGTCTGTCGGACCTACCGGGGAGTCGCCTCTGATGACGTGAACTTCGTGAGGGTGGCTGGAGTCACCAGGGCTTATGCGGGCTGGTTCCAATGTAGGCCAGCCAAGATGCTCGCGAGATAGAGTTTCCAAGCCAGCGACTGCTTTGTTCCTCATTTAATTCTACAATAATGTGAGCCCCTCATGTCTCACCCCTGTTCCACCGGCCACAAGGTACATATGTAGACCGTACTCCCGGTAATGTTGATCACCCTAAGCTGTCTCCTTGCATCTGCTCACTTGCCCTCAGTATTTGTTCTATTACATGTACAGTATTGAAGTCATAACGCGGTATGAAATTCACCACTGAGGATGCGTTGCTCCTGGTCGCGATCGTCGAGACTGTCGCGGCCCGTGTCTACAACACTCGCTTCGACGGTGTCACATGGGACAACGAAAATTGGATCCTGAAGACCACCACGCTCGACCAGGGACACTATCAATCTCGTATGTCACTGGCCAATGGCTATCTGGGCATCAACCTTGCCGCTGTGGGGCCGTTCTTCGAGGTCGACACGCCAGTCGACGGAGACATCATTAGTGGGTGGCCGCTATTTAGCAGGAGACAGACATTTGCGACCATCAGCGGGTTCTGGGACTCACAGCCCACGACCAACGGATCTAACTTCCCCTGGCTCTACCAGTATGGAGGCGAGAGTGTCATCAGTGGTGTGCCACACTGGGCTGGTTTGACTGTGGAGGCCGGAGACAGCATCCTCAATGCTTCCGTGCAAGCCTCTGAGATCTCCAATTTCAGCTCGACAGTGGACTTCAAGGCCGGTGTCATGTCATGGAACTACAGTTGGACCCCTGCTGGCGGTGCCGCCTTGTTGATTGAGTACACTATACTCGTGCACAAGTTGTATGTCAACCAGGCGGCAGTGCAGTTGAAAGTGACGGCGACTTCCGACAAGAACATCACTGTCACCGATGTGCTTCAAGGAGACTGTGCTGTCAGAGCAGACTTCGTCGAAAAGGAATGGGACAACAGCAGCAGCACAATTTGGACGGCCGTCAGACCGAATGGCATCAGCAATGTAACGGCTTACATCTATTCGACACTGTCAGGGAATGATATCTCAACTACTCATCCGATCACTGAGAGCCCCAGCATCGGAGCCAATCAGTCATCGATCGCCCAGTCGGTGCAACTGAGCTTGTCGGCAGGAAGCACGACGACCATCACCAAGTACATCGGAGGAGCTTCCACGGACGCTTTCTCGAACCCGCAATCTGTGGCACGAAATGCATCCATTACCGCAGCTACAATTGGGTTTGACAGCCTGCTTCAGTCTCACACAGCCGAGTGGTCAAATATCCTGAGGGTAGATTCTGTCGATGACTACTCCTCTCCTGAGCATGGAAGCCTCCCTGACGACGCGTACATAGTCGAGCAGCAAATCACGTCTGTGACCAACCCCTTTCAACTGCTGCAAAACACTGTCGGGAGCAATGCGATAGCGATAGCAGGCAACAACTCCCTACTAAACGCGAATAGCATTAGTGTTGGTGGTCTCGGATCCGATAGTTATGCCGGTCTGGTATTCTGGGATGCCGATATATGGATGTCATCGGGCCTTGTGGTCTCCTTCCCAGAAGCGGCTAAAGCCATCACAAACTACAGGGAGCGATTGTTCCCACAGGCGAAGGAAAATGTCGATATGGCATTTTCGTCTTCCCAGAACGAGACCGGAAAGTTTTCCTCGGGTGGTGCAGTGTTCCCGTGGACGAGTGGTCGCTTTGGAAACTGTACGGGCACAGGCCCTTGCTTCGACTACGAGTATCATATCAATGGGGATATTGGCCTGAGCTTATATAACTACTATGTCGTAACAGGAGACGAGAGAACCTTTAGGGATGAGATGTTCCCGGTGTATGATGCTATCACGATGTTTTATTCGGATCTTCTCTTATTAAACACGTCGTCGGGAGAGTGGGAACTCTCCAATGCAACCGATCCTGTAAGTCGAAGCTGGCCACGTGCTCACGTTGGCAAAAAATTCGAACTAACGTCAACACAGGACGAATACGCCAACAATGTAAACAATCCAGGCTTCACCATGGCCCTGATTGAAACCCACTTGAACAGGTCAAACAGCTTTCGCTCCAACTTCAACATACAAACCAACGCCGCAGCAAGCAACCAGTCTGCCAATATTAAACTCCCCGTCTCCGAATCCGCAGATATAATCGTCGAGTACGAGACAATGAACGGCTCCATCTCCGTAAAACAAGCCGACGTGGTCCTTGTCGATGATTTTCTCTCCTACCCAAACGCATACACCCTCTCTGATCTGGACTACTACGCCGGGAAGCAGTCTACTATTGGGCCGGGTATGACTTATGGCGTATTCAGCATCAACGCGAACGCATATTCTCCGTCTGGGTGCTCCTCGTATACCTACGGCGCGTACGCATCCCATCCATATGTCAGGGCACCTTGGTTCCAGTACTCGGAACAGCTGGTGGATGACTACACGGCGAACGGAGGGACGCACCCAGCATACCCCTTCTTGACTGGAGCCGGTGGCGCAAACCGCGTGGGCATTTTTGGGTACCTTGGCTTACGCCTGCGTTTGGACTCGTTGAACGTCGATCCTTCGCTACCACCACAGATACTACATCTTGATTTTAGGACGTTTTACTGGCAAGGTCATGCCATCAACGCGACTTCAAACACGACACATACCACTATCAGTCGTATACCCGCCAGGACGCTTCCTAACGCCAACCCACTGTATCTCAACTCTTCCATCCCAGTCACGGTGGGCTCGAACTATACCACGGTAGCATACGAGATACCCGCCTCTGGTGACGCGGTGATCATCACGAACCGACAGATAGGAGACATAAATACCTGGCCAGGCGATATTGCCCAGTGTCTCCCCGCTTCAAGTCCACAAGACTTCAAACCAGGCCAGTTCCCCTTCGCAGTCAACGACGGCGCCGTGTCCACAAAGTGGCAGCCCGTCGCAGCCAACGTCTCGTCCAGTGTGACAATCGACCTGGGAGAGAATGCCGCTGGCCAAAGAGTGGCTGAGTTCCGCTTCGACTGGGCGCAGGCTCCCCCAAGTAGCTACTATGTCACCTTCTCCAACATCTCCACCTCGGGCACCGGCGAGTCGGCTATGGCCGATGGCGCAAGCAATGTTACGAAGAGCGAGAACGTGGAAGTCAGTATGCCTTATGATGCGGAGACTGTCTACCTGATAACTCCGTATACAAGTAACACTACCAATGTGACGCTCGACAGTCCGGTGTATAGTGGTCGGTATGCCACTCTGACAATCTGGGGAAACCAGGCCACGGGGGATGATGGTGTAGGGGCTACGGTGGCTGAGTTTGCGGTTATCCTGGATGATGGGCTGAGGGATAAGGGGACGGGGAGCGGAAGTGGCAGTGAAAGTGGAATTGGAAGTAATGGCGTGGGAACAAGTTCTGCGAACAGTTTGGCAGTTCCCCAGAAGTCGTTGGTTGCTTTGTTCGTGGCAGTTCTGTCGGTCATTTCCTTTATGCGATGATTCTGCCGCATGGGGCCATGCCTCACGAGTCACCGGGGCATCATGGATGTGCATATGTAAATTTTGACCATAGCAATTCAATCTCGAAGGTTATCCAGTCTAGATCTTGAGATCTGATGAACGTCGTAGCGAGTTCGTTCTTCAGGTTCCTAGTTTCCTCAGCGAGTGCTTTGGTTGCCCACCCCAAAAGGGCAGCGTTGATTTCCTTTGTACACTTCAGTCCGACTCCGGCTCCTCGTAGGTAGGAGTGGGCATCCCATCCCCATCCCAGTCAAGCACCATGCAGTCTACTCTTCCATCAAGCTGAGACCACTCGGCTGAATCTCGCCGCGCCAGCTTCCCTCTTCCCTCATGCCCACTGGTGACGTTGATCCTGCCAAGGTAGCGAGAGGTGGGACTTGGCGATGGTGTGTACACTGAAGTTGCTGAGGATGTGACCGAACAACCCTCTGAGGCTGCATTCGTAGACTCTAAGGAAGCAGAAGAAAGCTTTCGTTTTCGGCCCTGGTACGTGAGCCTATTTGGGGGTTTCCAATCCCCAATATCTGTGGGCGTGGCTGCATCCGACAGTGAAGCAAGTGTGAGTTCTGTTTGCCTCAAACGTTAGTCGGACCCACATATTGACCGGCAATGTTAGTATCTGAATCGAAGGTTCGGGAAAGGCCAGAGAATAAAAAACAGGACATTCTGACATACCGTCATCGCAGCCTGAACGCTTAGAAGTCATTCCTGCCTGCCCATTGTCGTCCTCTCGACGCACACCATGTGGCTGCCTGGAGGCAGAGACAGTGTTCTGGGCCTTGAAGGTTCCTGCATGTTCGTTTGAATTGTGAATAGGACGAAAAGAGGGGCATGACAAACGGGAGGGTGTCGAATCTTGCATGATTGCCGTTCGTTGGAATGGTTTTGGGTGGCTAGGGCTCAAAACATGCGTAACTGGAAATCGATGACCTGCTGGTGAACAATCTGGGAAGACCATAACCACCGGAGATAGCCCTGGGTATCGAGGTTTGAGCTAAGGTTAGTAGCTATGTTGGTAGTATTGCTTGTTGGCACGTAGGTCACCCAAGTCAACTGGTAATTCAATGTTAGCACTTTGAGAGGGCCACACACTGGTAGACGAAGGACCATCGGCCAACCATAGGGTTATTACCAGAATAATTGATAAGGTTTCAGGTTTCAACGTTTAGTCGGATTATCTGGAGCTATCATTTCTATAAAATGAAAGTAACAAAAGTGGCACAGACCTCAAGGACAGGCCCTAAGAAAAGGACCTGTTTGAGTTCAGACCGACAGAACTCTTCCCATGGGTTGTTATTGTTACCTAAGTTCAGACCGACAGAACTCTTCCCATGGGTTGTTATTGTTACCTAAGTAAAGAAAGGCAAAGATTACATGTATTCCTAAAAGCCCCTTCCAGTATGACAAAAGAAATAATGGGATCCGGCGATATTTACCACTGAGTTTTGTTCCGTTGTATTAACAATGAAGAAAGTAGGCAAAAGGAACATAATTAATGCCCTCTCGATATAAGTGACAACGTGTCTACTCAACCTCATGCTTCAGTCTCGGCCATATCAAACTGGTAATCCTTAAACTGCCTTGCCGGCACCTTCTGATCAAACAGCAGATCCAGCTCCTCATACGTCCGACCCATCGTCTCAGGCATGCGGAAATATGCCCAGATGCCACAGAGTGCACCCAAGCCGCCAAAGAAGAAGCCCAGCTTCCCTTGCATATTTGCTTCATCCGCGTTGATCATGTACGGGATGGCAACCGTCATAACAATGCCCACCATGGCCTGCGCGGCAGTCGCCACGGCGATGGACCTGGACCGGACGCGTGTGGCTGAGGCCTCGGAGATGATGACGAAGCAGATGGGTCCCACCGACAAGTCGAAGGCGAAGTTCCAGACGACCATGAGGGAGGCCTCGGCCCATATCACTCCCGAGGGCCGGCCGGGGATGCAGTCGAGGATGCCGATTACGAGCATGAGGATGACCTGGACGAGGAGGCCGACTAAGAAGATGGGCCGGCGACCGATGCGGATAATGAGGGCCCAAGACAGCACTGTTGCGACGAAGCCGACCGCTATGAAGATCAGTTAGACACGGATAGCGCAGAAAGTGAGAGTGGGGGGTTCAGGTTGGTTACCCAAAAAGCCAATGCCCATATCGAAGGCCCTGTCCGTGGCCAGTCCCGCAAGCTGAAAGAAGTAGGTCGCGTAGTTGACGATGTAGATGCCACTCAGCACCTGTGTGCAGTAAACACCACAGCTGATCTCTGTCCTCACGAGGTTCACCCCCTTGAAACAATCCCAGTACGTACTCCCGGCCTCAAGCTCTTGTTCCAACCTATCGGTCTCTTCGATCATGGCCAGTGTAGCCTTGACGTCAACCTTCTCACTTGCCAGGCTCCTCAATGCCTTCTCAGCCTCGGCCAACTTGCCCCTACGGACCAACCACCACGGACTCTCCGGCACAAAGAACATACCTGGAATAATAACAGCAACCCAGATCCACTGCAGCGCAAACGGCAAGCTATAAGCCCAATGGTTATCCAGCGTCTCCGTCCCCGCCGTAGTACCATTGGCAATCAGCTGGCCCATAACAAAGCACAGGTTCACATAGCTAGTAAGATGCCCCCTCAACGCAACAGGACACACCTCGGACGCGTACGCCGGTGCGATGACAACATAGCACCCCAGCACCAGTCCACCAATCAACTCGCCGACCAGCAGCACAGGCAGCGTGCGCGCGAAGAACTGGATAAACACCAGGCACCCCGTCAGCACGACACACGCGCCAAAGGTCCTCTTGCGGCCGAACATGTCCATGGGGTAGGCCGCGAACAGCGCGCCGACGACCTGGCCCAGGGGGCTCCCCATGCTCAGGCCGGTCTGCCAGGCCGCCGAGACGATGTAGCCGCCGTCGTACTCGTAGCCGAAGTCGCGCTGGAACTGCGGGGTCGCGTACAGGTTGCCCACCAGCTGCGGGTCGAAGGCGGCCATGATGATGCCCAGGGAGACGAAGGCGCTCCAGAGGATGGCGGACGGGTACAGCCGGCACGCCTGGAGGAAGGTCAGGTCGTGCTCGGCCTGGATGGCGAGGGCGGCGCTCGTGGTCTGGCCGATGGCGGGCTTGGTGAAGGCGTCGGCATCCTCAACTGTGGGGTGCTTGGTGAGGACTTCGGTTGCCATTATCGCTGGTGTTTTATGGTGTTGCGTGACTGGGTTTTACAAGGAGATGGTGTCGTGAACAAAGACTCCTTCGTCGTGTCACTGGTTGTGTGGAGGTCTGGCCGAGGGTGCTGGAGATAATGCTGGCTAGGAGAAAGGCTCCGTATCTTGGAGCATCGAACTCTCTTCGTGATGGCGGCTGATAGCAGTCGATCAGCCGTCGGAGTTCCCCAAGAGTCTGCCAGTAGCCTGGTTATTGGTTATCAGTGGAGTCTGGTGTATGCACTCAGCTGGGCTGCAGTTCATGCATGCAACGTTAACAAGGCCCAATGGTATCAAGGACATAATCGTTGGAGAAATCCCCTCCAAAGCTTCATTTGGAGGTGTCAAGGTCGGTGTACTGATAAGCGGGCCAGGGTCGAGACTCGCTGGAACAGAAGACCGAACGTGATCATATGCACTCTAAGGGCTGAACTTACTGATTCCATGTCATTTCGAAGACATAAGTGAATACTCATCTATGTTAACGGTCATATAGGGTATGTATGGCATGGGAGCGGGGAGCGGAGGGGCTCTTCAAGCTTATGTGCTACCCAATGCACATGTCAGCCGCCACCTTTCCTCTCCCCCCTTCTTCTTCCCCCCTTCCAGACCCTGGTGAAATGCACTTCAACTTAACGGAAAATGCTAGAATTCTCTCTTCAAACTCGAACTGGTAAGGTGTGATATTGATTTAGAGCACATGGCTTCTGACCTCCGGCTTATATACATCTCCAATATCGAAAGATCAACGCATCGCATCCGCCAACGCCGTGGAACTCCGTCCTTCATGCTTCAGAGTACCTTTCATTAACCCCGTCACTCAATGCCCAGAGCCGGTACAGGCGCCTTTATCTCTGGCTGACCAGGTAGAGCATGGGGGCACCGACGAGGATCATGCCGGCGAAGGTCTTGTTCCGCAAGCTCCTGGATGAGTCTGTCAGCCACAGAACAACAGCATCAAACCGGAACGGTGGGAGGAATCCACGGAAAAGACCTACCTGTTCTGCTGCCCGCGGGCAATTGGGTCTGGTGGCTCCTGTCCACCTGGGCCACCGAGATCATCTTTCTCGCCCTCGCCTTTGGCGGCGTATGTGCGCACCTGGTTGATGGCGACAGGTCGAGCTGCTTGTGCATGTGTACGGTAGATGGTGGAGGGACCGGGGCGCGCAACCAAGTTGGTGAGTCGGAGGGCTCTTGTTGACGACATGTTCAGAGAGATTGTTGTCGTTTCTGTGGTGGTAGGAGAGAAAGGGAGGTTGACGTAAGGTCTGTAGTTCTGTTTGTCTGCAAATTGTTGGTAATGCTAGAATTCTAGAAGTCAATGCAACTTAGAAAACACCTTGAACGTCTGATGGAACGAAGTTTCCCCTTTTTGTTGACGTCTACAGTGTATTTGGTCCCCGATCAGCAAACGGCGCTCTTAGACGTCGAGATGACGTTCGTGTTACCGTTATGACATCTGCGAACTTACTGTACCCTAGGGTAGAGGTACATGTCAGTTCACATAGGATCCCTAACCTGACTTGACTAGCGTATTTGCAAGAGTAAATCTGATTGGCTTCATCAATCCACCGTTAAATACGTTATATAGGTAATTTATGAGGATATTATATATACATACTTAAGTATATATTAAACGTGATGTAGCACATCTCATGCATGTAGTAATACCGTAATATTATATATCTCATAAAAGTTCAACTCTAGCCCTTACCTTAATGCTGCCACAATCCCTAAGCCAATAGCTACATATTACTTTCTGTTACATAGGTTGATATATACTTATAGATACTTTATTGTGTTTTGCAGCTATTAATCCACATTTTCAACCATACTTCACAAGAAACCTACCCAGTAAGCCACTGGTTTGATCATTATCCCCCTGTTGGGTAGAGCGTACGTGCGAGCAATGGGTAAGGAGAAGTGAACTTAGGTGCTTGAAAAGTGACAATTTGTCTACGGCTCTCGCTGTGTATGAACAGGAAGAAAGTAATTCCTGCTCTCATACGAGTAGACAGCTATCAGGCCAAGGTACTTATTCCGTCCGTATTTGACATACAGGTCTGCTGGTATGTACCGAAGTGAGATACGTTACAGCGCAACACTACCCTTGGTCCCCTTGTTCGAAAAGTGCTCTTCCACTGGCGTGTGATCTCCTGATGTATTCTCTTCAGACACAGCAATCCCCTTGCTATAAGCGCTCTGATTCTTGTTGTTTTTCTTATACAGCATGTAAGCAAGCCCAAGAGAAACAATGACCTGAAGAAGAAGGAAGCCTGCTGCCGTGTAGTTGCCATTTCTCACAGTGGGCTGATCCACAGTCTTGAAGACTGCCAGCGGTCTGAAAATCAGTCAGCAATAGAAAAATCAACAGGAAAGGATTTCGTTGCATACATGGTTGCTGCGAAAACAGCCGCCCAAACATTAAGTCCAGCGAGTGCAAACGCACGAGTTCCAGGATCTCCAGCACTGAATTTTGTTAGCAAAATGCAGGCACTATGAATGAACAGTGAAGCCACTCTCAACTTACAGAATTTCAGAAGCCCAAGCCCAGAACATGCTATTTAATAGTTAGTGAGGACCTTCAATCATGTTTTAAATGGCTTACCAGTTAGAAGCTTCTCCCCAGCCGCTGTTATAGTATAGAAACCATCGGAAAGCCTTGTTCTTCGGGAACGTAGGGGTTGCTGCGAGAAGTATGCAGACTACGAAATTTATTCCACAGCCGAGTACCATCATCGGCCAGCGACGGCCTTTGAGGAAGGTATCGCCTTATTCTGTCAGTTTATATCTGCATGTATGATTGTAGCTGTATACTGACTTATCCATGCCATAGCAACAGTAATAACCAAGATAATAGCGTACATTGGTGTTGTATAGTCGTCTATAATGACAGTCAGCAAAGAACAGTTGGAACAGACTCCTAGGCTTCTTACTTATTTGGGCCACAGTGAAAGATCCGGGTTCAATAGTATTCCAGGCTTTGAACCAAAATGACAGCGACAGCGAGGGTTGCATACCGATCATGTTGCAACTGCAGACAATTAGCTATATATGATGCCTCAAGTGCTCCTAGAGGGCAGACATACGCTGAAATGACCCAAAGAATCCAAATCTCGGGCGTTACAAGCCATTTCTTGACCTGAGGATATGTATGTCAACATATGTAATTACCAAACAGTCCATAGCATTGCTAATCCTTACTTGAGCTCGGGTAAATGCCCCTTGCTTAATTCTGCCCTCCTTTGGTAGGCGATCACGGGCCATTTCGATTTCCTAGTAGATATACTTAGTTGAATGGTTTATCCCTTGCGGACGGAATTTGTAAGCGTACTGCTTCGGTGAACATGAAATTCGGGATCAAACGAGATGGAACCTCTGGAAGAACGAAGACCTGAGGAATTGCAATCGCAATTGATATAACCCCATCAATGATGAAAAGCTATCATCCAATTAGCATTCCATCCTCAATTGATTACCATATCTTCAAAACGTGAAACATTACCCATCTCCAGCCTGACAGGCCCAGAACTCTGTTCAAATTGGTATGTGCGGCAGCTGTACACCCGATTAGGCATTTCCGCACCATAACGATATTGAGGTGAAGATCAGTCATTATTACCTTGCAGATAGGCTCCGATCATTGGCCCGAACTGGGATGCAGTATTGACCAGTGCAAGTCGCTGTGACACTAGATTAGCTTAGGGTAATCCATGGTTAGAACCAGGTAGACAGGATGTATGTTACATACCCTGGTCAATTCAGCCTTTTGGTACCACGATCCGCAGAGATACATAACTAAGACACAGTCAGGAGTTTGATTATCCACAGATAGACCATCCCTTACCTGCCGAGTAATGCCCGCTGTCTGAATTAGTAACGGGTTCATCTAGAATAGTGAACACGTGCCTACGTTACTTACGTCTCAAAAATCCCAACGAAAGCTCTTAATATGTACATATCAGTCGCATTGCGCATTTTCGAAGAGGTAAATGTACTTGAAGAGGGTTAGTGAGGAACCCCACGAGTTCCATCTAGATCACAACACATACCAGATAGTCCAGCCTAAAGAGATGAACCTGTGTGAACCTCAACTTTAGTATGAATTTTGGTTCCTTAGGAGAAGAAACGTACGGAATGAAATATCGAGGAGGCGTCCTTGTAAGCAAGAGGTTGGAAGGCCAAAGCGCCAAGATCTAAATATTATACCATCAGCTGCTATATATGAAGATATAGAGAAATGCGAACTAACCAGGCCAATGTTGTATGCGGTCTTTCATTTTGCAAATTAGCAACTAGACCAAACAGTACAAAGTGAAATACTTGCATTTGCGTAGTTCAATTGCTATCATCAGATCAGTCATCAGTGGTGGATAACTAGGTGGCCATGGTTTCCGAGCACAAACATTTCCATACAGCTCGAGGTCTTCTTTCATTCCGGACACGAATGCGGTCTGAAGGTTCGCCCTAGTAATTTGTCTTGTCAAAATCGAAGCAAGTACAAGAATTTTTCTAGCACAACATACTTATCCAAAAACTTGTTGAAGGTTCCGAGGCAGCCAAACAAGACCAGAGTAAGGTCAATCTTATGTACAAGCCAGCGTTCCTAGAAACGACCAATGAGTAAACTACTCTTTCAATCGGATTTACCGAGTAATCACTTCAGGAGTTTTATCCCAGGTATCCCACAAGTAGCCTCTCCATGTACGATTTTTGATGGAAACATCAACACCATTTTCAACCCCAATGGGGCTCGTATACTGGACGTCTCCGCGGGGGACATATTCGTTGGCCTTTTTTGCACCCATTTTCGGATTCGATCGAGGAAGCTTGAAGATTTCGGTCGTATGGCGGAGAGAGTGATTGAAATGGTTTCGCACAGAAATTGCAACATGCCTCCGGGGAAGTTATGGTCATTCAGGTTCCTCCTCAAGTTATTGTCTGCGTGATAAGAACTGACTGCAAAGTTAAGGCAGGAAACTAGCTAAATGGATAATGGAGTCCTATCAGCACGCCATTTTTGCGTGATGCTTTCTTTAGCGCTCAGTTTATGATAACTAAATAGCGCAGGATTCGATGGTGAGATGGCAAGGGGATTAAAACACCTGCCTAATCGATCCGGTTACAGAGATTATGAGTTTCATATGCACATTGTTCTCGATAACGACCCAGTTTTTGGTCTGCACGCAATAAAAACAAAGATGATGCAAGCAGGTACCAAGTCGTTAGCGATACCCGAGCTGTGATTTATATCGCTGCACTTCAATAAGTTCACGTACCTCAGATTGATATCTTGCCATCTATTAGGGGTATTAGTAAATACCGACTATTACCGCCATGCCTAATCAAACTGCATCAGAAAATCTCATTCGAGAGCCTCTGAAGTACTCTGGTTCTCTAGACCAGTATGAGCATCAAGACTTGACTGCAGCCATTGGACGGGAATACCCACATGCTCAGCTAAGTGAGTTGCTAGCAGATGATGCGAAGCTACGCGACCTGGCTATTACTGGTAAATTGGCCTACTCGCTACGGTATATATGTACTGTTACGGCCGCCTAGCTAATTCTGTTCCTGATTCACAGTCTCACAGCGTGGTGTCGTGTTTTTCAGGAATCAGAGTCTATCAAGGGAAGAGCAAAAGACTTTAGGAAGCAAGTTGGGGACACTTGCAGGGAAACCTGACACTTCGAAGGCATGTGAGCTCGAATATCCAAGCAATCATCTCGAGACTAAAGGCGAAACTGACTCGAATAAGTACCCAGCTCCATCGGATGCCACTAAGCAGCAAGAACAACAAGAGATATGCGGATGGAACGCAGAAACACGATGAAGAGATCTTCATGATCTCATCTGAGGTAGCTTTGGTCCGCTCATTATCACAGTGATTTTCAATCTGTTCAGTTTACTGATACGCGTTACATGCGCGAAGAGGGAGAGAGAAAACCATTCGAATAGATTCACTGAAACGTTGCCGAAACTTGCGAGTTATTTGTGGCATTCTGAGTACGTTTTCTACCCCTGACGTTAATATTGCTGCAACGTTTCTTACATCAAGTGGTAGTATCACCTTCGAAAATGTGCCCTCTGATTATTGCATACTCAAGATGATCAGGCTCCCAGGTGACGTTGGTGGAGACACATTGTGGGCTTCTGGATACGACTTATACGACCGAATGTCGCCCAAGTGGCAGAAGTTTGTCGAGGGACTGACCGCAACTCACTACCAGGTGCGTTATTGTACGACCTCTACCCACCAATATTCCACTGACTTGCCTGGATCTGGTAGCCGGTTTTCTCGAGAGTTGTCAAGCAATCTGGAGACGTGCTTATCGAGGAGAATCGTGGTTCTCCAGAGAACTATGGACTTGATTTCAAGGCAACACAGTATGTAGGCCCCATCCAAATTGGATGCCTTACAGACTCTGACACCCTCTAGCCCCGTAGTTCGTACGAACCCTGTTACTGGGTGAGCTGAAGACCACTTGTTGGATATACAGGACGTGAAGCTCACAACCAATTAGATGGAAGGTCCTGTTTGCGGCTGGCCAGCAGATTCACGATGGAAAGATCAATGACGTAACGGACTATGAGGGTCAGATGCTAAAAGATTATTGTAAGTCGGGCACTCCACTGCTCCTTTAAACATGCTGATGGACGAAAAGTCCTCAAACTCATCACGGAAAATCACGACTTGCAAGTTCGTTTCCGTTGGAGTGTCAACGATGTGGCTATCTGGGACAAGTAAGTTGATTCGATCAATTTCGAAGCATATATGAAAGAATTTATCTGCTAACTTGAGCGATTCTAGCCGATCTACTTTCCATTCCGCTACAATGTAAGTCCTCAAACTACTACTCTTTTTTGAGCCTGGTGCTAAACTACTACAGGGATTATGAAGGCAAACGTGAAGGTGTGAGAGTGACTTCTATTGGTGAGAAGCCTTACTTCGATCCTAACTCTTCATCAAAACGCGAGGCATTGTACTCGGCAGCATCTAGGAACCTTTAGAGGAAGCCGTTTGCCCTCCTTTTGTAGACGCCTGAGAGGCACGTGAGGCCTTCGGAGAAGACCGGAAGGATGTGATCGGTCATTGCGTGCTATTCTGTTCTTAACTTCGACCTCTGAGAATCACCGATTTCTGCGATGAGCAAAGTAGGGATTTCTGCGATGAGCAAAGTAGGGCCACAGAGCCGTTCGTGTCGCAATAAATATGGGTCACATTCTCTCCAGCGAGTGTCCGGTTACAAACGTCCTAGGTCAGAGTATTATAGTTGGGGTTAGCCCCCTGGGCCCTGGGGCTTTAAAAGTCTTGAGGACACGATAAAGACTTCACTAGAGTCGTTACGATCTCAATTTGAAGCCATCATGGTTCTTTATTCAGCTTAAAGGAATTATATGTTATTCCGGGTCATGTGCTAGTTACGCGGCCCCCTGCTGTAGCTAGCATCTTCGTTGATATCGCGGCAAACTATCAATAAGACTCAAGTTGATGAGTAAAGGCTCCAAATAATCATTGTAAAATCGAACAAGTCTAATTACACCGGTGTCGCAATGTGCTACTGCACATCGGACTTCATCACCATAGCCCCGTAATCAGCATATAAGTGATTAGTACAGGGCACATGCTACAATCCAGGCTGCGTTGCTGACGTGTCCCGATCCTTGCTGACTGATTTCAATCCTTGACGCCATTAGTAATTACATATACCTTCTGGGGGGGAAGTCTTCAGATTCCAGAGACTAATTCGACTATATATACGTGACATATGTCTAGGGGTTGCAGTATCTCGGTTTCTTCTCCCCTGAAGCTTTTGTGAAATGCTACACTTCTACGTAACCGTCTGGTCACCCGAACTTCCTTCATACCACAAGGGACTCCCCACATACTTTCATACACAAATTTCAACACCTGCTTCCATTGCCGTGCTTTCAGCAGCGTTGTAGGCACCCGCCGTATTTCAATCAGCAACACGAATACCGCCCGTCCGACACTCAAAAGAACCAATCGTTCCATTTGCAGACGAACATCATGTCGGTCTCGATCCTCGTTGTTGGGGCTGGCGAGTTGGGCACCGCCATTGTTGAAGGCTTTTCGAAACACCTCAACTTTGGCACCAATAAGTCCAGGAATAACAACAACAAGCTAGCCGTTATGCTTCGCCCAGAGTCGATTGTCAGTGTAGATCCTGCCAAGCAACAGTCAAATCTGTACCTCGCAACGGTCGGTGCCGAGATAGTTCCAGGAAACTTTGTCGATGACCCTGTCTCTGGGTTGGCCAGAACTTTCGAGCGTTTCGACGTTGTCATCCAGGCTGGAGGATACGGTCTCCCTGCCGGGACGCAACTTAAGAGCGCACAAGCTGCCCTGGAAGCCGGCGTCAAACACTACTTTCCATGGCAGTTCGGTATGGACTACGAGGCTATTGGTAAGGGCAGTTCGCAGGAGCTTTTCGATGAGATGCTGGAGGTTCGACGCCTTCTTCGTTCACAGAGCACTGTTGAGTGGACAGTCGTGTCAACGGGTCTCTTTATGAGTTATCTGTTCCTCAAGGACTTCCAGGTCGTCGACCTTGCGCAGAGGACGGTACATGCTCTTGGCAGCTGGGAAAATGCAATCACAGTCAGTAAGTGATGTATGGCTCTTGTCGCGAATTCATGTCCCTTCTCATAAAACAAATCTTACAAATCTTGGCTTGAGGTTCAAACAGATACATGTCACTAACGTATACTAGCCACACCGAAAGACATTGGGCGTATATTGGCCTACGTGGTTCTCGTTATACCCAAATTCGAGACCTCTAATCAGGTCGTTTACGTCGGAGGTGATACTGTGACCTACGCTCAACTGGCCGACCAGCTTTCCCAGGCTTTCCAAACAGGTTTCAAGCGAGAGCAGTGGAGCTTGGGTTATTTAAAAGGCCGGCTTGAACAGGATCCAGATAACCTATGGTACAAGTATCAAGTCATTTTCGGTGAGGGACGAGGCGTGTCTTGGGACCAATCAGAAACTCTGAATCATCGACATGGCATACCTATGACCAGTATTGACGGGTATATTTCGGAGAACAAGTCTTCTTGGATGTAGGAACTTGATCTAGGTCAGCCTATCAATGGGTATGGCCGGGCATCGTTTGCAATTTCAAATTGGGAGCTCTCAAACATACTGCTTCTGGCTCGTGAGATTACATTATTGCCGTTAAACAAATTTTGGCTTATGACGCCAACTTTGGTTTGGAATATTCATATGTCCAAAATGGCGAGGCGTCGCTGCCGACGTGATCACTCCGTGGGCTACACATAACCAGGCCTGACGCTGCACTGTAACGGCGGAGGACATTCAAGTCACCAAGAACTCTTACCCGATGAAGGCCTCAACCCCTCGAGCCATATTCTCCCGGACACACACCAAATACTGTTCTGAATACAGTCAGTGTCTTGTCAAGGTCCAGCCGTTCTGACAACAACACCTTGAGCCCGCCCCCTTGGCTACCGTGACCACCACCCTGTTCAGCTCGGTCATCTTCCGCCACCTCAGCAGTACACCAGAAGAGCTGAAGAAGCTGGAACCTTGATCCAAGCGAACTGACAACATGGTTATGTGCCAGGAACTCATCGACTGGAACGAGAGTACCTGGGAAAATCCCAAGAGATGCTCCTGCTACGAATGCCGGCGATTGGTCTGCTCCGAAATGATACGACAGCGTGCCTCTGGCCAACAGAACTTGAGAACCCAGTACCTCATAATGTCATCAGTTATTTAGTCGTAAACATGGCTTCATTAATGCACTTGGTCCTCTCAACCACAACACATGCTCGGCTCCTCGATTCCAGCCGAGTTCTCCTCTCCGCCTGCATCCATGATATCGTCTCCCCCGATGAGTACCCTCCTTGTCATCCAGTCGCAGAAGAACTTCCCTAGTCCGCCACCAATTATCACACAAATGATGACGTACCCATTATACGACATGACCAGCAACATCACGATATACGCCAATCCAAGCGTAACAGCATGGATCACGGACCGGATGACCTGCTGCAGAGGTGACGCGCGAAACACCACCACCCTCCCACTCCCTCGTGCTGTGGCCACTCTTGTCTCAACGCCCGCCTTCGCGACGCTCTCGCTGTACAAAATCGAGTGGGAATTCGAAAGAGATGCGGCGCCGGCCTGGAATCCCCTTGAAATCCAGTCATCGTACTCTCTTCCGAACCGTCGAAGCGCCTCGAGGACCATGACCAGCAGGGTCGTACCGATGCAGGATGCTGCGAAGGCGCCTCGGCTGGAGACGTGCCATGACTCGGCTAGGAAGCAGGAGTCGATTGTGTACCAGTTCCATAGCATCTGGGATGCGGTGTTAGCAGGTGGCTTCGGTCTTCAGGAGGTGAGCGTAAGGCTTACCGACGTGTTGCACGACCCCATCGACGAGCTCATTTCCATGTCCATCTTGGCTGTTTTTTTCCAATCGCGCGTCCCTCTGACTACTTAGGTAAGGAAGGGTTGTGTGTAGCCCCGAGATTTGAGGTAAGCGGACCGAAGCTCGTTGACCGAAGCTCGTTGAGCGATATGTCGCAGTACTGCCTCGTACAAGAAGTTATGTCTCAAGACTGCTGACAGTCGAAGATCGCAGGATATCAGTGCAGAAGCTCAGATTGGCCGCAGTCCAGGAGGAAATTAATTGTATCAATGTCGTTTTCGTGACGTTTCAGCCTGCGCAAGTCGAACACGAAGGTTGAGCAAGTTCGCAGGAGTTCAACACCACATGTGGGCATGACACAGGGTCGATAAAAGGACGGATTTGGGATTTGAACGTCATCCAAGTCGGGAATGGCGGCCAGCGCTCCCTGAGCTAGATTCTCGACAGTGGGGTCGAAACGTCAACGGGGGTCCCTGAGCTTTAAAGTGTGCCCACATTCTCCATCGGCTTGGGCTTTCGAAAGGACGGGGATTGGCCAAGGGACGCGGTAGCGAGAAACTTGCTCAAGACAGATCTCCACCGTTGAGGATGCCACTGCTGTGGCGCCCCGTTCAGGTGTTCACTATCCTCCTCCCCCGGCCGAGATCTCAGGCGGGAAATGCCGAGAGCCATGGACACTGCAGTACTCACCAGCCTAACGAGGAGTATCACACTTGAGCCGTCAGTGTCGCGAGCTGTTTGGTGGCGTCTATGAAAGATGCCATCAAGGGCTATAAATTTAAACAATCCCAGGGCCTCGGAACGAGTCGTGAAGGACCTAGCTTCCCGTCGTCCCGAGGAAACTTGCTCAAGGCAGCGGCCTTGGCAAACCAACGCCGCGTGTTTGCAACCGATGGCATTTGTATTGGTAAGAAACGTGCTCAAACCATGGATTCAACGTGGAGATAAAGATCTATTAGGGTGCGGCTTACAGCGGGTCACTGCCGTCACGATCGATTTGGTCCCTGGGAATTTAGACGTCCGAGTTTAATCTTCTGCCTTTTCCGAACCATCGTTTTTGTTTTCTCAGCCTGTCATTCTAACCCTGTATCCCGTCTCGTCCCCGACATAATCGTTCTGATTGCTATATCGACATAGAAGTGAGTGCTTGACCGTTGTTGCATCTGGGCGGGCCGCCACAGCCGAACTCAGGCATACAGGCCACTCAATCCCTCCGTGTCCGGGGCACCTCGAAGGTGCCGGACAGTCTTCAGTCATTGATTCACCATGGCCGCCTCGCACGAGACCATCACAGGCAGGATGATACAGAACTTCACGGACGGTACCCGTGAGCCTCACTGGGGCTACGTGGACCGTGTCCTGCCGTGCACAAGCGGCGCCGGCACGTGTGCGTACCTCGACTTGGTGTACCACACGCACGACCTTTCGATGCTGTACTCGGGGATATTATGGTCTGCCATAGGTGGCATCTTGTTATTATGGGGTATTGGGCGACGACTCTTTTCATCACCGACCGCGGACGACTTGCTTCTTTTTACGGCAGGGAAGGAAGAACTGCGAGGACAGCAACGCACCATCGGCGGCGTGGAGAAGCTGAAGAGGACGGTGGCGAGTCTTGCGACACGGTATCTCCTGCCAGAGTTCGCACCGCGGATATTAGGCCATGTTACGCGGCTGCAGGTCCTTGTTATGCTTATCTTGTCCGGATACCTCATCATCTTCTCCTTCGTGGGAATCCTCTACGACACTTGGATCACGCCCGTCAAATCCTCTCCCGGAAAATACAGCACACGAACATCCCTCGGTCCGTTTGCCGATCGTATTGGTGTGCTCGCGTACGCCCTCACACCGCTCTCTGTTCTCCTCTCCAGCCGGGAATCGCTCCTCAGCCTGGTGACTGGAATACCCTACCAGAGCTTCATGTTCCTCCATCGGTGGGTCGGGTACATCATCCTCATCCAGTCCTCCGTGCACACGCTGGGCTGGGTCATCGTCGAGGGGAGACTGTACCAGCCGCAGCCGGAGGAATGGAACACCGTGGCGTCGGAGGCGTATATCCAGTGGGGCTTCGTGGCCTTGGTCTTGTTGGTGCTGATGTGGGTGTTCGCTACGCCCCTGGGGATCAGGCTGACGGGCTATGAGTTCTTCCGGAAGGCCCATTACGTTCTTGCGATGCTGTACATTGGCGCAATCATCGGGCACTGGAAGAACCTCCAGTGTTTCCTTATCCCGGGGATCCTGCTGTGGTTCTTCGATCGTTTCGGCAGGGTGGTTCGCACGGGATTGCTGCACTATCAGTGGGTACCGTCCAAGGGACGATGGGGGTTCGAGACAGCAAAGGCGCACATCACGCGATGGGAGGGTGGAGAGGATGGTGAAGTTGTCAGGTTGGATTTCGACCATGTCCAGCAGCCGTGGGAAATCGGCCAGCACTTCTACCTCTGCTTTACGGAGTCGTCGGTGTGGCAGAGTCACCCGATGACGCCGCTGAGTCTGCCTGTGGCCGATAGATTCGGACGGGTGAGGCATAGCTATGTCATACGCGCCAAGAAGGGCGAGACGAAGAAGCTGGCACAGATCGCCGAGAAGAAGATGGCCGCGGCTGGGGATAAGGGAGGCGAGGTCACCACCTCGGTGGTCCTGACGGGGCCCTATGGCGTGGACATGGTGTCCGACCTGACCCCCGAGATTAACGTCCTCTGCGTTGCTGGCGGCACGGGCATCACCTTCGTCCTCCCCGTCCTGCTGAGGCTCATCCGCGAGAAGCGGGTGCGCGGGAGGAAGGCCCGGCTCGTCTGGGCTGTCAGGCGGGACCTCGACGTCAAGTGGGTGGAGCAGGAGATCGAGGAGATCAAGGAGGTCGGGTGCACGCAGGGCATCAAGGTCGACGTCTTCGTGACGAGGGAGAGGAGCTACCGCCACATGAGGAGTACGAAGACGGGGGAGGACGGCAAGATTGAGGACCATCTCATATCAGCTACATCTTCCGTGTCCTTGTCTGGGGACTGCGACTGCAACGACGTCACGCACCATCATGCTTCCAATACCGATGTGCCCGAGGCGCGACGGCCGCATCTGGACGAGATTGTGAGGAGCTTCGTCGGCTCTGTGGAGCAAGGCTCGACAACGGTTTATGCGAGCGGGCCGGGGGGCATGATTGGGGATCTGAGGCGGGCTGTGGCGGGGTGTAATACGGCGGGAACGGTGTGGAAGGGCAAGGGGAGGGGGGATGTTAGGTTGATTTGCGATGACCGGCTAGAGTAGATACCCATGAATGTGATGACAATTGTTCCAACTTTCGGGATTTAGGCTGAGGCGGTATGGCGTGACCATCTGCATGTGCACGGGGGCATCCTGAAGTTAGGTCTTCCAGACTCACGTGCCAATGACTTCAATGTTGGGCCACTTGGCCCCGATCTAGATACCTCTAGTGTTACTATATGTCCCGAGGTCAGCTTTGCACGATTAGTACGGTACAGTGACAAGAGACAAACGAGCAGAGGGGGGTTCCTTTCCTTGACTCCGAACGGCTATCTTTCTGAACCGGAAGACAGGAGAGCAGTTCCATTCCGCGGTAAATCTGGATGACGAGGCAGATTGGAGGGCGGGCACGTGGAGATAATTACCTTCACAACAAGGTCGCGTATTGTCTACCTAGGTACTCTGATCCCTCGTCACCACTTATCAACAAGCTGGGAAACATCAAGGACAAACTTGTCGGATGAACCTGGATCCGTCAAACATTGAGTGCTGACAACACCCTCAAAACCATAGTCTACGGATTTTGACGACCCGATCAAGATGCGTGCAGTGATGGCTCCATCGCATCCTGGAGGCCCGGGGGATTTAAGAGGCGCAGCGGAGTGCTAATTTTGCTGCACTTTTGAGTCCTTGATAACTTACGCATGCTGCACCCGTTGCCGACAGCAATAGTAGTATTACATGGATTAAGGGTTGATTATATATCTCTCAAATGTATAGAGTGCTTGATAGTTGATTACCTTTCCTTGGAATATAGTGTGGTTTGATACCGAATCGATGTTATTCTATGATATCGATTAACTAGTCGAAATGTAACCTTACATTTGCTACCCATATTCGTTAACACGACGCAAACTTAGTGTAGTATCCATTTAAGCAAAAGTTGCCAAGGGGTTGGGTGGACAATTGACCAGGCACTGTCCATTCCCAGGGTTGCCACTCAAGCCCTGAGATATTTGTTGTGAGGCTTACCATGAGCATCAGAAATTGTTTGATATATCCACCGGGATTCTCTCTATATATCTGTCCATGTTATCAAGAGCGGAACAACTCTGGGCACCCCAAGATCAAAAATATCCCATCCCCAGGGAAGCCCAATTTCAGAGCACATGTAGAAACAATGCTTGTTTTAGGGATACTATAACTATGGTCGAATGGAAAATAATTGCAAATGATGACAAACCTTTCTCAAGAGCCTATCGATATAAGGATGCAAATGGCCAAACAGCACGCCGCCATAACTGAGCCTGACGATGAGAATAGTGGCGCAAGCTGCTGAGGAAGTCTTGCATAGCCTTGGAAGACGCAAGTTTAGGCCGAAGATAGTAGTTAGCTGATTGAGACCTGATGAATCCGGTACACGATGAGTATTAAATTACTTGGGCCACCCTACAAAAACATCTTAAATCTAGCTATGAATATCGTTCAAGTTTCAGTGGAAAGGCCCAAGAAGTCGCCAATCTCATTGTAGTCCACCTGCCACAGCCCAGGACTCCCCTTTGGAAACTGGCTCATGAAGCCAATCATCTTCTGCGCCCTCGGTGACATGGTCTTCACGACGTTGATATCTACAATGAACGGGTAGGCCTCCTCGGGGGTCAGGTAGCCCGGCTGGAAGGAGAGGGCGACGGCCCTCCGGCGCTCGCCGGCAGTCACGTTGGCGCCGCCCCCGTGGACCGTCTTGCCGCTGATGAACAGGCAGTCTCCGGCGCGCATCTCGGCCGGGATGGTCATGGACGGGTCGCCCCGGTCGGCAAAGTTGGGCCAGTGGTTGCTGCCCGGGATGACGCGCGTGGCGCCGTTCTCGGCCGTGAAGTCTGTGAGGGCGATGAGGAAGTTGATCATGGCCTCGGGCCCGCTGGGCCCCATGCCGACGAACGGCGGCGAGTTCTCGAGGTCGCGGTGCAGCGGCTGGGCGGCGTTGCCCGGGCCGATGTCGATGACCTGGGCTGTCGTCATCCAGTAGGTGCCGCTCTCCTCCAGGAAGACGTCTTCCGCGATGTCGTGGATCCAGTCGTGGTCGAGGATCTCGGAGCGGAAGACAGGGCTGCGCGTAACGAGGTTGGTGAGGCGTTTGGTGTTGTTGCCGTGGAACGAGGAGATGAAGTCGTCCGAGTGCGTTGAGCCCGCGGTCGTCTTTTGCAGGGCGGGGTCCAGCTCAGAGTTGAAGCGGTGCAGCAGGTCGGGAGACAGGAAGCCTTCGATGATGACTCCACCGTCCTCGCGTACAATGCGGAGGATCTCACCAGGGCTGCACCCGGGGGCTATCCGGCGAAGGGTTGGCTTCTCCACGATGGAACCCATGGCGTTGGGAAGAGGCGAATATCAAGGGGGAATATCTATGATGCTAGAAGTTGCAGGATGGAGGTTGGAGGCTAGGGTTGTTACTGTTTCTGGAGACATATCTGGATACGTATCTGGAGACGGGCAGTGAGCGAGCAAGCGCCTTATAATTACCAAGAGAATATACGGATATCGCATTCAGAGACACCAAGGCAGGCAACAACGAGCTAATGAGTGGAAGGAAAGTGACAGCGAAGTCATAGCGACCGATAAACAGTTTATCCAGGAGCTTTACGGACCTCACCTTGTGCATTCCTGGCAGCATACGCCCTGCCCGCACAGCCAAGCAGGGCAGAAATGCTTGGTTGCTACCTACCGGGATAAGAAGAACACCTGCAGTTGGCGGGGTACTGTACTGTATGACCGCTGCAGGCAAGTTTCTCAGATAGCCGAGCGACAGGGGCGTAATCCAACTTACAAGGCCTAACTTTCATGGCGCTCCACTACCAAGGTGCCTAGTGTAGGTGCCCAGGTGCCTACGTACAGGACATAACATGACACAGCAGCTTTCACGAGTTTTAACACCAAAGATACTAGGTAGATATGACTGTGTCCTTGCTTGCATTGATAGATTGTCCCAATTCACTCCTTCAGCGCTGCATAAGCAGTAATCTCAATCCTCGCGCCATCCGTCAACTTGTCCACGCCAACCCCAGCCCAAGCTGGCCGGTTGTCCTGGAAGAACATGGGCACGGCGATATCCAAAGCCGCGTTCATATCGGGCCCCAGCCCGCCCGTGTGATAACTCGTCATCTGGTACACCGATCTGAAGCCGTCCTTGACCCCGGCAGCGGCCAGGGACGACTCGACGTTGCGAAAGGCGTTGATGACCTCTTCGGTCAGGTCGGTGGGGAGCTTCATGTCGGCGTCGTAGCCCGTCTGGCCGGATGTGACGACTGTCGCCGTGTTGGCGGGGACGACGACGGCACTGGAGATGTGGAAGCTTGCGCTGATCTTCTCGCCGAGGCCGGGTACGTTGTAGCAGCGGATGCCGGTGGACTTGAGGGGGCCGGCGTACTCCATGTTGTTTGTTCTTCTTTTTGTTTTTGTGATATGATGATGGGATGATTACAACAAATGTGGTCTGAGTTGTCGAGTATGTCGAGTATAGAGTGCGAAGATACCGCGCTCAGCGGTCTACTTAAGTATGCTTTTGAGGCGCATCACGGCCATACTGCCTCACCTGGACAGTCACGGTTTTACGTCTGCCAATATCTTTTCTGATAAACTGCATCCAAGAGTGATAAATTACCCGGAAGTCACTTGGGTCATGGATGCATCAAACGAAGCGGACTGTAAGTTGTTTGGGGAAGATGATGCAGATGGGGAAAGTCTAAGAAATGGCGAGGTAGTCAACAGCGAGCGTCCTTCCGCCCCGCCCTTATCAAGTGCCGCCTCAACACCACCACGACGCCGATGACATCGGGGAGAAACTCGGCGTTGTTAATCGCCATTACATATTCACAATGCTATAGATAGCGGGTGCACGCTATACTTATATGCCCCCGCACCAGCAGCAGTCACCAACAAAGCCTCCGTCGCAACGATCAGATTCTTGTCCATCCCGCAGCCATGACCAAATCCCTCCAAGGCCGTATCGCCATCGTCACCGGTGCCTCGCGCGGCATCGGCGCCGGCATCGCCCTCGAGCTCGCCAAACGAGGCGCCAACGTCCTCATCACATACAACCGGGATGGCTCCCAAGCAGACAAAGTCATTGCCGACCTCGAGAGCCTGGGCGTCGAGGCCCTGGGCGTGCAGGTCAGCGGCAGCGACCGTAGCGCACCCGACCGCATCGTCGCCGCCGCCGTCGGCAAGTGGGGCCACATCGACATCATCATCAACAACGCCGGCGCAGGCGACGACTTCCTGCTCCAGGAGCTGACGCACGAGGGCTGGGACAAGATCCTCGACTGCAACCTGCGCTTCCCGACCTTCCTCGTGCAGGCCGCGATGCCGCACTTCGGCACCGCCCCGCGCATCGTCAACATCTCGAGCGTCATGGCGCGCATGGGCGGCTCGTACTCGACGGCCTATTCCGCCTCCAAGGCTGCCCTGGAGGGCGTTACTAAGGTGTGGGCGTTGGAGCTGGGCCAGAAGTACGGCGCCACGGTCAACTGCGTGAACCCGGGGCCAGTGGCGACCGACATGTGGTTGAGGGACACGGATCCCGACGTTCTGAAGGAGTGGGATGAGAAGGTCAAGGAGACGCCTGCTGCAGCTAGGATTGGCACGACGGACGATGTTGCCCAGATCGTGGCGTTCTTGTCCGAGGAGGCCAGCCGCTGGTCGACGGGCAGCACTGTGAACGCCAATGGCGGGTTGTGTTTCGTATAATAGTCACGTTGAGAATATAAAATTATACCAAATTTACGTCACTCTAGGCCGCTCATTCACAACGCTCTGTCTAAACTCTGTATATACTTAAGTATGAAGCAATCAAGCACGAGAAAAATGTGGACCCGCACATTTGACTGACTGCCGTATGACTTCTTAGATGATGCTGCTGCTGTCAGACATATCCTGAGGTCTGTAGCCATAGCCATAGTAGCTACGGAGGTTGGTTTCAAAAGTCTTGACGCATAGCTGTTTGGGTGTGGTCCGTGCACTACAGTGCGTTCGAAAAAACCACATCAAATCTGTCTAAGAAACAAACCTCCCGATTTCCTGCTAAAATTGAGCGAATCTGAATAGATGATTAGGATATTATATTTCCTTTCGTTTTAAGCATTATAATAATACTAAAAACATAATCTTTAGCCCCGTAGAATTTAAGGAACTTTAATTAAAAGCATCTGGCGCTTTAAAATTAGGAGGATAAGAACTTTAGATTACCCTAACCCTAGGTTTAAAGACTGTGTGCCTGCGGCAGAAGAAGCGTGCGGTTAGCCTATGCGGTACAGTTCCATTTCCCACTTAAATACTGTAGCGCCGAAAGCACGTTAACATTGATGCGTCAAGACTTTTGAAACCAACCTCCGTAGTCAGGTACGTTTAATTTGTCAGTCTGGATCTTTCGTAACTGTGTCAGACCTCGGGACCTATTGGACGTGTATACCCACCCCTGCTGCGGTCGAAGAGCCTCAACCGTAAGCCTAAGAAACCAACATTCAGGAGGAGGAAGGTCACGGCGAGCCGGGAACCGAGGGCCAAATGCTATCTCGAATCTCGCGTATCGTTCCTCCGCATGATTGCCTACTTGATACTGATCCAGATGCCCAAGGGTGTTGCAACCCCGCGAATTGATAATGATAACGTCCGGTGCTGTAAGTGTGAATTCAACGAATCTGACTGATACCCGATATCCCTGTCTTGTTTCTAGGCGAGTGTCAGCGTTCCGAACGGCTCTCGCCGTCACTTGCCTGCTGCGCTCGCCCGCAATACGAATGAGGAATGATCTATATTCTAGTATACGGCCACTTGAAATACATAAATGCCCAAGGGCGAAGACTGCAAACTTCACACAAAATTTATGATCATCATCAATACAATAAACCATCTTGTCAACCCATACTTCTGATATCCATCCTATCGACCGACATTATGGCTACCACTACTACCACCACCTCTTCTTCTGCCATGCCCTCGCTTTCCACCTCCGGAGCCCCGGCTGCCAAGAGGCAACTGCCAGAAGTCCAGTCCCTCCCAAACACGGCAAGCATTGACGAAGTCGTATCGGCCATCAAAATCGCAGGTGGCTGCGTCATCAAGAATGCCGTCTCGACAGATGTGCTGGACAAGATCGAGTACGTCACACGACCATCCGTTGTTTGGAGACAGGCAAGCTAACACTCAGCGACAGGAAGGATATTCGTCCCCTGCTGAACAAAGACGCACCCTGGGACGGGAGCTTCTTCCCGGCCCAGACCCGTCGGGCCTACGGCATGCTCGACATCTCGCCCACGTACGCCAGCGAGATCGTCATGCACCCCACCTTCCAGGGGGCGGCCGCCAGCCTGCTCACGCAGAAGTACTGGTTCTGGGAGGGCCAGAGCAAGAAGTGGGGCGTCAGCAAGCCCCAGCTCTCCAACACGGTCGTCTTCAGCATCGCGCCGGGCGCCTCGGCGCAGCCCCTGCACCGGGACGACTCGATCCACCAGTTCGCGCCCACGGCCGCCGACGTGTACCCGGAGGGGAAGGTGCGCGACGCGTCGCTGGGGTTCTTCGTCGCGGCCAAGAAGGCGACGCGGCAGAACGGCGCGACGAGGTTCATCCCGGGCAGCCACCTGTGGGCCCACGAGCAGCCGCCCGAGGAGGAGCTCTGCAGGTACGCCGAGATGGAGAAGGGGGACGCGTTCCTGATGCTCGCGTCGTGCTTCCACGGGGGCAGCGCCAACACCACCGCGGACGAGGAGAGGCTGATCTTCAGCACGTTCGCCACGAGGGGCACGCTGAGGCAGGAGGAGAACCAGTACCTGTGCGTGAGCAAGGAGAAGATGAAGCAGCTGCCGGTCGAGACCCAGCAGTTTGCTGGTTACAGCTTGTCAGAGCCCTTCCTGGGATGGGTAAGTCCATGCTTCCCATATTTTGTGTATTCGCTACGAAGACGGAAAAAAGACAAAGGCTAATCTGGTGTGTGTGTGTGCCCTATTAGGTCCGTAGCACTGATCCAAGAATTGTTTTGGACCCGAGCATCGAGGGGAATAAGAACATGTACTCTGGCGCAGAGGAGCCAGTTGTGTAAGTAGTACATTGCAGGGAGGATTACAGGCCTAAACACTTGGGGTGAAGCTGTTCGACCCAGCTGAGTGAGCTATATTGCCACAGCGGGTAGGGGCTTGTTGTACATATATATGCATTTACACAATTCACGGATGACGCCCACAACGCTACAGATGGACAAGCGTGCTTGGTATCAGTCCCAATAAGTAGAATTACAATCAAAAGAGATAAAACACTCCAGCTTCTTTCTGATATGCATGACATCGTGTTTTGTCCTTCGCAGCAAGTATCTTGCATTTCTTCCGATAATGTTACACTACCTAGATAGCTCCCTCCTATCGACTGGTCTCTACCTCTTACATGACACCGAGATTGGTGTAAGTGCCCGATACTGCCCTGTATACCCACTATAATCTAATGGATCCTAGCACCCATGTGAAGCCCCGCAACCCCGCAGTGTACGGGACCCAATCGTAGGGTATTGTTTTCCAATGAACCAAAAGAAAGGCTAACCTCACTGTGGAGGGAACCTTGAAAGTACGGCGAAAGGTAATGTTCTTGGAATACTATTGGTGACGGTGGATTGGTGCAAGGTGTGGTAGCAAGACGGTACATGATACCTACGTAACCATACACATACCTACATACCTACTGTACTTACATAGTAGATATCTACAGTACATGCTTCTGTGGGTCGGACAACCAAATTTATCCCTGTACATACATACACTACATACTTAGGTACACTACACTAAAACTCAAAACGACCTTGGAAGGTTTGCAACACACACTCGAACACCGCCGAACACTGCCGAACACTTATGGACACCCCCCCCCCTTCTTTATACCCTCCAATCCCCAACTCCAACGAGCGCCCAATGGAACATGCAACTGTCAAATACCAATCTCGGTACTTGGTACACAGCAGGATGTGAGAAACATCCGGCGACCTTGGAACGTCGGTACTCAAGTAGGTATCCAGCTGATAGAACAGTTGGTGATCGGCCATGGCGGAGGATGGATGCGAGTGATGTTCCAAATTCGAAATGATCTATATGCTGGGTTCTTGGATGTCGTGACCAGCTACGCTCTTCTGGATCGTGCTATGGGCGGAGCGGAAAAAGACCTTCCTCGAGTAGAAGGACCAATTTGCCGCACTGACGAGGACCACACAAGCCACGACGGCCACGGCGTAGTTCATGCTCGACGCCGTCACCGGCTGATACGTGGGGAACAGCAGCCAAACCGACTCCATGGACATCCAGGCCAAGGCTATGATGTTCGTGGCCCAACCCGCCCGTCCCAGGCTGAAGGAGCGCTTGCCGCGAATGTGCCTCCGCTTGTCGAGCAGCAGACAGGCAATCGGGATGATATACGAGATGTAGATGCAGATGACGCCGCTGCCCAGGATGGCATTCAGCGCCGTGGCCGAGCCGAGCTCTATCAGGCCGATGAGGACAACGGCGAAGAAGGAGAACAGGATGGAGGCGACTGGCAGTTTCCGGGAGTCGCTGACACGAGACATGAGAGGCGACAGCGGCACGCCTCCCTCCCTGGACAGAGTCCACCAGACGCGGCTGAAGGTGGTCATGCAGCTGAAGCAAGCGGCCAGGAGGCATGTCATGTAGATGAGGAGGCCGACGATGGTCAAGGGCTGCGAGCGCAGGGCGTCCAGCAGCAGCTGGGCGATGGGCTGGTCCGCGATGGGCGCGAGCAGACCGTCCGGGTTGACGTTGCAGAACAGGTACACGACGACCATCAGCAGGCCTGCCGGGGCGCTGAGGAGGGCGCTGCCCAGCATGACCTTGGGGACGTTCCTGGCCGGGTTGGGCATCTCGTCGGACATGTGGGTGGCGCAGTCGAAGCCGTTGACGGCCGCGGCGCCGGGGAGCAGGCCGAGGAAGAAGACGACGCCGTCGGAGGACCAGCCGGTTCCGTTGACGAACTGGGTGAAGACCTCGGCGGCGCTCGCCTTGGGGTGCGCGCGCACGAGCAGGGCGATGAGCACGAACAGCGCCCCGGCGTTGATGTACCACGTCAGGCCCTTGACGGCGAGAGAGTAGAAGCCGAAAAGCGGTATGTTCATGGCAAGCGCCACCACGGCGGCGGCGACGTATACCAGGTAGTAGTGCCACGCCTGAAGCACGAACTCGGGGTGGCAGACCTGGACCAACGCCCACAGCAGCTGCGAGGTGATGAGGCAGGACGCAGCAGTCCAGAAGAACCATGCGGCACAGGCCATCCACCCGGTGACATAGCTAAGGACGCGGCTGTATCTTTTCGGAGCGAAGAGGGCTGTCCAGTAGATCTGGCCTGGTTGGGGAGAAGGGGTGTTAGCTTGTGTGTGTGCATGTGTGTGCGTGCGTGCAAGAGGCAGGCTGTAAGTTCCCGCACTCGGCTTACCTGAAGCGTGAGGATGGACGGCTGCAATCTCCGCGAGGGAAGCGCAGACGAGGAGGTTCAGGCCGACGGCGACGATGTAGCCGAAGAAGAAGACGGGGCCGCCTCCCGTGCCGATGCTGACGGAGAGGTAGGTGCCGATGCACAGCGGTGTCGCGGTGATGGAGAACTGGATGCCCAGGGTGCTCCACAGGTTGAAGGACTGTTCCAGGTGCTGGGCGTGTTGCCCGTCGTCGAGGACCTCGCCGCTCGCAACGTCGAGCCCGGCAGTGGGCTTTTCCGAGGCGCCTTTGGACTCTTTTCTTTCCATGTTGGTTGTGCGTGGTGACGAGCATCAAGCTCTTGCGTGTGGCCTGTTTTGCTCGGCCGATCGCCCCATTGCTGCCTTTATACCGGCTGTACTTATCTCGGATGAAGTTCGCATTGCCCGCATTGCCCGTACAGTCTAGCAGCGAGGGCGAAGATATCACTTCCTTTGGACACTTGGGAGAGATTGGGGATGATTGGGGAGTGATGAGACGTGATTGTAGGGGGTGTGACTGTAGTGATGGGAGGAAGGGAGGCAAAGGCTCGCTGTGGCCTTCCTACTTCCGGGATAAGCCTCCCTCGTCGTTGTCGACGTCTTATCTGCCCAGGTGCCGGGAAGCTTGGCCCACAACCCGCAACCCGCAACCCGCAACCTTCGCTGCAGTATCTTATCTCACAGCCCCGCTTACGGTAGGTATATCACGGATCTCGTTGTTACCTGTCGTCTCGTCGATTTCCCCTTCCCCTAATGCTCCATATCGTTCTTCGCTATCGCTGTCTCTATCGACAACCACCAAGAACCGTACGATGCCCCGTCAGAGAGGTGCGAATCCAGCCAAGCGGACCCCGATCAAGCGCACCAAGACGTACACGGGCTGCTGGACCTGCCGCGATCGAGGGGTTAAGTGCGATCTGGGGAAGCCTCACTGCGTCAGATGCACGCGGAGCAAACGTGTCTGCGAGGGCTACGGCATCCGGCTGGTGTGGGTAGACCAGCAGCAGCAGCAGATCAACGCGCCTCAGCCTCAACGACGCCTGTTCGCCGACCCGACGCGCCACAACCCGGTCTTCGACGAGGACCACATCAACGCTGCTCTGGAGGACATTGACTCGCCTGACCACGCCTGCGACATCCAGATCGCCCCTTTTACCGTCTTCCGCCTGTCCAATGCTCCCCAAATCCAGTATCCGGCCGACCAGGACCAGAGCACCGAGTACTCCACCTCGGCATCATCACCTACATCACCCATATCATCCACATCACCCACATCACTCCCATCACCCCCATCACCTCCATCACCCCCAACACCCTCATCACTACCGGCATATCCCGTCTCTTCCGATGACCTGCATGTTACCTGCAAGGGTTCGTCGTCATCACCCCTCTCCCACGTGAAAGTCCAGATCCTGCCGCTTCTCCAACCCTTCCTGGCCTCAGCAACAGTCCAAGAGCGGACACTGTTCCGCCATTGGATTTCCTATTTGAGCGGCTTCTTCCTGCCAACACCGTGCTCTGACAATCCCTTTCGGGCCATCTACATTCCTCTCGCGCTTGCCTCGGCCGAGTCAGACACACCCCGGTCGGGACATATTTCGCTTTTGCACTGCATATATGCCACCGCAGCTTTTCATCTCGCCCAACGACGACACTGCCATGAGTACTCTGCAACAGCCGTCAAGCACCAGGAGATGGGCCTGCGCTACCTGCGCCAGAGCATAGCCGAGCCAGGAGAAGGTCAACATGAGGCCATTCTTGCTGCCATCATTCTAATGACTTCGATCGAGTCCATTACAGGCATTCCTGCCACCTGGCGCATCCACATCCGCGGCGGCCGTGAATGGCTGCAGGCGCAAAGGTCGGAGTGGAGGGAGACTTACAACGCCCGCATCCTATACCAGATTTTCGAATGCGTCGAGCTCATTGGTCACCTGCAGGGCGGGCACAAGGCTTGGGAAGGCTCGGGCGAGCTGCTGGATAAGCACGGCGTCTCGTCCGTAACCACGCAGGACTATACTCCCGAGCTCGGTACGTACAGCCTAGACAGGTTCTTTGGTATTCCAAAGCCGTTATTTGACGCCCTCGACCACATGAACTACCTGAGAGGCACTTCGTGTGACCAGTCTGAGTGCGCCCTCAAGGCCGTCGAGGCGCGCATAGCGAGTGCCAAACCAGACACTTTTCCTCTCCGGAAACCGTCCTCCGTCACGGAAAGACTGGCCACGCACCATGCCCTCGTCTTCTACTACGCCTGCCGGATACATCTGCAGCGAGACTTCCGCCAAGTTCCCCCGTCCCAGGTCCAAGAGCTCGTGGGAAAGAGTCTATATCACCTGGAGGAGATCCACGCCATCGAGCGTACAGTAGACGCGTGCGGGCTGCTGTGGCCGTTATTTGTTATTGCTTGCGAAGCAGAAGACTCGGAATACAGATCGCGGCTGCTGCACCTTTTCGACAAGGGCGAGATTGTCGGCATCGGGGGTATCACAAAAGCCGCCAAAATCGTCCAGGAGGTCTGGCGCCACAGAGATGAAAGCGGACAGCATACGGCAGACCATCGGCACGAGCTGATGAGGCTTCAGGGATTCGACTTGATTCTGACCTGAGGAAAGCAACTCAACGAAACATGAAGAAAAGGAAAGCAGGTGGACGTAACATTTGTAAAGATTTACACGGCGATATCCAGCCTCCTGGACGTATCATCCAACACTTCCTCGACGCATCGGAATCGCGTTCCCTTGAAATTCGTTTCCGCCTGCCGTCTGACCTTCTCTTCGGGTAGCAATGCGGCCCCGGAGACGGACCACAGGCCGTACTGCGCCACAATGACCTGGCCTATATCTCGCTGCAGCAGCTCCATATTTCGGTAGCCACGTTGGATCTTGTAGCCTCTGGCCTTCAGCACATCCGCAATCCGGTTTCAAGTCATGGTCTCTATGCAGACATACGTGGTCGGCTCCCAAGCATCGCACTCCATCAGCCGAGTAAGCGATTTGGCGCCGTCTCACGCAGTCACGAAGGCGATAGGCTCCTCTCCGGTGCCGGAGAATACTATGATGCCGGCGGAGAAGCTGACCGGGTGGTACGCCCCGATATCCTTTATATATCTTGACTATGCGGGCACGAGGTGGTCAGTCAGCCAACCCAGGTTGAACACCGTTCACTTGACGTCGCTCTGTGCCTCAAGCGCCGCCCGGACGGGGTTGTGGTTCGCGGCATAGAATATGGGCTGGTCCGGGTATTCGTCTGTGTTGCCTACGTACTCGGAAGGAACGAAGCGCTTGCCACGCGGGGACTGCCGACATGGTTCCAGGAGTGCGAGATGCACGGTGACATTGTTCATGGAGCTAGGTAGTCTAGGGGGTGGAGATGTGGCCGTCGCAGTCGGAGAGATACTGCGCCAGAGACGGTACCGAGTAGTCGGCAAGGTGGAGATTGACGTCTCCGCACTTGAGCTACACCTTCTTAGATCGTGATAACGTTGAATCCCACGACTTCATGCGTAGCGGCTAGAAACTTTTTGATAAGGTGGCTATGTCGCTGGCTCCGGTAATGCTATAACTTAGATTGAAAGGGATCAGACGGCCAACTCTCACTTATACTAAAGTAAGACTGTACACAAGGCTTCGAGGTCATAGCCCTTCTGAATCACTGCGCTATATTAGTTAGTAATAAACTATATTTAGCCTTCCTTACTCGCAGAGCACCTGAGCGTATACAAAGGACCGCTTCGCTAGAGTATCAATGGTATATTAGACTGTGTTTTCCTCCACTATTTCCAGTTTGTTTGGTACAATCTATGCCTTTTATCTTATAGTTACACTGAACTGATAATCATTCTATCCTCAACCTTACTTCAAGTCATATTAAGTCCTCCAAGTGCTCCGCTATTATGTCCTGGGGCTAGCACCCCTGTTTGCAGGCCCTATCTTCATCCTCCCTGCTTCGAGGCACCTCATCCCAAAGATACAATGCATAATACGGCAGAACTCGCAGAAACCCGCAACCGGCAAGACCCCCCTCAGCCGATCCGGATCCGTGTACTATGGCGCCTGGACACTCTTATCTATGTTACCTTCATAGCCGTATTCAACTGTTATTACGGCGCCGATTATACTGCTGGGGTAGTCGAATCATGCAGCTTCTACTACCAAGGCAAGCAGAGTCCTCGCCAATGCACCGCAGATCTGCTCCTTGTTGTGGCTTCCGATACCTTGGTAATCGCGGCGGCGTACGTGTTCTACATTTGTTACACGGGACACTTACAGAAGTACTACAAAATTGTATAAAACCGGTTGAATAGGTGATTAGGGCGTTGTATTCCTAGGTACTAAAGTTTATAGTCTAGTAAATCACTGTTATTCCTGTGGGCCCTATCTTGCTGTTACAGAGTTAAGTGAACCCCCAGAGACGATAAAGAGAGGCCCAGGGGTCACACACTCCTACTAGGCTTCGGCTCCCTAGTATGAGGGAAATCAACCCCAACCTATACACAATCCCTGGAGGCCGTCTATAGCTTTAGTTCTACACACATGAACATAACTACTGCCTTATACCTAGATCAATTCCCACATAGTCCCTCAAGTACGTCTTTATATGCGTGTCGAACTATCCCGGTTTCGTCTGAGCAGTCTCAGCAGTCCGAGAAGCCCGCAATATCAATATATATAGCCTTGATTTTGAAATAATAAGATACAGTTAAATGAGATCTGTTACCAAGGCGTACCTCAGTCCGACCACTACTTTCATATGCTACTTCTGATTGATACATAGATGCCTGTAACCAGGCTCTTACATATGTACTTGTCCTTTACTCCCTTTACACAGTCTGTCTCACTATCACTCACCTCTTCAACTATTTCATAGCATCGTTTCCATTCGCACAAAATGCGTGCTTCTATCACATTCACGTCTCTTATTGTCGGTCTCTGTGCCGTTGATAGCTTCATTAGTCCCCTAGAGCATGATATCTACGACGATCCATTTCACGAGCAGTGGTAAAACCTGTCCCACGTGCACTCTCTCGACAAGAGAGATTATAAAGTAAGTTGGCCCCTAAAGATAAAGACTGTAGGCTTGCGCTCCTTGGGTACACCTTTAAACGCGGGCACACATAGATCGGGGACACTATCAAGTCCTGTACCGAGTTCTAAGGTGACTATATTCTGACAAGAGCTGCTTATATCGACTATACTCTAGAACTGATTTCTGGTTATGCTATCGTCGGTATGCTCGGACGGTGCCGATTAGTCGGTAAGGAGGAAATAGACGCCTCCGCGCGAGGACTACACATTATTAGATCGTAGTATCACTACGGCTTTATAAGAGGCAGAAGCTCCTCGATTAAAGGATATAAAGTAATAGCCTTTTTTACCTACTATAAAATAAAGGTAATATATAACTATTACTTTCGAAACCGAAACTAAACTACGTTAAAACGCTTATTAAAATCCTTTATAAAAACTATAAAGAATAAAAGAATAATATTTAAAACTTTCGAGTATAATAAGGAAATTGTTAAACTATAATAGCTAAAAAACTAACTAAAAAACGATAATAATATTAAAATTAAGCCTTTAGTATTATAAATATAAGTATAAAACGGTATTACCGAATATTTAAAGAGTATAGTTACTATAAAGGTAAGGTATATAATAATTTATATAAAACTTTTAAATTTCTTTTAAAAAACAATAATTAAAGCAGCTATATATTTATATAACCGGCTTTTAAAGTATATTTAAAAGCGATAAAAAACTTTATTAAAAAGATAAAATAAACTTATAGCTAAGTGTTTTACTAATTTTTATCTTTAAGTATATTATCTATAAGTATTTAGCTATAAAGTATATATAATAACATTTATAATATAAAGTAAAATAAAACAGTTAAAAAAGATAAACCTTTAAGCTTAAATAAACTACTTTATAAAATATAAATCGACTAATATTTATAAGATATAAAACCTTTAAACTAATAAAGTATATATTTTAAAAGATATTATTTTTAATAAGAAAATAACGTTTAATTAAATAAACTATTTATAATATAATATCTAAAAGGTAAATACCGATATATTATAAAAATACCTATATTAACAGATAATCTTATAAGAGAACTTAATAAGTACTTTACTTAAAGAAAAAGAAATAAGAGATTTTAAAAGTAATTTCGTTTACGTTAAAGTTAATATAAAACCGGAAGTATATAAAAGCAGGAATAAAATAATAGAAAAGTATATTAAAAAGACTAATTACTTTTTAAGTAAAACGTATATATATTTATTAACTTTAAAAATATCTCCTTTTCTATTATATAGCTTTATTCTTATAGCTTTTATAATAAAGATAGACGAAGAGTATTTAAGAGATAAAATAGTACTTTAAACTAATAAGATACGCTTATAGATCTTAAAGTTTAATATAAAAAGATTATAAAACTAGCTAGAATAGTAAAACAGGAAAACTATTATAAAAAGTATAATATAAAGAGAGATAAAAAGATTAACTTAAAGAATAAAGAATATAAATCCGAGTATAATATTATACCGCTTATAGAAAATATAAAAGATATATAAATAAAAGCTACTTTTAGCTTTAAAAACGTTTTATAAACGTTATAGATATATTTATAAAAACTTATTTAAGTAAGTAAAAAGGGACTATTTTTAAAGCTATAAAGAAATATAGTTATAAAAGAAAACAAGTAGTAAATATAATAATTATAAAGACTTTACTAAACTATATATAAGTATATATTTATAAATATAATAAATATAGGTTTTATATTAAATATAAAGCCTGGCTAGTTATTTACAAAGATTAATAATAAAAGGGTAATATAAAAGAAATCTATATAATTATCTTTATTAACAAGTTGTTTAAAATAATAATAGCAATTATAGCCCGGTTTAATTTCGAACTTATTTAATATAATACGGTTAATACTTTTATTAACGTATTACTTAATAAAGAGATTTATATATATATACTATAAGAATAAAGAAAGTTAAAGTAAGTCTTTTTATTAAAAAAGGCTTTTTATAGACTTAAAGAATCTCTATTACTGTTATACACTTACCGGTAGGTTTGTAGCAAACCTACCTATAAACGTACCTATAAATTCGCTGTATATTTACCGGTAATTCGGACGGTTAAACGTATAGTAATTATATAGTAAACTTAAAGTAAGTTTATAGTAGGTTTATAGGTCTGTATATAGTTTATAAGAATACTCGGTTATATAAAAAGAGAAAAAGAGAGAATTTATCTTTATTATATTTTACTATACTATATTATTATTATTAAATAATAACTATAACTTAAATACGTTCTATTATATATTATTTAGCCTTTTAATACTATAAGTTAAATTTATTAAACTATACTATAATAATTATTAAGTTATTATTATTATAGTAGTTAATAAGTAATTAGTTTTAATTTCCGGATTTTAAAAGATCGAAAAACGTAAAAACATTATTTTATTTACTTAGCTAGTATTATTACCTGTTTACTATAACTTACCGGTTATTTACTATAAAAATTCTATATTATAATTATATCAGGTTTAAATAATATATTTAATAGCAGAGTTGTAAAATACATGAAAATACAAAAATATAAATACAGAAGGTCGGAAATAAATACAAAGATATACACTTATATAAATATAAATATAAAATTAAATAAAATAGATATTAATATACTTTAAGAACTTTTATAATAATAACTATAATACTTAATAATATAATAGTTATTTATACCTTTATATAATTCTTTATTATTTTATATAGTGTATTTGTATTTTTGTATTAGAAATATAAAAATATAAAATACAGAGGTTTAAAAATAAATACAAATATAAAATACATGTATTTTTGTATTTTCAAAAATACAAATACAAAATATAAAAATACAGTTACAACTCTGTTTAATATATGTTTTCCGGATATACTTTTAATAGTATTATAAAACTATATAGTTATTAAAAATATCTAGCTTTTATATCGTATTAAAGTAGTTATTACCGAATACTTTACTTGATACCGACTTTATAATATAAACTATAATCTTACTTTTTTAAAATACTTAACTAATTATACTAATTAGTAATAGCTTTATACCTTTTACTTTAAGTATTACTATAATAATTAAAATAAAAAAAACTAACTTTATTATATTTAAAAACGTTTTATAAAATATATTTATAAGGTATATTACTTTAGTTATTAGTTATAAAAGCTTAACGATATTTACTTTTTTATTATTATTTATAGTTAATTTAGTAAGAATATTAAGTTTTATTATAAATTCCAGTACTTTTATAACTTATAACAGTTAAGCTATATACGTAATTTAAAAGAACGTAAGCCGATTTATTAGTTTTTATAAAACTTAAGTTTAAAGGCTTTTTTTATAAAAAATAAAGGCTACTTTTTAAAACAATACTCGGTTTAAGTTAAATAAAGCGTAAATAAAAGGTAATTATTTATAACGCTTTAAAAACTCTGTTTTTATTAAAATACTAACCTTTTACCTATATTTTAATTAAACTAGTAGTTTATATAATAAAAGAACTTAAAGTATTAAAAAGCTAATAAATAACAGTTAAAATAAATAAAAAAAACAAAAAGACTACTTAAAACTTCGAATAATAATTAAATATAACAGAAAGTTTATAATATAATAATTTAAAAGTTTTACTTTTATTTAAATTAATAACTAAAACTATTCGGCTATATATTATATCGTTTTTAATTATTTCTATAATACTATTATAAAATAAAGATTTAGTTTTATAAACTATTTAAACTAATATACTTAACCGACCGGAAATTACTTTAATATAAACGAACTTATTAAGTAGTTTTAAAAAAGAATGTTATATTAACAATATAATCTTTATATTAAAAAATACCGAAACGTTTTAACTATATAAGTAAAAGATAGGTTTATAAATACTATTATCTTATATATTATTAAGTAATCTTTTTAATTTTTATCGTATTACTTATAAACTAACAGCTTACCTTAAGAATTCTTATTAATATAGTTATATTACTTAAGAAAATAATATATAACTTATTAAAGACTATATATACTATATAGCCGGTAGCGGTAAACACTTTAATAATAACTTTAATAATAGCTTAAACGATAACGACTTTATTTATAATTATAATTAAAGTAAAAGTTTACTTAATCGTTATTTTAATAAAAATAAAAGCCGAGATATATATAACTATAAGCGTAAACTATCGATTAGCGTTTTTTAACTACTTATAGACTTATTATTTACTTATAAGTTTAAAAGAATACTTTTAAAAGATTTAAAATATATACTAGTTAAAATAATACTAAGAAACTTATAAAAATATTTTATATAGATAATAAAGTAATAGTATAAAAAGACTTATTAATATTTATTTAACGTTATTATATATATATTACTAATATCGAAACTCGAAAATAAACTTTATATTAGAATCTCTTTACTTACTTTACTAGATTTACTTATTTATAGTTTTAAAATATGTTATTAAATAAAAACAATCCGATTTAACTATTTACTTTAATATATAAATAAAGTATAAAAAGTATTTTATTATAAACTTTAATATACTTTATAATATAGCCGACAGAATTTTAAATAGTTTTTAATATATATAATATAATATTTAAAATAATAAGAATATTTTAAACTTTACTTAATATATTTATCAGTTTATAGTTTTAACTAAATAGCTAGATAGTTTTATTATTCGAAATATATAAGATTATATTAATAAACAGATAGTTATTTATTACTTTAATCGCTTTAAATATAACGTTAACTTTTAAAACTTCGAATATAAGCTTAAAGCTAAGTAAACCACTTAGTATATACTTAGAAAAGAAGCTATACCTATTTATATAAGGCTATAATAGCCTATTATAAATAAATATCGATTTAAGCTATTATAATATTAGCTTTAGCTTATCTGTTTTTAGCTATAAAAAGCTAGTTTTTAATAACTAGTTTTATTATTTAACCGTTTTAACTTTTAACAGTTTAAATAAGCCTTACCTTAAGCTTAAGTACTAAAGTAGCTTTTATAGCTTAGTTTAAACAACTATTAAAAGTTATTACTTAAATAATAAAAATAGCTAGTTAAAATATAATAAGCTATTTAAAACTAATAGTAAGCTACTTATAACTCGCTACTACTTAAGCTAACGCTATAGCTATTAATTAATACTATAAACTAAAATCCTTTTAAATAATGTTATTTATAAGAGCGTTATAATTAGCTTAAGATCTTTTAACGTTTTATTTATTAAAATAGTAAAAGTAATATAATAGTAAAAGATATTTAACTCTTTAACGTAAACGATAGTACCTTTTAATATAATACCGCTTATAAATAAAAGCTAATATAAAACAGCTTTTATCCGGTTAATAAAGAAATAACGCTTATTATAATAAATAAACTACCGGACAATATTAATAAACAGATAAGCTTAAAAATAACTAACTTACCGATAAAAAAGAACCCTCGAATAATAAATACGTAATAGTCGAAAACGTCGATATATATAACTTTAATATAAAACTATTTACTTTAAAACTATTAAATAACAGAGTTTACTATAAAAGATATTCGTTTTATCCGGATAATCTCTGTTATATCGAATATAGCTACGTTTCTTTATTTAAACTACGTTTCTTTAAGTATTATCGTTATTATAATAGCGTTAAAACGTATTATAATTTAATAAGATAAAAAAGTCTTATTTTAAACTTTAATATACCGCTTTAAATATTGTTATATAAAAGTTATAGTTATATATACGTTTATACCGAAGTATACAGTTCTTTAACCGGTTATACTTTTAATACTTATTATAATATTAAAGCTTTTAAATATATTATATTTTAAACGATATTAAACTTAATATTTAATATTAAAGTAAACTAAAAAGCTTAAATTAATCTTTAAAAGATAGGTAAAATAAATACTTTTAGTTAAACCGAGTTTAATATCTTTTATTAAGCTATTTTAAATAGTTTATTTACTATTTTATTAGTAAAAATAGAAGTATAAGTATTTAAACGTTTAAATATAAAACTGTTAATAAAATAAGAATTTATAATATTATATTAAGTAGATATTTTTAATTCGGTAGTTAACGTATCGTTTAATTACTTTAACGGTATATAAGTAAAGGTATTAGTTTTTATTAAAACCGTCTTATATACTTATAAGGTAAAAGCTACTTTCGCTATTATAATTCTATTATAATTAAGCTATATTATACTTATTATTAAGCTACGTATAAGAAAACTAAATTTTTTTTATTTAAGTTAAAGTAAAAAGGTTAAATAAATACTTTAATTAGTTAAGACTCTTATAGCGTAATAGCTATAAATTAATCGTTCTTTCCTTTAAAAATTAGTAAAAATACTTATTTAAATATACTTAAACCTATTTCTTAAGAATATATAAAACGTATAAAATAGAAAAGTACTATTTAAATAGTAAAGCAGAATAGGGTATTAAAGTGTATTTATCGTAGGTCTGTCTGTTGTTATTCTGTGTAACTAACTAAAGGCCTTAAGGGCCTTAATAGCTAGGTTTTAGTAAAGCATTCTGCTAGACGGTTAAGCTAGCCGGCAGGCAGCCGGCCGGCAGGCAGGCTATAAGAGCCTGTACCTTATTGCGCTACAGTAAGTGCCAGGCATGTAAAAAGAGTATAACGTTCTCGTTATAAGGTTACTAGTTTAACTCCTTGCTGTACACCCTTTTATCTTTTTCTATTCCCGAACTAAATCTGTTCTTAGGCTAAATCGTTTATTTCCGATAAGTTTAATTAAATTAATCGAATCGATTAAATTATTTAGCTAGCAGCTGTTAACAGCTGTTAAAGGATATAGGCATCGTTACCGCTATCGCTATAGGAATCTGTATAGCTACTCGAATTACTATAACTATTGTAATTAAAAGGGTCTTCGCTATCGCTTAATTAATCGTCGCTTTAATCGTCGCTTTAATCGTTTAATTAATCGTCGCTTTAATCGTCGCTTTCGTTGTCGCTTTAGTTTAATTAAAGGCTAAAGGTATTGCTATTGCTATAGTTATCGCTTTAGTTTAATTAAAGGCTAAGGGTATCGCTATCGCTATAGTTGTCGCCCTTGTTATCGCTTCCGTTTAATTGAACACTGTTACTATCGTAAAGGCTAACGTCGCTTCCGTTTAATTAAATACGAGGCTGTATATATCCCTCCTCTTTTAAATAACTAAATAGTCTGTTACGCGAGTTATAGGTCGAGCTATAAGACTTATAAGAATGTATAGAAGACAGGCTCGAAGAGGGACGACGGGAAGGGAAGGAAATAGGTAGGACAGGCGATCTTAAGGTTAAAGAGGATTTCGAGGAGGGAGGACTTAAAGGGAGACTGAATATACTAAATTTAGGTGTGATTTATCTTATAGGTTATCTTGTAAGCTGTCTCTTATAGCCGTAAACGTTCGAATAGACGTAATCGAAAAGGGTACCTTACGAAATAAAGCTATCTAGTAAAGCAGAATAAGGTATTAAAGTGTATTTATCGTAAGTCTGTCTGTTATTATTTGTGTGTTAACTAACTAAAGGCCTTAAGGGCCTTAATAGCTAGGTTTTAGTAGGTTACCTAGCATTCTGCTAGGCGGTTAGGCTAGCCGGCCGGCAGGCAGGCTATAAAAGAGCCTGCACTCTATTACACTGCAGTAAGTGCCGGGCATATAAAAAGAGTATAACGTCCTCGTTACAAAGTTATTAGTTTAATTGCTATACACCTCCTTTTTTCTATTTCCGAACTAAATCTGTTCCTAAGCTAAATCGTTCATTTCCGATAAGTTTAATTAAATTAATCGAATCGATTAAACGTAACGGCTAGCTAGCATCTGTTAGCAGCTGTTAAGGGATATAGGCATCGTTACCGCTATCGCCGTAGGGATCTGTATAGCTACTCGAATTACTATAACTATCGTTTAATTAATCGCTTTAATCGTCGCCCTAATCGTCGCCTTAATCGTTTAATTAATCGTCGCTTTAATCGTCGCTTTAGTTGTCGCTTTAGTTTAATTAAAGGCTAAGGGCATCGCTATCGCTGTAGTTATCGCTTTAGTTCAATTAAAGGCTAAGGGCATCGCTATCGCTGTTATCGCCCTCGTTATCGCTTAATTAAATGCTGTCACCATCGTAAAGGCTAAAGGCATCGCCATCGCTATTATCGCCCTCGTTATCGCTTAATTAAATGCTAGGCCGTATATGTCCCTCCTCTTTTAAATAACTAAACAGCCTATTACGCAAGTTATAGGTTAAGCCGTAAAACCTGTAAGAATATATAAAGGACAGGCTTAAAAAGGGACGACGAGAAGGGAGGGAAACGGGTAAGATAGGCGATCTCGAGGTCGGAGAGGATCTTAAGAAGGATTACGAAGAGGGAGGACTCGAAAGGAAACTGAATATACTAAGTTTAGGTGTAATTTATCTTGTAGGTTATCTCGCAGGCTATCTCGCAAGCTATCTCTTATAACCGTAAACGTTCGAATAAACGTAATCGAGTAAGGTGCTCCGCGAAATAAAGCTATCGCTATATTTACGACAGGTAAGATTAGCAGGCTTCGGAGAGGTACGGTTACGATTAAGCGTAAAGAAGTCGTATAACACCTGCTAAGTAGTTTAAAAGCTAACGATTTAAATACAAAGGCTAGTATTCTCTTTAATAAAGTAACCGAGCTGTTAATAAAAACGTTTATTCTTAGCCTAAAGCTTCTCGTTTTCGATATAAAGGATCTTATAAAATTAAGGCTAATGTTAAGGTTAAAGCTACTATAACTATTTAAGGGCTTTTTAAAGGTCTGCGACCTAAAACTAAAGGTCTAGTATATAAACCTAGGCTATTAGTTTAAAGTCTTCGTTTAAAGCCTTTAAAAAGGCTTTATTCCTGTTACTATTCTACTAGTAATACTAAAGAAGGTTAGGCTTATCCCTTTAAACGGTTATACTATAGTAATTATAGTAAGCTTTTTAAAAATTATCGTAAGCGTAAGTATAGCAGGCGAGGTGTTCTAATAAGGTTTTTAGACCTTAAAAAGTCTAATTAGTACCTTTAAAGGTAGTAAAGCAGGTGCGATAGATTAAAGGTATTGCGAAAAAGAAACTAAGCTAGCGAAAGCGTCTTTAATTAAATGGTTATAGTGGTTTTAGTAATAGTTTTAGTAATAGTCGCGATCGGCCGTCTAGTAAGGGGTCTAGTAAAGGTAAATTTAGTGTCTGAATTAGCGAATCTAGTCGTTTTAACACGAAAATAGTATCGTTCGAATGCTTAAAATAAAGGCATCGTAGTCGAATAGATCTTAAATTATAGCTACTATTTAGTAAAGCAGAATAGGGTATTAAAGTGTATTTATCGTAAGTCTGTCTGTTATTATTGTATGTTAACTAACTAAGGGCCTTAAGAGCCTTAATAGCTAGGTTTTAGTAGGTTACCTGGCATTCTGCTAGGCGGTTAGGCTAGCCGGCCGGCAGGCAGGCTATAAAAGGGCCTGCACCTTATTACGCTGCAGCACTATCGTTATATTTACAACAGGTTAGATTTATAGGCTTCGGAAGGGTATGTTTACAATTGCTTTCGGGCGTAAGGAAGTTGTATAATACCTGTTAAGTAGTTTAGAAGCTGACGATTTAAATACGAAGGCTAGTATTTTCTTTAGTAAGGTAACCGAGCTGTTAGTAAAGACGTTTATTCTTAGCTTAAAGCTTTTTATTCTCGGTATAAAGGATCTTGTAAGGTTAAAGCTAATATTAAGGTTAAGGCTGTTATAACTGTTTAAAGGCTTTTTAAAGGTCTGCGACCTAAAACTAAAGGTTTAATATATAAACTTAAGCTATTAGTTTAAGGTCTTTATTTAAAGCCTTTAAAAGGGCTTTATAACCGTTACTATTTTACTAGTAGTATTAGAAGGGGTTAGGCTTATCTTTTTAGACGGTTATACTATAGTAATTATAGTAAGTTTTTTAAGAATTATCGTAAGTGTAAGTATAGCGGGCGAGGTATTTTAGTAAAGTTTCTAAGCTTTAAAAAGTCTAATTAATACTTTCGAAAGTAGTAAAGTAAGTACAGTAGATTAAAGGTATTAAAAAAGAGAGAGACTAGGCTAGCGAAGGCGTCTTTAATTAAATAGTTATAGTAGTTTTAATAATAGCAATCGGCCGTCTAGTAAAGGGGGTAAATTTAGTGTTTAAATTAGTAAATCTAGTCGCTTTAATACGAGAATAGTACTATTCGAATACTTAGAATAAAGGTATCGTAGTCGAATAGATCTTAAATTATAGCTACTATTTAGTAAAGCAGAATAAAGTATTAAAGTGTATTTATCGTAAGTCTCTCTGTTATTGTTTTATATAACTAACTAAAGGCTTTAAAGGCCTTATTAGCTAGGTTTTAATAAGGCATTCTGCTAGGCAGTTAAGCTAGCCGGTAAGTAGCCGGCCGGCCGGCAGGCTATAAGGGCCTACACTCTATTACGCTATAGTAAAACCTTATTAAATTATAATTAATTACCTTTCTATTATTTTAAGCTATTTATATAAAACGTAATTATTAACTTATCTTTTAAGTTTAATTTTACTAATATATTAAACGCTTTAAATAATATTAAATAACTTATTAGTATTAAAGAATTTATTTTAAATAAGCCGCCTTTAAATAAGATAAATATAAAGATATATAAATATTTTCGTTTAAATAAAAAACTCGGTATTATTTATATTAAAAACCTTCTTAAAATAAAACTATAAAATAACGTATATATATACTAGTATTTATTTAAATTTATATCGGAAGTAAACTGTTTTATATATAAGTTTATATATATATTTAAAAATACTTTAAATATTCGAGTATTTAAAGGTAAATAAATATAAGTTCTTTTAATTAAAAGCTAGTAAAATTAAAAAATATTATAATAACTATACTACTTTAATAAAAAAGACTAAAAAATTATTAATAATATAATAAACGGTTTTTATAAGTAAAGTTATACTAAGTAAGTTACTTAGTTTACTTTATTTAGCTTACTTATTTTTATAATATAAAAGATAATAAAAAGTAAATATAAAAAATATATAGTTATAAACTTTTATATATTTAATAAAGTAACTATTCTTAATATATATCTGCTACTTTTTTAGTTAAACGTTTTTAAAAATATTTATAATAAGTCTTTTTTTATTATTATTAATATAAGCTTATTTTTCTATTAGTTTTAAATATACTTATTATATTATAAACGGTTTACTTTAATTAGTTATTATAATTAAAAACAGTTAAAAGTTATATTTATAAAATTTTATAACTTATTAATATATATTTAACGTTATATAAACTATATACTCCGGCTGTTTAAATACTTTACTATTATGTTTATTAATAATATTATTATTTCTTTTAATACTATTAAAAAGTATATAAAGTATTTAAAATAGCTGTTTATATTATTTATAAAATATTATATAGTTTTATTTATTAAGAAATCTTTTATCGGATATCTTTTAATAAAATTACTTAGATTTAAAGTTAATAAACTAAATATATATAATACTTTAAACTAAATAAAAACTATTATTTAGTTATAGTTCTTTATTACATTATAATAACTTAAAACGTTTATTAACTTTATAAGTTATCTTTATTATTTTATATTATAGTATATTAAATGTATTAATTTATTATAAAGATAAAAAACTTAATACTTATTAAAAAATAAGAAAATAAAAAACTTTTAAAAAGTAATATTTAAAAAAACTATACTTATTAAACCTTTTTTAAGCTTATTTATAAAAAGGTATATTTTCTTAATAATTTTAAGTCGGCCTTAATAAGTAAAAACGCTTTATTTTATTAAAACTTAAATAAATCGTTATTTATTTAGTTAAATACTTTAAAAGAAGTTAGATTTTTAAGTATTATCTTTTAATTAAATAATAATTTTAAATAAAATTAAAAGTTACTTATACTTTATATTTAAATCCGCTTATTATAGTATTTAAGTAAAACTATTAATATAGCTAAATATAAATATTAGTTAATTAAACTTAAAATTACTTATTTAATATAATTAGTTTATAAACTTTATATAGTTATTAGTTTAAACTATAAATAACTTATATATATCTTTATAAATTATATTATTATTATTAGTATTATAAAGTAAACGTTTTTTAATATAATAAATAAACTTAAAATAAATATAAAGCTTATTTTTATATTAAAATACTTAAACTAATATAGTTTAAACGTTTACTATATTTTAAAAGTAATTAACGTATTAATAAATATTATTTTTAAACTATTAATAAGTTAACTATTTATAAAAAATAATAATATATTTAATAAATTATAAAAAAACATTACTTTATATAATATATTTTAAATCTTTATTAATTAAACATTTAAGGATTATATTATTATAAAATATTAAAAATACGTTAATTAAATTAATATTATTTAATAATTATAAAGTAATTAAATAAAAATAAATATACTATTTAAGTTAAATATAAATAGACTTTTATATTTTATAAAATTATTAAGTAAATAACTTTTTTATATTTTAATAAAAGTAGTTATAAATTTTATTATTAAAGTTTATAACGTTAAGTATTATTTCGGTAAAGATAAAGTTTAATATAATTTTACTAATAAGTTTATAATTAAGAATTACTATTAAAAGGTTTTTAAATATATTAAGAATTATTTAGTTTATATAGTAAATTATAGTAAAAATTAATAGCTATTAAACGAAATATAGCTTATTCTTTTATTATTAATTCTGTTTTATATTATTACTATAGACTTTATAATAGCTTTACTTAACGTTTTAACTGTTAATACTTTATAAATAATCTTTAAAGTACTTTTCTTTAACGCTTTTCTTTTAGTTATAAATAAATATAATAAAGTAACTATTATTATTCTTAATAATACTATATATATAGCTATAGATTAAGTATATGTATTATTATATATATTATATTTATATAACTAAGGTATTTTATAACGTAGTATTTTTAATAAAGATTTTAAGTTTTTTTTAAACTTTTAATAAAGCTTATAGTCCGGTTTAAATATTAAGCTAGCTTATTTAACCTTTTAATAGTTATAAACCGATAGTTAGTTTAAAGGTAAAAATAAAATAGTAAAATTAACTATTTAGATATTTATTATATTGTATTTTAAAGTTAAATAAACCGATATTATCTTAATATTATAGTTTAATTTAAATAACGTTTATAATAAAGCTACGAAATACTTTATTAACTAGCTTTTATATAAATTTAATTTTATTAGAATAAGCTAGTTAAAAAAAAGTATTTTAACGTTAGCTTAAAATATATTTTAAAAGAAAACGTAACTTATAATTACCGAAGATTAAATAGTTATAAAACTATAGTATAATAAAAAATATCGTTAATATAAGTTTACTTTAAGTAACTAAGTTTTTATTAAACTTTACTATAGCTATACGTTACTTAAGGATTTATCTTAAAAGTATTTTTAATAGCGTATAAAACCGTTTTAAGTTATATATAAAGTAAGTAAACTAGTATATAAGCTTAAAATAGCTTTATATATAAATATTTACTTAATATTATCTATAATTTATCTGGTTTTAAATAAGCTACTATAGTTTAACTTACTATGTGACCCTACCCGCCCGACCGCCCTACCCGCCTGTACTAAGTAACCTAACCTTCACCTACCTAACCTTTATAACTTTACTTACAGCTATTTTAATTACCTTTAAAGCTATTACGAAGCTAAATACATTATTTTAAAGGGCTTTCGAAGCTATATAGACCTATCTAATTACTTTTACAACGGCCGGTTATAGGGCTACTTTTTTCTATACTAAAATCTAGCTATTTAAGCCTTCGAGGGATAAAGCCTTTATCTAACCTTCTTTTGTTTATAATACTATTCTTTTTACTTAAACCTTCGAAATGCCTTGTAAAAGCTATACAGAAGACTAGATAGCCGAAGCTATCTAGGATATAACTAATAGCAGCTTAACCCTTTCGAAATCGGCTTAAAAATACGGTATCTTTAAAATAACCCTTCTCGATCGTTTCTATAGCACCCTCCTTCTTAAAGCCGTTAATAAGGCTATACCCTACGCCCGTCTGACTAAAGATAAAGAGGCTACGATCGAGAGATAGATTTTAAGACAGGAGAAATTAGGCTTTACCCCTACGGTTAAGGTAGTTAAAAGTATCGTTACTTCCCTTTTCGAAAACCGTGGTAATACGAAGCCCTTTAAAAGGAAATAGCTAGATAGCTTTAAAAGGCGACATCTTTTTCTGTATATTAAAATTAGGCGTAGATAAAAGGCTTAAAGATTTAATGCCTTTACCTTTAAGGCTATTAACTAGTATTTCGATATATAAAAGGGTGAATACGATTAGATCGACCTAAACCTAGTGGCTAATATAGACGAGGGCGGTATTATAGCTAGCTAAAGTTTAACCTTCTCTTTAACCTTTCTGACCTCCGGATTTTTTTATTTCTAACCTTTATACCTTAATATATTTAAGCCTTAATTCCCTCGTCTTTAAGACTAAAGCTACGAAAGAATACTACCTTAAATCTGACTAAGGATAAGGCTGGATAATAATAATTAAGGCTACTTCTACTATAGGCTATCTCTTCGAGCCGGGCCTTATTTTTAAAGGGAAGGAACTTTAATTATAGTAGTTCCGACGGGAATTTAAAGCTATCGCTAACTAATATCTTATTTCTAGTCTTAACGAGTAGACTTCGAATAAAATTAGCCTGGCTTAGCTATAAAACGTCTTTATCCTTTAACTTAACACCTTTCGAGATTACGATAAGGACAAGGCTAGCGTTTTAGTTTTAGATAGTTACGGCTTTTATACGTTTGTATAACTTTATTTCCTTATTTATTTCCTTAAGTTCTTATAGCTACTAATTTTAAGTTTTAAATAAGATAAATTTATACAGGAAGCTTTTTACTATAACCTTTACCTTTATTACCTTCTAGCCTACTGCTCTTAAGGCTTTTAACTATAGGATAACGGCCTATTTAAAATCGAAAAGGGAGAGTATCGTTATAAGCTCGAAAGCTTAAATTCCCTTTTCGACGTAACCTTAATAGATAAGATTAATTTCCTCCGATACCTAGCTAAAGCTAAGCTTAAAATTATACCTATAGCTATTCGAAACTCATTTAAGACTACTAATAACTAGCTAATTAGCCGCCGGAAGGCCTTTAGCTATCCCGAGATTAAGCTAGATAAAGAAGCTAGAAGGGCTAGCTATATAAGCGAGGAAGACGTTAATAAGGCCGAGAGCGTTGTTAATACCTAGTATATACGGAACCTCGGTTAGGCTATAGGAAATAAAGCTATACGGATAGCTATAAAGGCCTCGAAGGCTTTTAAAGCCTTATAGACGGAGCTAACTATAGCAGAGAAAGAGAACAGAGATTTTAAGGCTAAAGTAGCTAACCTTACGAAGACTAAGAAGCGAAAGGCTATACCTAACCCTAACAAGAGATTTATAACTATAGGCGAGATTATTTCGGGTAAAAGGACTGTCGAAGACCTCGAGGAAGCCGAAGAAGCTTAAGAACAGCTAGCTAGACCTCGAAAGAAGGCTAGAAAGGCTAAGGTTATCGACGTTATTAAGGTTATAGAAGGCGATAATAAAAACGACGATAAGACTATAGACGACGATGTCTCGGAGGAAATCTATATATGTAACGTACATGCTATAAGGCTGCTAGCTAGGTATAGAGATTAAGCGAGATAAGGGCTATAAAATAGCTTAATCGGCTTCGTAATAGCCTTAAAATAGGCTAAAAGGGGTGTAAGTAAAGTTATTAACTTTATATAGGTAAAGGTTTAATTTGTTAGTACGGGCGGGTAGGGCGGTCGGGCGGGTAGGGTTATATAGTATATAAACGAGATTTATTAGCTATAAAGCTTATAGAAATAAATAATAATAAAATATAAAGGTATAGTAAGGCTTTTAAATATTATAAATTATAACGTATTATAGTTAAATGTAAGCGGAAGTATAGCTATAAGTAACTGTATATTTAAAGTTATAAAATATATATAAATATAAAAATATAAATATAAAATATAAAAATATAAATATAGAAGGTCGGAAATAAATATAAATATAAATATGTATTTTATATTTTTATATTTATATTTTATATTTCTAATATAAAAATATAAAAATATAAAAATATATACTTATATAAATATAAATATAAAATTAAATAAAATAGATATTAATATACTTTAAGAACTTTTATAATAATAACTGAAATACTTAATAGTATAATAGTTATTTATACCTTTATATAGTTCTTTATTATTTTATATAGTGTATTTATATTTCTGTATTAGAAATATAAAAATATAAAATATAAAGGTTTAAAAATAAATATAAATACAAATACAGAAGTTTAGAAATATAAATATAAAATACATGTATTTTTATATTTTTAAAACTATAAATACAAAATATAAAAATACAGTTATAACTCTGCGTATATTAAGTATCTTATAAAATAAACCGATTATTTTAGCTATTTTAACGTATAAATACTATAAAATACTTTAAATACTAATAAAATAATTTAAAAATTCGAAATAAAAAGAGAGAAGATAAAAAAGCTACGCGTTTAGTTAATAATAAGAAAAGAACTGCTTATAAGGTAATTAAAACTTAAAGAATTAGTTACTTAAATATTATAGCTTTAACTAAAACAAAAACTACTTAATAAACGCCTAGTAAATCGGCTAATAATATTAACGTTAAAGCCGAGAAATAATATTCGACGTTTATAAAAAGTTATTAAGTAATAAAAGTTAAATACGTTTACGTTAATATTAAGTAATAAACGATAATAAAAAAAACCTGTTTACCGACCGATTATTAATTTAAACTTTTTTTTATACTATTTATTACTTTTTTTATTTTGTTTTTTTTATTAAAGCTTATCTTTAAAATACTATATCGTTAGCTTAACTATTATATAAAGTATTCTATTTAAAAACTTACTTTAAAATTACCGTTTATTTACTATTTTATATAATTAAAACTATTATATCGAACTCGCTTTATATTTACCGTTAAGTATATATACTAAACCGAAAAACTTATATAAAATATTAACAGTTAAATATATTATAAATACTTTAAAAATATTAAAAGTTTATTTAATATTATATCTTACTTTTTATAATCTTAGTTATTTATACTTATAAAAAAGCTATATAAAAGAGTACTTAATAAAGGTTTATAAGGCTTTATATCGGAATATATTAAACCTTAGAAGGTATAAATAAAGACTTTATTTATATAAAAGAAAATTAGTAATATCTATTAAAACGTTTATTACTAATATATAATTTAATATTTACTTATATTACCGAACAGTTAAATAAATATATTTTTAATAAAAAGTAATCGATAAAGAGTATACTACCTTTACCGATTAAAAGATAGAATTTAATATATATATATTATCTTTAAAGTTTTTAATATACTTAATTAGCTATAAGGTTACTTATTATAAAGCTTAATAATACTTTAATTAATATTTTATTATTATATAAGTTAATTATAATAATATATTATATTATAAGTAAAAGCTTTATCTTAATATATAAAATAGCTATATAAACTAAATAATAGATTTATTTATAAACGAATATAAGGAAACTAACTTAATATACTTATTAAATTATTTTATAATATCGGCTTAAAAAAGTTTAAACTTATTTACTTATAGTTTTTTTATAGCTTTATTTATATTATCTTATAAACGTAATAAGTATATCTGTTATAATAAAAAAAGCTAATTCGCTTAAAGCGTAAATAACTTTATTATTAATAAAATAAACTTAGTTATAATATAATATATTATTATAAGTTTATAGTTTTTAAATATTAAGCTTATAAATACTATTTATATTATTATAAAAGAATAATAGAAAATAAAAAAAAAATATTATACTTTTATATTTAATATTATTACTTATATTAAGCTTATTATAAACGTTTTTAAAAAGCTTAAAATATAACTAACTTTTAAACGTTTATTATAAAACTTATAGTTATTAAGCTAAAAAGGCTTATTTACTGCTTTTATTTTCGTAAATAATAATATTAAAGAATAATTAATATATAACTTTTAGTTTAACTTTATTAAAAGCCTTTTTATAAATAAAAAGTATTATATTATTAAAAACGGTTTACTTATTATAGTTTATAAATTAAATAAGTTTAAAATAAATTCGTTATTTATAAAACGTAAACGTTTAATATACTTTATCGCTATTATCGATAATATATATAAGAATAATAAACTTAAAACGTTTACTAAGTTTAATATTAATACGTTTATTTTATATACTATTAAAATAAGCTATAAGCTTAAAGCTATTACTTACGTTTAAATAAATAATTAAGAGTTTTATATTATTCTATTACTTAATATAACTAATACTAATATTTTAATACTATATAATACCGCTATATAAGTAATAAACTTTATTTACTATATTTAAAAACTTAATAAAGAATTATATATATAATACTTTAATATTACTTTTATATTTAAATACTTTTTCTATTACCGAATAAACTTTAGTTTTATTAAAATTATATTTTAAAATAACAGTTATATTAACTAAATAGATATTTACTTTAAATAAAAACATTTTTATATTAATAACCTCGGTTTTACGTTTATTAAAACGTTTAAACGTTACTTATACAGTATAAATTTTTACTTTAAAGCTTATAGTATAATTAAAGTTATAGCTTTAACGTTTAACGAAGTTTTAACGTTAATTAAAAACGTTTTTAATAAAGATATAAAGGCGTTATTTAGTTTATTATCTTTTTTAACTAAAAAAGAGTTAAAACTTTATTAAGTTTATTATAAATATATTTTGTTAAGTTATTATTTCGTCGTTATTTTATAGTTATCTTTATATTTATTATTTTATATTTATTAGTTTATAATCGTTCTTATAATATTAATAGTATATATAAGTAAACTAATATTATATAATAAATACTTAAAAATAAAAACTATTATTACTTTTCTTTTTTTATTTATTTAACGGTATCGGTAGTATATATAAGTCTATTAATACTATAAAGTAAGTATTTAAAGATAAAAACTACTTTTATCTTCTTTTTTTTATAATTAACTATACTCTTTTCTTAATTATACCTTATACTTTAATAAGCTTTTATTTCTTTTTACTATATATACTATTATAGTTTATATAAGCCTTTACCGGTTATTTCGTTATATTAAAATTTAAATACTATTATTACTTAAATAAAATACCTTTTTTATAAATTAATAATAGTTCTTCTTTATATTTTATAAATATAACCGTCTTTATATTATAAACTTACTATTAATTTAATTATAACTATAATACCTATATTTACGTAAATAAAGATTTTTCTTCCGAAAGTAATTATTATATACTTACTAGTAAGTTTATAATAAACTTACTTATAAACGTACTTACGAATTTATTATATATTTACTAGTGATTTAAACGGTTAAATATATAGTAATTATATAGTAAACTTAAAGTAAGTTTATAATAGGTTTATAAGTCTATATATAGTTTATAAAAGTACTTAGTTATATAAAGAGAGAAAGAGAGAGAATCTATCTTTATTATACTTTACTATACTATACCGTTACTATTAATTACTATAGTAAAAAGAACTTACTTATATACTTAAAAAGATTGGTTTTACCTTAGGTTTTTATAAGCTTTATTATTTTATATAAAGTAATATATTAATCTTTTTTTATATAGATAATATCGTTATTATATATTAAAATAAAGATAAAAAAGTAGTTAAAAAAGCTATTAAATAATTAAAATTATAATATAGAATTATAAGCGGAAACGACTTTTAATAGTTTTTAAATATTATAAATTATAATACTTTAGAATTAAACTATATAGAAGATTTAGCTTTTTTAAATAAACTATATAGATAAAATATTGTCTTTTATATAAATATAATAATAAGCTTTATATAAAATACTAATAGCTTTAATAGAACTATTATTATATCCGGACCGGGTATTTATTATATTAGCCTATTTATATTAATATAAAGTCGGATTAATTCTATATATAATAGTAATTATAAAGCTAGATATAGCTTTTATAGTATTTAAGCTTATATAGTTTAATATTAATCTCAAGCTATAGTATTATAAAGTAGCTAACTAGGTTTTAATATATTTTACTTAAATATTGGATTTTACTTTCGAATTAAAAGAAGTAGACTTTTTTAAAGTATAAAACAACTTGTCTTTTATTAATAACAGCTTAAATCGTCGAAGTTTATAAGTATATATAATAAGACTATTTAGTAAATATATAAGATAAAAGGTAAATAAGTAAAATACTATAGCTATTTTTATTATAAAGGTAAAGTTATTTGTTTTTATTTAAGTATTAAAAAAAGCCTTTTTTTAATATCGGCTTATATAAGAATTATAGGTTTAGTTTAACTAATAAACTATTTAACTATAATATAATAATATATAAACAATTAAGCTAATAAATAAAGAGATTACCTAGCTTAATATAAAACTTTACTATATAAATATATATAATTACTAGCTATAATAAGAAGTTTAATAAACACACTTATATATTAATTACGCTAGTACTTTAACTATAGTTATTAATAAACTAACTAAGATACTTTTTATTATTAGTTAATAAAAGTTTATTATTTAACTTAAGCTAATTAATATTAAAGATAAAATGCAGAAACGAAAGGTAAAAGACTTAAAAAACAATATAATTAATAAGCTAAAAGACTTATTAATATAATATAAATATATAGAAATATATATTACGAAATTAAAAAGAAAAAGAAAGTTATAAAGTACGCCGGCTAATAAAAACCTTTTAAATAAAGATTGTAAAGTATAAAGAATTTATTAACTAAAGTAATTATATTAAATATATAAACTAAACGGCTATACGATATATCGTTTACTTACTAATAAAGAATAAATTTAACGTTACTTTAAAAATTTATATTAAAATATACTATTAAAAGCTTAAATATAAACTAAGTTATATACGTTAATTAAAGACGTTAACGATTATATTTTAAAATATAGTATTTTAAAAAGACGTTAAATACTACTACTTAAATAATTCTTTTATTAAATATTATAAAAGTAACGTAATTATTTTTAATAAAAACAGGCTTAAAAAACTCTATAATAATATAAACGTTTTTTTCGGCCGATTAGTATATAAAATAAGCCGGGCTACTATATTAACTATAATAAGTTACTATTTTAAATAATCGTTTCTTAAGCCTTTTAAATAAATATTTCTATACTTTATCTTACTAAGTATTTAAAAAAAAAAGTACTTTTTAAATTCTTTTTTTTTATAATTTACGTTACCTTAGCTTTTAATTCTATATACCGATCTTATTTAAACTAGGTATTATTATAGAAATATTATAGTCTTTTTTAATAGTAACTGTTTATTAATTTGTAAATAGTTAAGTTAGTCCGGAACTTAAAGAATAAAACAGCTAGAATATTATCTCGGTTCTTTTTAATTTTAATTAATTTTAACTTTAAATCGCTAGACGATATATATTTTATAATTGTATTATAGTAAACTTAAAGATTCTAATATACTTAAGTTCTTCTTATAAGATATTTATAGTAAAAAAAGGGTTTCGATTATAAATATTAAATACTTTTTAGCTATAAGTAATAGTTAGTATTAATTCCGGTATATTAAAGTAATAAAGATATACTATACTTAATAAGCTTATATCGATCGGTATAATATAAAGGTAAAAAAGTAGTAAAGAAAGTATACCGGATAAAGAAGCGATATATGTTAAAATTAAAATTAATTAATTAGTAGTTTTTATATAAGAAAGGTTAATAGACCGGATAGTAAAATAAGTTTAAAATATAGCTTTATTAAAGCTCGAGTTCGAGTTAATCGTTTTTCGTTTAAAGTTTATAATAATTTTATATTTCTTTTATATTTTAAAGTTATTTTAAAAAGGGATATTTAACGGTTTAAGTTTTTAAACCGTTAAAGGAGGCTTAACGCGGTAGCTACTAGTACTAAACCTACTAACCTTACGTTAATATATTTTAAAAAGTATTTCGAGTACTTATTTTATTGACTTTTTTTACTTAAAAAAATAAGATATAATAAAGTTTTACTACCTATACTTATCCCGACGTAATTAAACTTAAACATTATCCCTTTTATCTCTTTACCTTTATTTCTATAGCCGACGGTTGTTTAAAAGTATAGGCCTTCGGGCTTACTCTTAATTAACTTTAACGTAGTAAGGCCGGTAGCTTTTAGTTTTTTATAAGGGTTACTCGCCTTTATAACAGTATTATATATAAAGTATAAAGAATAGTTGAAAGCTATAGCTAGCCTTCGACTTATTTATCTTTTTAAAATAAAGGTATTAGTAAATAACTTAGTAAGAGGAACTATAAAAGAAGTACTTATAATAAGCTTTACACCGGCTTTACCTTTACCTTTACCTTTATTTTCGTTCTTTTTTTCGTCTTCGTTTTTATTCTTATTCTTATTTATATCCTTATCCTTATTTTTATCGTTATTATTATCGTTTAAACAAACAATAATACCGTTAAGCTATATATTAGTTAAAAAAGATATAAGAGATAAAGATACGAAAAGATATACGATAAGGGTAGTCGGTTTTATAAAGGGGACTAGTTTAGCTTAGTATATATTATTAGCTATTTCGGCTACCCTTTCTTTAATATAGAAAGGTATTATAAAAACGATTAAGAAAGAACCGTAAAAGGCTAGCCTTTAAGTAGTTACAGAAAAGGATCCTATTACTGTTTATAATCTTCTATAAGGGAAGATTTTAAGTAGCTGTTATAGTAGTACGTAAAGCAGAGATTATACTGCTCTTAGGCGTTATAGCGTAAGTGTAACGTTATAACGCAGGCTTCGGCCTGTATATACCGAAGCCTTTATAAGCTTTAGCCTGTAATATTAGCCCCCCTTTTCCTTAAGTATATCCTTAACCTTAAAGGTCTATATATCGTACGTTACGTAAAAGTACGCCTATAAGGACCTTTAGCGTTACTTATTTAAGTCTGTTACCTTTTATAGCCTTTTAAATATACCTTTTTTCTTTTCTTTTCTTTTAACTGTTAACCTTATTATAAGTACCCCCCTCTTTTTTCTTCTATTTTAATTATAATAAAGGTTTTAAACTGTTATATAGCTATTTTTATATCGTTTATAAACAGCTTAATCTTTAACGTTTATTTATTATAGCTAAAAAGCGAAAACGCAGCTTATCGTCGTCCTTTACCTATATATCGCCTATAAGTAAAACGTTTATTACTATTAACTAAAAAAAGTAAAATCGTATTTAAAAAGCTAAAGCCGAGTTTTTTTATAACGCTTTAGCTATTTACGTCGATAATATTTATAAAGTCTTTTATTTTAAATATATTTACCGTTTAATTAAAGATTTTAATACGTTTTATTATAACTACCTCGGTAAATAATAAACTAATCGAAGGATTTTTTTAAATAACTTATATTTTACTAACCTTTCCGGTAAGTTAAAAAGCTTACTACGTATTTTATATATATAATAATAATAGAAAGAACACCGGTTACTTATATACTTCGGTAAGTTTCTTTTTTTAAAAGCTGTTTATATTATAGTATTAACCTGCTTAATAACTATTTAAATACCTAAAGCTAATCGAAACTACCGAAACCTTAGTTAAAAAAGTAAAAGAGTTTAATTATTAAGATTATAATAAGCCTCTTTTTCTCTTATTATAAGTAAGGTTTAAACGGCTAACTTATTTTTATAGATTTTATAAAAACGTAAAACGCCGCCGGTCTTATAATAATCTAAGCTTATAAGTAGTTATAAAGTAAAAAAGATACCTAAGTAAATAACTTAAATAATAGTAATATTTAAGCTATAAGCAGCTTATATACTATTAATATAAACTTAAATAACGAAGTTTAAGCTTATCGTGTAAGTAATAAGTAGTATTATATTTATTAAATAACGGTTAACGTTTTTTTTAAAAATAAAAGAATAAGTTTACTAAACGTTTTATTACTACTATTTATAGCTTAATAGTTAAACTTAATAAGCTAAAAGATAAAGTAATTAAAATTAAGAATTTTATTATTTTATATATAAATTATAACTTAAGTAAGAGTTAGCTAATACGGTTATATATATAAGTATATTATAAGCCGCTTTTTCGTTCGGTTTAATAAGTTTAAAAAAAAAGATAAGAACGTAAAAAGTTATTATTATTATCGGAAAAGAAAAGAGTTTATAGTTTAAATAAGTATATAGTTAATATTAAATAGCTTACTTTTTTTAAGCTAACTAAATTCTATCTTATTAGTATTACTATATTATTTCGGCTTATATAATAAGTTAATACTTATTAATATAAAATAACGTAAATTTTCGTATTATTTAATATTAATTATCTGCTATACTAGTAGTAAAGACGTAATAGCTTATTATAACTAATTACTATAGCTTTTAATATAATAGATTTTCTTTTTATTTATATAAAAAGACTGTTATAATTATAAGCTAACTTATAACGGCTTTTATATTTATTAAGTATAGCTATATTTTCGAAATCTTTTAATAGTTTTTAAAAAGATTAAACTTAACTAACTTATTTAATATAAACTTTACGTTTTAATATTATATCTACTTTAAGTTTACTTTATACTAGCTTTTTATATACGTTAAGAATAGTTTTAACGTAATACTTAAGCTTTACTTTATCTTTACCTTCTTTTAAAATAATTAAAGATAATTAGTAATCGTAAAAAGATTAAAATAAAAGTAAGTTACTACTTACTTTTAATAAAATATCTATATAAAAACGTAAATATATACTTAATAATATCTTTAGTTTTATAATATAAGAGTTTATTATAATAAATATATAATACTTCTTATATAGCTATACGGATTTTTTAAAAAGTTAGTTAATTTAAATATTTTTAAAAAATAGCTAAACGTAATCCTTAATAATAAAACTCTTTATAAAGCTACGCTATTAGTTAGCTACTTTCTTTATCTTTTATTAAATAATAGATATAACCGTTTAAGCGAATTCTGTTATATCTTTAAGTTATTATATAAAGTTTTCGGTTTAAATATATAGCTTATAAGCCGGTATAGCTAAACGTTATACTTATTAAATTAACTCGGTATAATAGCTATATTAAAAAAAGGATAAGCTAATACCGATTATAAAAATATTTTAGTTATTAATAATAAGCTACGTTTTTATAAAAAGTAAGCTTTAGTTAAATTAAATATATATAATAAAAGCTTATAAGTAATTAAGAACCTTTTAGTTAGCTTACTTAGTAATACTATCGGTTTTAAAATAATATACGATATTTAGTTGTTACTTAATACTAATAAAATTATAAAAACGTTTTTAAAATCTCTTTACTTAATTAAAGCTATAGTTATTAGTTAAAACGTTAAAAAAACTATAAAATTACTAATAGTAATTTAAAAACCGCTTAATATAAGCTTTAGCTTTTATTATAGTTATAGCTTTAAACGTAATAGCTTTACTTAACTTATTTATAATAACTATAAAGAACTTAAAGTCTATCGGATATTCTTAAGGTAAGTAAGTTATAAAGTTAATAAATAACTTATTTTATATCTGTTTAAAAACTAAAAAAGGCTTAAAAAAGCTTTTCTTTCGATATTGCTAAATAGTCTTCTTTTTATAAACGTTATAGTTTTTTATAAAACGACGTACTATATAATATATCCCGGGCTAAAAGTACTTATAATTAAATAATAAGATAATTATATTTTACTTAAAATAGCCGGAGATATAAAAGTTATAAGTATTTTAAATAAAGCTAATATATAATAGCTTTTACTTAAATACTTATATATTCCTTTAGAACTAGAGAATATAGTTATTATTTATTTTATACTTTATAATCGAAACGTTAAAAAACATATTATCTATCGTTTATATATTAAAAAGGAAGCTTTTAACTTTTTCGTAAATAGCTTAAATAAAATAAAGATAATTTATATTATATTTAAAAGTAGTATCTTATATACTTTATAAGTTTTTATAAGTAAATAGCTTTTTATTTTAAAAAACTATTTTACTGTTAATAATAAAGGTAATAAGTTAAGTAAAGCTGTTCCGGCGTTATTTTAAAGATAGCTATTCTTTATAAAGTAGTTAAATATCCCGACTTATAAAGCGTTTATTATTTATTTTATTTAGTATATTTTATTTTCTTTTAAATAGTATATTTAATTATATTATAACGGCTTCTTTATAATATTCGAGCTAAAAATAAAAACGTAAAAGTTCTTTTAATTAATAAGCTTAACGCTTTAAAAAACGTTAAGTCGTTATAAAATACTTTAAATTCTTATAGTTTAAGTAAATAATAAATAAAGAAACTGTATTATAAAGCTCGGCGTTTTATACGTTTAAATACTTTATAATAATAAAGAGTTTTTTATTATAGATTTTATAATTACTTTTTATAAACGTAAATCGTTATAAGTAATATACTACTAAATAAAGTAGTTTATTATAGCTTTATTAAGATAAGTAGCTTTTTAAAAAATACTTAAAGCTATTTACTTTAAAAAAAGTATAAAAGTTTAAATCGTATTAAGCTAAAACCGGTTTAGTAATAAAGTAGTATTTAAGCTATTCGAAAAAAGCTTTTTATTTAAGTTTTTAACGAAAAAGAGTCTTTTTTTTATAAAAAGTAAAAAAAGGCTAGCGATCTTTAAGTAAATTCTTAATAAACTACCGGTAAAAGTTAGTAAAGCTGAAAAAGCTATATACGCTTTTAAATATACTCGGAGCTTTTTAGTTTTTAATAGTAAGTAGGTTTTTTAGGTTTATTTTAATTCCGATTTTAACCTCGATAATAAACTTAAAATATTTCGTTTTCTATACGCCGAACTCGTATTTAAAGATATTTAAGTTAAAACCTATAGTTTATAAGGCGTTTAAAATCTGCTTAATCTTAATATTATAGTTTTAACGTATTTTATTAAAGTAAATAAGTATATCGTTAAAGTACGTTAAGTAAATAATATCGAAGTACTTATATAATACTAAGTTAATATATTGTTAAAAGGTAGTAAATACTCCGGATAAGCTAAAAGGTATTATTAACTATTCGAAAAAGCCGAATTAAGTTCGGAAAGCTATTTTTTACTTATTCCTCTCTTTAATATAAAGCTTATAAAAAGCCGTTTAAATATCGAACTTAATAAACTACTTTACTTATAAGATATTTATAAGTATTTCTTTAATAAAAGGGAAAAGGTATCGATCTGTTCAGGTAATAATATTAAAAGTATAATAGTCTATATAGAAATAAACGCTTTTACCGAGCTTTTTAATAAAGATAACTAACGCGTTTACTAATAAGCTATTTATTTATATATAGCTTTTATTAAACAGCTTGGTAAGTATTTTATAAAAGACTAAAAGCTTATTTCGTAATATTTTATATAAAAGGCTTTATAAAGCTTTAATTAGCTTACTGTTTATATTAAAAGTAAAGTAAATCTTATAGTTAGCTTTTAAACAGTATAATAAAAGCTTATCCCTTTTACTTTTATCGAAAAGTTTAATAAAGTAAATAAACCTTTATAAAAAGCAGTCGGTAACTTATACTTCGGTTTTTAAAGTAAATGCTTTATTAATATTTATAAACGTTATAGTAAAAAGCTATATAGTATTATATACCTACCGGTAGGTTTATAGGGAACCTACCTGTAAATGTACTTACGAATTCGCTATATATTTATAATAGTTACAGTACGGTATAGTAGTATATAATAAAGATAGATTCTCTCTTTCTTTCTTTATATAACCGAGTACTTTTATAAACTATATATAAACCTATAAACCTACCGTAAACTTATCTTAAGTTTACTATATAATTACTGTACGTTTAACTGTCCGAATTATTAGTAAATATATAGTAAATTTGTAAATACGTTTATAGATAGGTTCGTTATAAACTTACCGGTAGGTATATAATAATTACCTTTAAAAGAAAAAAATCTTTATTTATAAGGATATAAGTATTATAATCGTAATTAGATTAATAGTAAGTTTATAATATAAAAGTAGTTATATTTATAAGATAAATAAAAGAACCGTTATTAATTTACAAAAAAGGTATTATATTTAAGTAATAATAATATTTAAATTATAATATAACGAAATAACCGGTAGAGGCTTAAGTAAATTATAATAGTATATATAGTAAAAAGAAATAAAAGCTTATAAAAATATAAGGTATAATTAAGAAAAGAGTACGGTTAATTATAAAAAAAGAAAGCGAAAGTAGTTTTTACCTTTAAGTACTTATTTTATAATATTAATAAACTTATATATACTACCGATACCGTTAAATAAATAAAAAAAGAAAGGTAATAATAGTTTTTATCTTTAAGTATTTATTATATAACGTTAGTTTACTTATACGTACTATCGATACTATAAAAACAACTATAGACTAATAGATATAAAATAACGAATATAAAGATAATTATAAAGTAATAATAAAAATAATAATTTAATAAAACGTATTTATAATAAATTTAATAAAGTTTTAACTCTTTTTTAACTAAAAAGGATAATAAACCGAGTAACGCTTTTACGTTTTCGTTAAAAACGTTTTTAATTAACGTTATAACTTTATTAAATATTAAAGTTATAGTTTTAATTATACTATAGGCTTCGAAGTAAGAATTTATACTATATAAATAGTATTTAAACGTTTCGATAAACGTACGACTAAGGTTATTAACGTAAAAACGTTTTTATTTAAAGTAAGTACCTGTTTAGTTAATATTATCGTTATTTTAAAACTTAGTTTTAATAAAACCGAAGTCTATTCGGTAATAAAAGAAGTATTTAAGTACGAAAGTAACGTTAAGGTATTATATATATAACTTTTTATCGAGTTTTTAAATATAACAGATAAAGTTTATTATTTATATAACGGTACTATATAATACTATAATACTAATATTAGTTATATTAAGTAGTAAAATAACGTAAAGTTTTTAACTATTTATTTAAACGTAAGTATTAGTTTTAAGCTTATATTTTACTTTAATAACGTATATAATAAGTGTAGTAATATTAAACTCGGCAGACTTTTTAAGCTTATTATTCTTATATATATCGTCGATAATAGTAATAAGGTATATTAAACGTTTATATTTTATAAAAAGCGAATTTATTTTAAACTTATTCGATTTATAGATTATAATAAGTAAACCGTTATCGGTAATATAACGTTTTCTACTTATAAAAAAGCTTTTAATAAAGTTAAATTAAAGGCTATATATTAGTTTTTTTTTAATATTGTTTTTTATAAAAATAAAAGCGGTAAATAAGCCTTTTTAACCTAATAACTATAAGTTTTATAATAAGCGTTTAAAAATTAGCTATATTTTAAGCTTTTTAAAAGCGTTTATAATAAGCTTAACGTAAGTAATAATATCGGATATAAAAATATAGTATTTTTTTTTATTTCTTATTATTCTTTTATAGTAGTAAGGCCGGTATTTATAAGCTCGGTATTTAAAAACTATAAGCTTATAATAACGTATTATATTATAACTAAGTTTATTTTATTAATAATAAGATTACTTATACTTTAAACGAATTAGCCTTTTTTATTATAATAGATTTATTTATTATATTTATAAAATAAGGTAGATAAAAGCGTAAAAGGATTATAAGTAAATAAGTTTAAACCTTTTTAAGCTAATATTATAAAGGAATTTAATAAATATACTAAGTTAGTTTTCTTATATTTATTTATAAATAAATTTATCGTTTAACTTATATAGCTATTTTATATATTAAGATAAAACTTTTATTTATAATATAATATATTATTATAATTAACTTATATAAAGATAAAATATTAACTAAAGTATTATTAAGCTTTATAATAGATAACTTTATAGTTAATTAAGTACGTTAAAAGCTTTAAAAGCAATATATATATATATTAAACTTTACTTTTTAGTCGGTAAAGTTAATATATCTTTTATCGATTACTTTTTATTAAAAACATATTTATTCGGCTATACGATAATATAGGTAAGTATTAAATTAAGTATTAATAGTAAACGTTTTAATAGATATTATCGATTTTCTTTTATATAAGTAAAGTTTTTATTTATATTTATTAAAGTTTAGTATATCTTAATATAAAGCTTTATAGATTTTTATTAAGTATTCTTTTATATAGCTTTTTTATAAGTATAAATAACTAAGGTTATAAAAAGTAAAGTATAGTATTAAGTAAAACTTTAATATTTTAAAATATTTATAAAATATTTAACCGTTAATATTTTATATAGGTTTTTCAGTTTAATATATATATTTAACGGTAAATATAAAATAAGTTTAATATAATAGTTTTAAATTATATAAAATAATAAATAAATAGTAACTTTAAAGTAAGTTTTTAAATAAAATATTTCGTATAATAATTAAGCTAATAATATAGTATTTTAAAGGTAAGCTTTAATAAAAAAAACGAAATAAAAAAAAGTAGTAAATAATATAAAAAAGAAAGTTTAAGTTAATAGTCGGTTAGTAAACAGGTTTTTTTTATTATTATTCGTTATTTAATATTAATATAAATATATTTAACCTTTATTATTTAATAACTTTTTATAAACGTCGAATATTATTTTTTAGCTTTAACGTTAACGTTATTAACTAATTTACTAGTTATCTATTAAGTAGTTTTTCTTTTAACCGGAGCTATAGTATTTAAGTAATTATTTTTTTAAGTTCCGGTTACTTTATAAGCAGTTCCTTTCTTATTACTAATTAAATATATAGCTTTTCTATCTTTTTTTATTTTATTTCGAATTCTTAAATTATTTTATCGGTATTTAAAGTATTTTATAATATCTATATATTAAAATAGCTAAAGTAATCGGTTTATTTTATAAAATACTTAATATATAACTACTTATAATTATACTTTTATTTACGTTTAACTATAATATATTATAACTTATAATATTTAAAAGCTTTATTATACTTTTACGCTTTATTATTATTTACTTTTATAAGCTTTATAGCTAATAGATTTCGCTTATATAAGTTAAACTATAACAGCTTATTTAAAAATAAATAAATTATAAATAATATTAAGTAAATATTTATATATAAAGCTATTTTAAGCTTATATATTAGTTTACTTACTTTATATATAACTTAAAACGGTCTTATACGCTACTAAAAATACTTTTAAGTTAAATTCCCGGGTAACGTATAGCTATAGTAAAGTTTAATAAAAACTTAGTTACTTAAAGTAAACTTATACTAATAATACTTCTTATTATACTATAGTTTTATAGCTATTTAAGCTTTAGCGATTATAAGTTATATTTCTTTTTAAAATATATTTTAAACTAATATTGAAATACCTTTTTTTAACTAGCTTATTCCGGTAAAATTAAATCTATATAAAAGCTAGTTAATAAAGTATTTTATAGCTTTATTATAAGCGTTATTTAAGTTAAACTATAGTATTAAAATAATATCGCTTTATTTAACTTTAAAATACGTTATAATAAATATCCGAATAGCTAATTTTATTATTTTATTCTTATTCTTAAACTAGCCGTCGGTTTATAAGTATTAAACAATTAAATAAGCTAGCTTAATATTTAAACTAGATTATAAGCTTTATTAAAAGTCTAAAAAGAACTTAGAATCTCTATTAGAAATAATACGTTATAAAATACTTTAGTTATATAGATATAATATATATAATAGTATATATACTTAATTTACAGTTATATATACGATATTATTAAGGATAATAATAGTTACTTTACTATATTTATTTATAACTAAAAGAAAAACGTCGAAAAAAAGTATTTTAAAAATTACTTATAAAGTATTAACGGCTAAAACGTTAAGTAAAGTTATTATAAAGTCTATAGTAATAATATAAAACAGGATTAATAGTAAAAGAATAAGCTATATTTCGTTTAGTAGTTATTAGTTTTTACTATGATTTACTATATAAACCGAATAATTCTTAATATATTTAAAAACCTTTCGATAGTAATTTTTAATTATAAACCGGTTAGTAAAATTATATTAAACTTTATTTCTATCGAAATAGTATTTAACGTTATAAGCTTTAACGATAAGATTTATAGCTACTTTTATTAAAATATAAAAACATTATTTACTTAATAAATTTATAAAATAAAAAAGTTTATTTATATTTAATTAAAACGGTATATCTGTTTTTATTTAATTACTTTATAGTTATTAGATAATATTAGTTTAACTAATATATTTTTAATATTTTATAATAATACGATTTTTAAACGTTTAATTAATAAAAACCTTAAATATACTATATAAAATAATATCTTTTTATAATTTACCGAATATACTTTTATCTTTTATAAATAGCTAACTTATCGGTAGTTTAAAGATAGTATTTATTAATATATTAGTTATCTTTAAAATATAATAAACGTTTAAACTATATTAGCTTAAGTACTTTAATATAAAAATAAGCTTTATATTTATTTTAGTTTTATTTATTATATTAAAGGACGTTTACTTAATAATATCGATAGTAGTAGTATAGTTTATAAAGATATATATAAGTTATTTATAGTTTAAACTAATAACTATATAAAGTTTATAAACTAGCTATATTAAATAAATAACTTTAAATTCGATTAGTTAGTATTTATATTTAGCTATATTAATAGTTTTACTTAAATATTATAATAAGTAGATTTAAATATAAAGTATAAGTAACTTCTGGTTTTATTTAAGATTATTATTTAACTAAAAGATAATACTTAAAAATTTAACTTTTTTCGAAATATTTAACTAAATAAATAATAGCTTATCTAGGTTTTAATAAAATAAAGCGTTTTTACTTATTAAAATAAACTTAAAATTATTAAAGAAGTATACTTTCTTATAAATAAGCTTAAAAAAGGTTTAACGAATATAGTTCTTCTAAGCGTTATTTTTTAAAAGCTTTTTATCTTTTTATTTTTTAATAAATATTTAAATCTTCTGTTTTTATAATAAATCGATACGTTTAATATACTATAATATAAAATAATAAAGATAACTAATAAAGCTAATAAACTTCTCGAATTACTATAACGTAGTAAAGAACTATAATTAAGTAATAGTTTTTACTTAATTTAAAGTATTATATATACTTAGTCTATTAACTTTAAATCTAAGTAACTTTATTAAAAGATATCCGATAAAGGATTTTTTAGTTAATAAAGATATATAACGCTTTATAAATAATATAAATAACTATTTTAAATATTTTATATACTCTTTAATAGTATTAGAGAAAACAATAATATTATCGATAAACGTTATAATAAAGTATTTAAACGGTCGGAGTATATAGTTTATATATCGTTAAATATACGTTAATAAGTTATAGAATCTTATAAATATAACTTTTAGTTATTTTTAACTATAATAACTAATTAAAGTAAACTGTTTATAATATAGTAAATATACTTAAAACTATTAAAAGAATAAGCTTATATCGATAATAATAAGAAAAGACTTATTATAAATATTTTTAAAAACGTTTAATTAAAAGAATAACAGATATATATTAAGAATAGTTATCTTATTAAAAATACAGAGGTTTATAACTATACGTTCTTTACGTTTACCTTTTATTATCTTTTATATTATAAAGATAAGTAAGCCGAATAAAGTAAATTAAGTAACCTACTTAGTATAACCTTATTTATAAAGACTATTTATTATATTATTAATATTTTTTAGTTTTTTTTATTAAAGTAGTATAGTTATTATAATATTTTTTAATTTTATTAGCTTTCGATTAAAAGAACTTATATCTACTTATCTTTAAGTATTCGAATATTTAAAGTATTTTTAAATATATATATAAACTTATATACGAAATAGTTTACCTTTAATATAAACTTAAACGAATACCGGTATATATATATATTATTTAATAGCTTTATTTTAAGTAAGTTTTTAATATAAGTAATACCGAGTTTTTTATTTAATTAAAGATATTTACGTATCTTTACGTTTATTTTATTTAAAGACGGTTTATTTAAGATAAATTCTTTAATATTAACAGGTTATTCGATATTATTTAAAATATTTAATATACTAATAAGGTTAAACTTAAAAGATAAGTTAATAATTATATTTTATATAAATAGCTCGGAATAATAGAAAAGTAATTAATTATAATCTAATAAAGTTTAAATAGTACTTTCTTATTTTATACGTTTTATATATTCTTCGGAAACAGGTTTAAGTATATTTAAATAAGTGTTTTTATTAATTTTTAAAAGAAAAGATAATTAATTTATAGCTATTATATTATAAGAGTTTTAGCTAATTAAAGTATTTACTTAACTTTCTTACTTTAGCTTAAATAAAAAAGATTTAGTTTTCTTATAAATAGCTTAATAATAAGTATAATACGGCTTAATTATAGTAGAATTATAATAGCAAAGGTAGCTTTTACCTTATAAATATATAAAGCGGTTTTAATAAAAACCGATACTTTTACTCGCGTATTATTAAAGTAACTAAACGATACGTTAACTACTAAGTTAAAGATATTTATTTAATATAATATTATAAATTATTATTTTATTAATAGTTCTGCGTTTAAACGTTTAAGCACTTATATTCTTATCTTTACTAATAAGATAATAAGCGAACTGTTTAAAATAGCTTAATAAAAGATATTAAATTCGGTTTAACTAAAAGTATTTATTTTACTTATCTTTTAAAGATTAGCTTAAGCTTTTTAGTTTACTTTAATATTAGGTATTAAGTTTAGTATCGCTTAAGAGATCGTATATCTAAAAGCCTTAGTATTATAGCAGGTATTAAAAGTATAACCGGTTAAAGAACTGTATACTTTAGTATAAGCGTATATATAATTATAACCTTTATAGAATAATACTTAAAACGATATATTAAAGTTTAAAATAAGACTTTCTTACTTTATTATACCGAGGTACGTTTTAACGTTATTATAATAACGATAGTATTTAAAGAAACGTAGTTTAAACGAAGAAATATAACTATAATCGATATAATAAAAATTATCTAAATAAAATAGATATCTTTTATAATAAATACCGTTATTTAGTAGTTTCGAAGTAAATAGTTTTGTATTAAAGTTATATATATCGACGTCTTTAACTATTATATATCTGTTATTCGAAGGTTTTTTTTCGTTAATAGGTTAATTATCTTTTAAGTTTATCTGTTTATTAATATCGTTTAATAGTTCGTTCGTTATAATAGACGTTATTTCTTCGTTAACCGGATAAAAGCTATTTTATATTAGCTTTTTTTTATAGGTAGTGTTATATTAAAAGGTACTATCGTTTATATTAAAAAGTTAAGCGTCTTTTACTATTACGTTACCTTCGCTATTCGGATAAGCGAAACGTTAAAAGATTTTAAGCTAATTATAACGTTTTTATAAGTAACGTTATTTAAAAGGACTTTAGTTTATAGTATTAGTTAATAGCTATAGTATTAGCTTAAGTAGTAGTAGGTTATAAGTAGCTTACTATTAGTTTTAAACAGCCTTTTATATTTTAATTAGCTGTTTTTACTACTTAAGTAATAACTTTTAATAATCGTTTAAACTAAGCTATAAAAGCTATTTTAATATTTAAGCTTAAGGTAAAGCTTATTTAAACTATTAGAAGTTAAAATAGTTAAACGATAAGACTAATTATTAAAAGCCGGCCTTTTATAGCCGGGAATAGATAAACTAAGGCTAGTATTATAATAGCTCGGATCGACGTTTATCTATAACAGACTATTATAACCTTATATAAATAAACGCGGCCTCTTTTTTAAGTATATACTAAGTTTTTTATTTAGCCTTAAACTTACGTTCGAAGTTTTAAAAGTTAGCGTTATACTTAAAGTAATTAAAATAATAAACAACTATCTATTTATCGATATAGTTTTATATATTTCGAATAACGAAACTATCCGGCTATTCAGCTAAAACGGTAAAACGATAAATACGTTAAATAAAGTTTAAAATATTCTTATTATTTTAAGTATTATATCGTATATATCGAAGGTTATTTAAAATTCCGTCGGCTATATTATAAAGTATACTAAAGTTTATAATAAAGTACTTTTTTTTCTTTATTTATACGTTAAGGTAAATAGTTAAGTTAAATCTTTTTTTATTTAATAAAGTATTTTAAAACTATAAATAAGCAGATCTAATAAAGTAAGTAAAAAGATTTTAATATAAGGTTTATTATCGAGTCTCGATATTAATAATATATATACGATAACGTTAAATAAACATTAGCAGGTTTTTCTATACCGTTATTTTATTATTTATATAGAACACTTTTATAAGTTCTTCGGTATTATTTTAACTAATATATAGTTTAAATCTTTTAAGACTATTTTCTTTAAACTTATAGGTAAATAATAAGTTTATAAATAGTTAAAGAATACTAATCGATAGTTTACGCTTATAGATACGTATATTTCGGCCTTTATTTTTATTAAGATAACGACTAAGCAGGCTTTTACTTTAGTTACGATTATAAACGAAGTTATTATCGTTTAAGCTATTATTAAAGTTATTATTAAAGTCTTTACCGCTACCGGCTATATAGTATATATAGTCTTTAGCAGGTTATATATTACTTTCTCGGGCAGTACGACTATAGCAGCGCACAGAGGGTACAGGCCTTCTAGCCTAACTGCCTAGCAGAATCCTGACCGCCTAGCAGAATGCCTTATTAAAACCTAGCTATTAAGGCCTTTAGGCCCTTAGTTAGTTAGTTAAAACAATAACTAATAAACCTACGATAAATACACTCTATTAAGCCTTAGCACCGCTTCTATAAATAGTAGCTATAACTTAAGATTTATTCGACCGTAATACCTTTATTCTAAGCATTCGAACGATACTATTTTCGTATTAAAGCGACTAGATTTACTAATTCAGGCACTAGACTTACCCCTACTAAACGGCCGATCGCGACTATTAAAAACTAAAACTACTAAAACTATTTAATCAGGGACGCCTTTACTAGCCTAGTCTCTTTCGCGATAGCTTTAAACTTCGAAAGTATAGCTTTAAGTATAGAAGTTAAAATCGCTAAACTTTACTAGCACCTTAAAATACCTTAACCTAAACCTTAACACTATCCTTAACCTTATAAGATCCTTCGTACCGAAAACGAGAAGCTTCGTATTAAAAACGACAGACTCTAGGCTAAGAATAAACGTCTTTATTAATAGCTCGGTTACCTTACTAAAGAGAATACTAGCCTTTACACTTAAATCGTTAGCTTTTAAACTACCTAGCAGGTACTACGCGACTTCTTTACGCCCGAAGGCAATTATAACTACGACCGCTACCCTCCGAAGCCTTTAAATCTTACTTATTGTAAATATAGCGATAGCTTTATTTTACAGGGTACCTTTCTCGATTACGTGTACTCGAACGTGTATAGTTATAGGCTTAGACAACAGCCTATAAGACAACCTACGAGATAAATCATACCTAGATTCGGTATATTCAGTCTCCCTTCGAGTCTTCCCTCTTCGAAATCCTCCGCGAGATCCTCCTCGACCTCGAGACCGTCTGCCCTACCCTCGAGTCCTCCCTCGAGCAATACCTCTAACTATTCCTGTAGGTCTTATAGCTTAACCTACAACTCGTACAACAGACTATTTAGTTATTTAAAAAAGGAGGGACACGTACGGCCTCGTATTTAATTAAACGGAAGTAATAACAACAATAGCGATGCCCTTAGCGTTTAATTAAACTAAAGCGATAACAGCGATAACAATGCCCTTAGCCTTTAATTAAACTAAAGCGACGATTAAGGCGACGATTAAAGCGACGATTAAAGCGACGATTAATTAAGCGATAGCGAGGACCCTTTTAATCGCGATAGTTATAATGATTCGAGTAGCTATACAGATCCTTACAGCGATAACGATAACTATGTCTTTTAACAGCTGTTAACGGCTGCTAGCCAGCTGATTTAAGCGATTCGATTAATTCAATTAAACTTATCGGAAATAAACGATTTAGCCTAGGAACAGATTTAGTTCGGAAATAGAAAAAAGAAAGTATATAGCTAGGAATTAAACTAATAACCTTATAACGAAGACGTTATACTCTTTTCGCGTGCCCGGCACTTATAGCAGCGCACAGAGGGTATAGGCCTTCTAGCCTAACCGCCTAACAGAATCCTAACCGCCTAGCAGAATGCCCTATTAAAACCTAGCTATTAAGGCCCTTAGGCCCTTAGTTAGTTAGCTAGAACAACAACTAACAGACCTACGATAAATACACTCTATTAAGCCCTAGCACCGCTTCTATAACGACTATATTAATAAGAATTCTTAGAGTAAGCTGTTAGTTTATAAGTAGTACGGTAGAAATTAAAAGGATTACTTAGTAGTATATAAAACGACGGTGTTTATAAACCTATCTCTTATTTATATAGTCGGAACGTCTTAGTATTTTTTAATATAAAGATTATAACGTTAATACGACGTTCCTTTTTAAAACTACCTAGTAGGTTCGCCTATATTAAAGTAATTTCCGGTCGGTTAAATATATTAGTTTAAGCAGCTTATAGAACTAAATCCTTTTTTTATAGTAATATTATAGAAATAATTAAGGACGATATAACGTATAAGCGGATAGTTTTAGTTATTAATTTAAATAAAAGTAGAACTTTTAAATTACTACGCTATATACTCTCTGTTATTTTTAATTATTATTCGGGGTTTTAAATAGTTTTTTCGTTTTTTCTGTTTATTTTAACCGTTGTTTCTCGGTTTTCTAATACTTTAAATTCTTCTATTATATAAACTACCGGTTTAATTAAAGTATAAATAAAAGGTTAGTATTTTAGTAAGAACAGAGTTTTTAAAGCGTTATAAATAATTACTTTTTATTTACGTTTTATTTAGCTTAAACCGAGTATCGTTTTAAAAAGTAACTTTTATTTTTCGTAAAAAAAGCCTTCGAACTTAAGTTTCTATAAAGACTAATAAATCGGCTTATATTCTTTTAAATTATATATATAGCTTAACCGTTATAGGTTATAGAAGTACCAGAATTTATAGTAAAACTTAATATTCTTACCGGACTAGCTATAAGTAACGATAAAAAAGTAAGCGTTATCAGGCTTTTATAGCTAATAACTAAGGTAGTATACCTTACAGATATATTTTATAAAGCGTTTTCGAATATAGTAAAGTTAGTTAGTTTTCTTTTAATTATTATAGTAATACTTAAAGTAAAAGGTATAAAGCTACTATTAGTTAGTATAACTAGTCGAGTATTTTAAAAAAGTAAAATTATAGTTTATAATATAAAGTCGGTATTAGATAAGGTATTCGATAATAGCTACTTTAATATAACGTAAAAGCTAAATATCTTTAATAACTGTATAGTTTTAAGGTATTATTAAAAATATATCTAAAAAACGTATATTAAGTATATCGTTTAAACCTAATATAGCTATAATACGGAATTCTTATAGTAAATAACCGGTAAGTTATAATAAATAGGTAATAATACCGGTTAAGTAAATAAGATAACGTTTTTATACTTTTCGATTCTTTAAGATCCGGAGATTAAAGCTAATTACCTGCTAGCTACTATAGTAATAGTAACTTAATAATTATCGTAATATAGTCCGATAAACCTAATTCGTAGTATTAAAAGGCTAAACGATACATAACGGAACGTATTTAAGTTATAGCTACTATTTAATAACTACGGTATAGTATAATAGTATATAATAAAGATAGATTCTTTCTTTCTTTCTTTATATAACCGAGTATTTTTATAAACTATATATAAACTTATGAACTTACTATAAACTTACCTTAAGTTTATTATATATTTACCGTACGTTTAACTGTCCGAATTACCGGTAAATATACGGTAAATTCGTAAGTACGTTTACAGGTAGGTTCGCTATAAACCTACCGGTAGGTGTGTAATAATTTATTAGTAATTTAGACGGTTAAACGTACAGTAATTAAATAATAAACTTAAAGTAAGTTTATAGTAGGTTTATAAGTCTATATATAGTTTATAAAAGTACTTAGTTATATAAAAAAAAAAAAGAGAATCTATTTTTATTATATACTACTATACCGTATTGTTATTATTATATAATCGTTATTTATAAACGTTTACTTTACTATACTTTAACTTCGAAGATAAGTATACTAACGCTTATAATAACGTACTTCGAAATAAAAATAAACTTTTATTACTATATCTTAAAGTTACTTACTTATCCGATTATAATATAATACTTATAAGCTATATAAGTAATACGTTTTATCTTAGCTTAAAGCTTTCTTAATATAATACTATAATATAGATTTAAGATAATATAAGCTTAAACGTAGTATTTATACTTATTAAAGTCGACGTTTAAAAAGGTTATCTTTAAAATAACTTTCGGAAGAGTAGTAGTTTTAAAGCCTATTACTTATCTTAAGATATAAAAGGAGATAAAAAAGCGTATAAAATAAAAATTATAAGTAAGTTAGTTATTAACTATAAAGTAGCTTTTATAGCCGGTATTTACTAATATATTAATAAACTTAATTTAATTATATAATAAGTAAACTATAAAAAAAGAACTATTTATAAGTAGTTTTATAGCCTTTAGCTTAAATTTAATACCTTTTAGCTTTTATATACGACTAAGTATAAAAGCTACTTGTTTTTTATTTAAAGGTCTATTAAGTTTTTATTTTCCTTTCTTTCTTTTTAAGTAGTAATAACTTAAACGTTATTTTATAAAAAGAACGTAACTAGTAGTAAATAATAGCAGTTTATATAATAGTCGGACTAAATATAATATAAATAAAGGTTTTTATCTTTACGTTATTAAACCTTTCGTTATTTACTTAATACGTTTACTACTTTTTACTTTATTTAACTTTTATAATATTTACGCCGGTTATTATTTTTAACGTTGCTATTTTTATTAATAACGACGTAGTATATTATTATTAACGTTTATTATTTCGGTTATTTAAATATACTTATATAAAAAGTAACTAAATAGCTACTTTTCTTTTTCGAACTTAAACGTTTTATATTTCTTATAATCTTAAGTATAGTGTTAACTTATTTTATATAGCAAGTCGGTATATTTATAAATATAAGTTTTTTTTTTAGCTTATCGTTAATCGCTTTTAAAAGGATAGTAAGCTTAGCTTTATTAAGTTAAAAGGTCTTTTTTAATTCGAAAAGCACTTATTCTTAATTTATATAAAATAGAAAGAATTTTTAGTTCTTATCTTATATAGTTTTAAACAGCTTTTATCTTACTTATATTAATATATTTTCGTTATAATAATAACTACAAAAATACGTTATAAAAATAATAAGGTTATAGTTTTAATTAAGCTTACCGGTAGTATAGTAAAAGCTAATAAGCTTTTTTATTACTTTTTTTAAATAATTATAAATTATATAATATTTATTGTAATTATTACCGATAAAGTTTATATCTCGATTAAGTTTATTTTTTATTTACGCTTTTTATAAAAAGTAATATATCCGATTATTATTAAACTTTTCAGGTTAAAAAAAAGGCTTATACTTTTCGTTAACTAAAAAGTTTTAGTTTATATTATTATATATTAAGCTTTAGTCGTTATATAAGCTTAAGAATAATAGTTCTTTCGGTATAAAAGTAAGTTCCGCTCGGTTTTTATTAAAAGGCGTTTCTTTTATAGCCGATATATTATTAGTTTTTAACTAAGTATAAATTTAATTAGTAGCTTATCTCGCTTCGGCTTTATAAAAAGCGTTTATAAAATACTTTTATAATTTATAATAGCTTACTTTATTACTTTTATATAGTTCGGAAACGATTTATATAAGTTCGTTACGTTTATTAACGCAGTTTTATTTATAAGCTTCGAATTACTACCTTTATAGCTATTAGAAAAGGTTTATTATAAAAGTAAGTCGCTTTACTTTAGGTAAAGACTTATTTAATATCGTTTTAAGCTATAACTACCTTTTAGTAGTATTATCGTCTATTATAATAAATAGAAGATTATATATAAAAAGCTAGCTTTTAAGTAGTTACAGAAAGGGATTTTATTACTGTTTATAATTTTCTATAAGGGAAGATTCTAAGTAGCTGCTATAGTAGTACGTAAAGCAGAGATTATACTACTCTTAAGCGTTATAGCGTAGGTATAGCGTTATAGCGCAGGTTTCGGCCTGTATATGCCGAAGCCCCTGTAGGCTTTAGCCCGTGATAAGAACGTATAAGGAAGACTATTAAAACTTTACTTATTATTATTACTACTACTACTATAGTAGTAGTAGTAGTAATAACTATATAATAGTAAATAAAGGGAAAAAAAGCGTATTTCGTAAGCGATACTGCTAAATATAGTTAGCTATATAGCTATAATAAGCCTTACTTACCTTTACCTCTTTATAAGGGTTAACACCTTAAGAAAAGGGCTTACGTAAAGAAACCTATCTGTAGATAGCTTCTTTTAAAGGGGTGTATTAAACGGCAGCAGGGGTTTCTACGGAAATACTTTAGTCTGTATAAATAAGTAAGTTATATAATTAACTTCGGGATATATTTAATATAGAAATTAACGTACTAGAGTAAGCAGGGTACGAGATAATATATTAATAGATTAATCGAGTATATATTGCGTGTAACAGTTAGTCTCTTAATAATAAAGACTGCCGGCCTTTTAAATGCAAGGACATATAAGTCGGGAATACTAAGGCTGTACTAAGTTCTTAGGTAGCTATTATAAGAAGGTTACGATATAAAATAGTAAAGAAGGTAGGTAGTTAATAGAGATAATAGGTAAATAAATATAAGTCCTTAAAATTAAAGATAATAGTTTAGGTAGTACTTAAAGGAAAGGATAGCCTTTATATATAGTAGTTTAGGTAGGTCGACCTAACGGCAGTTAAGCGACCTTATAGGTCTAATATTATTATTATCTAGATTATTAGACTAGGGAACGGCGGTAGGACCGCCTGCCGAGAAGGCCTTCCGTTAGGAAGGATCGGAAACTTAATAGCTAGTTAGTTAGATAGTTAAATACGTCGCTTAAGCTGCTCCGGATCCGATAGAGTAACGCCCTTCGGGCGTTACTCTATCGTCTCCTCCGTAGCCTTAAGCGGCGAGATAATTAACTAACTAACTAACTTATTAGCTACTTTATTAACTAACCTATTAGCTAACTTACTTATATACTTACTTACTTACTTACTTACTTACTTACTTACTTACTTACTTACTTACTTACTTACTTACTTACTTACTAACTAACTTACTTACTTACCTACTTACTTACCTACCTACTTACTTACCTACCTACTTACTTACTTACCTACTTACTTACTTACTTATTTACTTATTTAATAGTAAATTTACTTACTAGCTAATTTACTAGCGAACTTACTTACTTACTTACCTACTTACTTACCTACTTACTTACTTACTTACTTACTTACTTACTTAGTTACTAGCTAACTTACTAACTAACTTACTAACTTAGTTACTAACTAACTTACTAACTACTTTACTTACTTACTTACTTACTTACTTACTTACTTACTTACTTACTTAATTCGAATCTAAAGGCTTATATAAGCCTTCGGTAAAGAAGAAAGGAGGGAAAGGCTAGGGTTCGGGTTAAGAACCTTAAGAACTTACAGAATTAAAACTATTAGCTTTAATAGTAAGCCTACCTTAAGGGTTACGATTTAATTAAATATACCGTTTAATAGCCCTTTTTCTATAGATCTAGATTTAGGTTGGTTTTATTTAATCGGACTAAAACTCGAGCGTGCATCTTAGTTCGAACTTAAGGTCTTCGGTAGAGAAGAAGGGAGGGAAGGGAGGGCTAAGGTTCGGGTTAAGAACTTAAGAAACCTAAGAAACCTAAGGAATTATAACTATTAGCTTTAATAGTAAGCCTACCTTAAGGGCTACGATTTAATTAAATATACCGTTTAATAGCCCTTTTTCTACAGATTCAGATTTAGGTAACTGCTTTTTAATCGGATTAAAACTCAGGCGTACATCTTAGTCCGAAGCCTTATCGTAAGTCTGACCTTATCTAGGCCTTAAAGTGACTGTAAGTCTTCCGGCAGGCATTAAAAGGCCTTACAATCTCTAGTTCTCTTAGCGGTTCGACGGCTAAAATCACTGCTTTTCATAGCCAATCAGATCTTCTAGACGGGTGCTATAGCGAATCAGCATGATTGTAATTTAGAGCTAATCAGAATTAAAAACAGGTGGCATATATCTTAAGGGCAACAATTTTCTATTGTGCTCGCCCGCCTTGTAAAACAAACATCAACCTTCCTAACGGAAGGCACAAACATCAACCTTCCTAACGGAAGGCATTGATTTTTAGATCTTCCCCTTAGGGACGCAAGCACTGTTTCTACGGACTGGTAGAGCAAGCAGCTCATTATGTATCAGCAGGGGACACTGGAGATGAAATGTCAGTCTTGCTACTATCCCATGAAGGCTTGAACTGTCCCTCGTATCGAAAAGACAAATCTGATGTGGAGTATCGACCCGTAATTGCTAGCCACCCAACTATACGTACCTAGGTATGTATCGTGCCATGGTTTACTTGTCGTGCTCGAATTGCGTGACTGCTGGCCGAAGCTATGGGGTATTTCAGCCCCCCCTCCCCCCACCCCGGCACCGACACCCATTTGGCGAATAGAGAGAGACATCTCAAAGGTGTATTTGTAAGGCACTCGGCGGAAGAAAGCAAGCTGCATGTACTTATGGCAGGACAGTTGTGGGGTCCCGGCAGGCACGGTTGCCAGCCGGCCCTACTGGCTACCTATTTAAGTAGGTATTTCTAGACGTGTCATCAAAATGACGCGTAGACAGACCACGACGGTTTTGGTCTCGATGATACTAAAGCTTTAGCTCCGCAATTCGAAACAAATAACCTCTCTTGCCGGTTTTCTTCTATACTATGGACATATTCGCAACGGCTATCACGGCCGGCGACTTAATTCTTGAGTTCATCAGAGCCTGCGCCGCTTACTCCGAGGACGCAAAATCGCTGGAGACGCGCTTTCAATGGGACCTCCGGGCATTGAAGGCGATCCGAGATTACTTCGAGCAGAGACAGGCTCAAAATGCGAACCAGCAGCTATCTGCCGACGATGCGGCACTGCTCGAGCGGACGGTCGAATATCTCGATAGCCTCGTTAGCAAGGTGCAACGGAGTCTCTACAAAATCAAGCGGAAAGGTTTCCTGCATAGCGTCGTCAACCGCGGCATGTGGATAGCGCGGCAGGCTGATTTGAAAGAAATGGCGAATGAGGTCTACACTTGGACGCAACGGTTTGACGTGCGCGTCTTGGGTCTCCCACCAGAGCTTAGGACTGTTATTCCTACGACCTCTGAAGCCGGCCCCCCTACCGTCGTTAGATCCAACAACAGGCTTCGGGCATTTCTCGACCTCGCTTCGAGCAGCAAAACGACACGAGCTAGGAAGATGCGGCTGACCAATCCAGGAGACATTGCGACCAGAATTACCAACTCGGGCGACTCCTGCTTTCTGCCGATGCAGGAGGGCGATAAGCAGCTTATTTTGGCAAGCCGGTGGGTCTCATCTGCCGTGAGGCCCGAAAGTCCCCTTTTTGACAAGCTCGAGTACGAGATGGGCGTATTGGCAGCAGCACTCAACTGCTTAGACCCAGCTGCCGATTTGCGACTCCTTAGGATGGAATCCTTCTTCTACCACGCGGATACAACGCAGTTTATCTTCACCCAGGTGTCGCCATGCCCCATTGTGTCTATGATGACGCTGGAGGATGTGATCAAGGGGGACAACTTTCCCACAGCCGAAGCCACTCTCAACCAGCGTTTCAGACTCGCTTTGAAGCTTGCCGAGGCCGTCTTTTTCCTGCACACGGCCGGCTTCGTCCACAAGAATATCACTTCCTCAAGCATCATAGCTCTCCAACGCCCTGGCTCAACTCCTTCCTCGTCCCTCGGCGACTCGTACCTTATGGGCTTCGGCCTGATACGCGGAGTCGACAGCAGAACATCTAAGGAAGGAGCGGTCAAAGAAGCCGAAGACAGAGCAGGGTCGATGTGGGACTTTGATATCTTTCAACACCCTGACCGGCTCTGTGGGGAGAGCAGCCTGCGATACACCAAGACATACGACGTGTATAGCTTAGGTATTGTGCTTCTGCAGATCGGCTGGTGGGAACCTCTTTCCGAAGTCGTCCAGGCATTGAACGAAGACGATCCGTCGAGCTGGGCCAGGGAGTTACTAGGGGCTGTTCCGGCCCTGGGTCCAAGAACTGGAGAGAAATACCAGCGCATTGTTGCTTGGTGTCTTGGATTTGACGGAAGCGAGATTGTCACAGAGAGCGCTTTTGTTGAACACGTATCGGATCCGCTTGATGAAATAGTAACTGCTTTGTCTTAGAAGCATGAGGAACTACCTCTATATATATGCCCATGGGCCGGTTTATGAATGGGGGAGGGGAGGGAAACAATCGAAAACGGTAAATTGCGAGAAGTTAAACTCATCCAAGAGCAAACGATCGAGTATCAAGGACAACATGTCACATAGTATTTAGCAAATACACAATTTCACAAAGGCGCATGCGATGCTTTGAGCTGAAGGAGAAATGTAATGCTTGATGGCCACGCAGGGTTGTTGTTGCTGGACTTGGCCAGGGTCATTCGTGGGTTCTCTGGCTGTTGGGGCTTTTTGTTTTTTCTTATTTTTCATTCTTCTTACAGTTCCGAAACTGCCGAAGGTGCAACTTGGCGTTCGTCCGATGTCGCTCAAGTGCTCGTAACTACCGTTGAGTCTGAATGTTTGTTATAAAGGGGCTCAAGGCTTATTATATGCCCTATCATAAGAATGATACTTGGATTGATTGCTGAAGAGCCGCCTCTAAGAAACTGTATTTAATAGCGAATGTGCCAATCTCATATATCCATCTCTTCCTATGTCTCGCTACTGTCTCGATCATGAAATATCTTCTCACGATATCTCGCCGTTGGGCCGTGGGATGCCTGCTTAGTCACGTATTCACGTAACTGTTTACTTGTCATCCCTATGTTGGCTTTCTCAGACGGTGCTCACGACCAACCTACATGACCACCAGGTACCGTCCCTGGGTCATGACACTACCCTATCAGCCGTTCCGGAAGACGGCTACTCTCCTTCTGTTTCTAAAGACATTGCGATAGCCCTCCGAAGAATCTCGTCATCGTCATCATCTTCGTTTTCGCCCCTGCTCTCAGGCACCCTGGGTTGAGTCTGGAGCGACAGCTCGAGTGCGAGCTGGAGCTGCTCGTTCTCGGAAAGCGAAGTCAGATCCAAGACGTCTTGCTGCATGCCGGAAGGCTGGTTGCGTGGTTCGAGCGCGGCAGCCTCCTGAGGCCTGCCCTGCTGGCCATAGAGGTTGGCAAGATGGTGTGCCGTGATAGCGGTAAAACGGTGTTGATGTCCCAGATGCCTCCCCATGTCTTGGAGGGTTCGTTCCAGGAGCGCTATGGCTTCCCATATCCGCCTCTGCCTCGAGTACACGAGCCCCAGGTTGCTCTTTGCACCTAATGTCTCCTCGTGGTATGCGCCCAACACATGTTCGGCGATAGACACGGTCGTCTCCAGTCTTTCCTCGGCTAGCCCCAGCTTGTCACCCGTCAGATACATGAGAGCTAATCTTTGAGTGGCCTCGAGCGTGTCCTTGTGGCGCGGCCCCAATCGCTTTGTGTATGCCTCTCTAACCGCTTCCATCTCATTCTCGGCCTCGTCTAGTCTGTTCTGTGCTTCATAGATCGAGGCGAGTTGTCTGCTAGAGGAGACCGTATCTTCATGTGTCGGCCCGAGCAACGTCTTCCGGCCCGCCTTTACTATCAGTTGCAACTCCTCGGCCTCGGCCCATTTACTTTGCATCTGCAGGGTGCGAGCGAGATCAAACGTTACATTGAGGGTCTCCTGGTCAGACTGACCAAGAGCCGCCTCGACTTTGATCTTCAGATCCCTCTGTAGCGCCTCGGCCTCGACGAAGCGCTCTTGGTTACGAATTGCAAGAGCCATATTCCGTGTCGCCATCATAGCAGCCAGGGCGAAAGTTTTGGAGATTGGCATTTCGGAATCTGCGGCAAGAGATTCTGCATCCTGCTTGACCTTGGACAGGAGGGTCTCTGCCAAAACTGGGTTGCCCTTTAAATTGGCTCGGCCTCTTTCGTTCTCGATAATGAGTGTAGCGTATCTGCCTTGCGTAGTTGATTCCCGGGCATGTTCGCTCCTCAAACTGCCGGCCTCTGTGATTCTGCCTTGACTCTCAAGGAAGGCGGCGTACCGTATCGTTACTTCAGATGAGAGCTGGTGATCGGCATGAAGGGTTTCCTTGACCGTCTTGAAAAGTTGCGCGAACTCTCTCTCAGCTTCTTCCGTCTTGCCGCGGTCGGCATAGATGCGGGCAAGGTCTTGGGAAGCCTGTATAGAAAGTTTGTGTTTCGCGCCAAGCTCCTTGATCAGTACATTCTTTGCCTCCAACAACAACATTTCGGCCTCGTCCCAACGATTTTGCTCACGGTAAATATCCGCAAGGAGCATATCCACCCTCACGCGGTAGGGATGCGAAGCTCCGCATCCTTGTTGCGTGGACAGTTTCAGTGCTTCTGCTTTTTCGGCCACCTCTCCGGTTTCATGCTGGGCAGACAGAAGGCTGATGAGCTCGATCTTTAATTCGTAAAGCAGCCAGTGATGGACTCCCAGCTGTTCCTCTAGGTCGTGGATCTCTTGAGCTATATGAGCTTTGGTTGACTTCAAGTTCTCATTTCCGTACCTTGCCTGCACATTGAGGCTGAAAAGTCCCCTATTCCCGGAAATTGAATAGCTTTTAGTCTCAATATCGGCTGTTGTAAGGCTCTTGAGAGAAACAACCCGTTGGTTGAGCTGGGCAGGACTGGTGTCCGATCTTATCAACCACTTCTGAGCCTCGTTAACGTCAGATTGGAGGCCGAAGCCAAGGGTATAACAAAAGGCGAGCTCTGAAGCGGCCGACCGCGCACATTGGTCACATGGCCCACCAGCTCGTTCCTTGAGGCACTTCGTAAGGTAAACCCGAACCCGGTAGTCCAGCATCAAGATCTGATAGAAAGAGTATGCAACCTAAAACTCTCCTTAGCCACAAGAACCCTAATTGGAATCACAATACAGGACATACGTTGGGACAGCTGTGGCTTAGTCCTGCTCTCATCTCGTCGTCTTTTTCCGTCGAAGGAACACTAAGAGATGGTTAGGTTACCAAGATTACATGTAGCACTACCTAGGTAAGTAATATGCAGAGAGATCCCGACACACTCACGCAAATTTGCTAAGCCCTTCTAAGACTGTATTGATATATCGCTCCGTCCTCATTTTATCCGTGAACTTGGTCGAATCGAGATGTTCCCGCATGGTGTCGTAGTCTTTTCCGGTCAGATGGAGGCTGTCGAGGATCTTCCGGGTTAGGACCTGAAGCTTCTCCGGATCTTCGATGTCCTGCGCAGTAGCATGGTAGTCAGCCAGTGTGAGGCGACGTGTACCGTCGAATATCGAATCTTGTCCGCTGGGTGGTTGCCATCTACGTAGAAAGTTGGTCAGGTAAATTCCAGCCTCAAGGGATGGGCCTCAAACTTACAACTTCCGTTCCAGATATTTGACCAATATCTGCCAATCCCTCTGGCGCTTTGAGGGTTCCAGGCACAGAGTATTACCGAAGAATTCGGCTAGAAGCTGGCGACTGGAGAGCTTCAGAGAATCCTCCTTTGAGGCCAGCTCTTGGGCTGCAGCTTGGATATCTGTTTGGCCGTCCCCTCGTCCTCGCGCTGTTCGACTGTTAGTCAGCCCGTCGAATGCGGTAGGGAACAGCAGCCAAAGGCAGATCATGCCGAACGAATAAACATCCATCAACTTTGCATCCTCTATTTTGACTCCCCCGGAAACATATTCCGGAGCATGCCAAGGCTCGGATTTTGGGAGCTTCACGACGCCACCTTCCGATTTGCCCAGGCATGAGTAACTAAAATCAGTTACTTTTGCGCATAGTGCCTCGCCATCCTCGTACACCAAGACATTTTGAGGCTTGATGTCTCCATGAACGATATCTAGTCAGTCTCAAGTCAGAAATTATTCTCAACTGAGAGTGAATGAGGACAGGAAGTCATACTGTTAGAATGCATCGTGGAGATGGCGGAGCCGATTTGGGCGCAGAGATCGAGTCTGGCGGATAGGTCGTTTGTCTTACCACCCTCCGAAGCCATGTATTTCGCGAGACTCCCATGCTGCGCCTTTTGCATGACCAGCACGGGCCAGACCCCGAGAGCTTGCTGACCGCCGCCCTCGACATCGAAAGTGATCGCTGTGATATCAACAATGTGTCGGTGCTGCTTGACCTGGGGCTGACTCAGGATCACCAACTCGGAGATCAAGGCTGTGAACAATTTCTCGTTGCTCTGGAAGACGAATGATGTGGCAGAATCGGGCAAGACGTCTGGCTGCCTCGCCCCTCGGTGCGAGGCGAACCGCTTGAAGGCGAAACGCGATTTCGGATCCACCACGAGCTGTCTTACATCACCCGTTGCCCCTTTGCCTAGCATATCGAGGCTGGCGTCCCACACTAAGGGCCAAGTATCAACGTTGTGGTACTGAGAAATAGCAAGAAAAGACAGGAAGTCGGCGTGAAAATCTGTGAGCAAGTTTCCTTCGGGCTTTTCCTCTCTCTCGTTTGCCCCGGTAGACGGCTCCGGCTGCCTATCTGGCGTGGCACTGTTAGAAACTCCAGGGATAGATCCCCGGGATGCAAGCGAAGCACCTTCTCGCATCTTCCCTCCTCTCTCATACTTCTGCTCCTGCCTCATAATCTGCTCCTGCCTCATGGCATTGGATAAAACCTCATGGAGGGGACTTCCCTCATCAGCGAACCAAATGGCCATGAGCCCATTCTTGTCCATTTCCATGCACTTGGCCCCCTTTTCCAGGAGTAAAGTGCCCACGTCGCCGTAATTTCCATCGACATGTTTTCCTCGGGCTGCAATATGGAGTGCTGTCCACCTCTGTGAGTCCACCTTGTTTGGATTGGCCCCATGTTCCAGTAGGATGCGAACTACCTCCTCAGAACCGTATCCAGCAGCGAAATGAAGTGGCGTCATGCCCTGTTTGTCAGGCAGACCCACATATTTCTCTCTATTCTCGGGAGACAGTCGTGTTAGAAGCATCTGCACTGCTTCCTTGTTTCCCCTTTTGGCTGCAAAATGAAGCGCTGTCTGGAGATTATGGTCCTCAACTGTAACATCGGCCCTGCCCCTTTCCTTGTCCAGGAGCATTTCAACTACTTTCGCCCTTCCGCATCCAACTGCGGAGTGAAGAGCCGTACGGCCCTCGATGTTCAGCAAGGTAGCAGTGGCTCCATGCTCTAGAAGAATATCAACTATCTCATCGTGGCCACCCCCAGCCGCACAGTGGAGCGCCGTCTGCTTGCTGTGGTCTTGAAGGTTGACGTCGGCGCCGCGCACTAGCAATAACTTCACGATTGACAAATGGCCACGTACCGAGGCCTGATGCAATGCTCCTATACTCGACGGGGGCGTGTTTTTGTCGATCAGACGAGTCACCTCTTCAAGTGAACCGGCTTTGCACGCCTCGACCAAGCCTGCCTCTGAAGCTGAGTTTGTTGTAGGAATGTCGCCCGCACAGGTGCAAAGGTTAGGAGCCGAGCCGGTCGAGGACAAGGATGAAAGCTTGTCCAGCACTTGAAAAGCCTTAGGCCGCTTGTCCCTCTCTTTATGCAACATCGATTGACACAAAGATAGCATCCCGCGATCCCACTCCCCTACACTGCCCTCCGCCTCCCATTTGCGCAGCTGGGCCTCCATCCATTCGTGCAGCTGGTCAACTCTCTTGGCATAAGACGTCTCGTTGTTGATTGTTACCTTGGCCGCGAGCTTGTCAATTTCTACGAAACCGTGGGAACGGGCAAGGAGCAACTCGAGAAACACGGCGCCCAAGGAGAAGATATCGGCCGACTTCCCCCGACTGCTTCCATTCTCTACTTCCGGAGCGCAATGCGAACTCGTTCTTGCGCGGGCCCAGCTTGGCACTGTGGTAGAAAGTGTCTCTATAAGAAACATTTTCGAGATACCGAAGTCGGCCAGGAAAACCCTCTTATTGTCGACCAGTATGTTTCCGGGCTTGATGTCTCGATGGCGGATACCGATCCCATGGATGTATTCCACGACACTAGCCAAACAGCCGAACCACTGGCCCATCCACTCGAGGTCGCACTGTTTCCGTCTTTTGCCCGAGAGGAAGTCTTGGATGTTTCCCTTTGCACGACCCATAACGATGGCAAGCTGCGGGTTCGGGTTCTCAACTTCATATGCGGCGATGAACTCGATGACATGGTGGTGCTTAGCGTTGCGAAGAATCTTGACTTCTTCTAGGAAGGCCTGTCTGACTGGGCCCATGGTAACTTGGTCAAGTTCGATGATTTTCTGAGCGAGCGGCCAGCCCTCGCCGCTGCTTTTCTTCTTAGCTCTCTTCACGGTGCATTGGCCACGCCCAACTGTATTTCCCAGGACATAGGGGGCGCTTTCCTGGTCCTTGAAGTGGTCGATGCCTCCAGAGTCGATCGTATCCATGGCAAAGCAGTTCGTGAGGATTCAATATAAGTGATCAAGTTTGGCTCTGCGTGTATAGCATTCGACATTAGGGTCGGGATGGAATGGATGTATCAATAGCCAGAGGGCCCGCGGTCCATCAGTATAATAAGCATAATTTTGCGAGGATCTCCCCCTCATTCCTGCCAGCACAGTCGTGGCTGAAGCCCCATGGACGATGCACGCTTTGGAATGGAGGGTGGCATGATCATTTGGCTAAAGCGGGGGATTTGACACGTCGTTTTTCCTGCATGCAAGACGAGTATTTTGCAGTATTACTGTTCAGAGAAACGATCGGAAAATGTCATGCCAGGGGCTAGGATATACGGCACCTGGCTACCACAGGCGGACGTCCACAGTATCAATATTTGATTCACTGCTCAAAACTTTACTCCCGAGGTTCGTACCAGCACTGCTCGCCCGCCAAGTGACCAGTATCGGAGACGGAGTTTTGGTGAACCAGTTGGTATACAGCCAGTGGAACTTGATGTAGCCCTCACTGCACTCATCCGGGCCCCACTTCTTCCTGAAAGGCGCTTGACTGACGCAGTCCTGATATGTACAAGAAAAGCCAATACCTACGATATCCAATCGAGAAGGTCTTTTGAACGCCGCATTTTCAGCTTTACACGTTCAGATCCCTCATTGGCTGCGCATTGACGGACCGTCGTGTGATAAGCAGGTGCGAACCTTGCAGTAGGCACTTACTATATCGAGTATGATGGATATTATGCCCTGTCGCTTATAAATGCCCTTATGTGCCTTTACCCTAGTCGTGTATATCCCGGGTTAAGCAGTGGTTTTCTAGGAACTGGGGTACGGCCGTACCGGCCTCTCGCCGGACTCGCCCCTTTACTCCAGCCGGTCCTTTTTTTGAGAAAGAAGAATAGCGCATTCGAAGTTATACCACAGTACCTAGGGGTACCTAGGTAATCATATCTACCCACCCAATAGGTAGGTCGTTGCAAGAGCAGGGTAGAGGTACTTAGGTTGGCAGGGTGTAAGCGACAGGGTGTAATGATCGCCGCACTCGTTTGCCCGCTTGGGATGATCCCTACTTAGGTACTTTGTATTACCATCCTAGGATCAAAACTTCCCCGTCAATACGTGAAACGCCGGGTAACACGGACTGCGCGCTGATGGGGAACGTTAAATTGTTCGCACAACGTAATTACAAAACGCATCAACTCGTATCCTACAGTAGTATGCGCAGTACATATAGTGGGGACACGGCTACATACCCTAGGTAGTTACTCCAAGCCGAGGTGTCTTGGTAGTCAGTATATGTACAATTGACAGGTCCGGTTACCATGCAATCTTATCGGATATCTTAACTGACTCACTTACCTCACTCGTTTGCCCCTGATCTCTCTAACTGTGTCTCAGTCTCCAACTTTCGCTCTCTCCTGCGTGCAGCTATAGCTTCAGACATGCGACACGCACTACTCCTTGGGGGCGCTGCTCTTGCGTCCGCCGCGTACACACCCAGACAGGCAGACTTTTCGGCCAAGCTAAATCCGCGAAGCGCTCAACCAAAGCATCTTGATCTCAAGAGGGACGCAGCCTCCGCTTCATCCATCAACATCTCATCGGTGGAGCAGCTTGTCTATGATATCGACGTCGAGCTGGGCAATCAGCAGGTGAAACTGCTGGTCGACTCGGGCAGTTTCTCGCTATGGACCGCCACGCCTGACTACCGCTGCACAGATGGCTACTGGAACTACACGAGCGCGACTTGTGGTGTGGTCGGGACTTACGACCCCGCGAAGGACCCGGACGCCGTTGCATATGATGGAACCGCTGTGACCTACTCTGAATCGTACGGTTCAGGTTTCGCCGCGGGCGCAGCGTATAATACCACTGTCACCATAGCCGGTCTCACGGTCGAGAACTATCCCATCGGCTACGCCGACGAACTAGACTTCTCCGGCGGTGATAACGAGGTAACCGGTATCATCGGCCTCGGATTCGGCGAAGCGACCGGCTTCTACCTCAATGACCCCTGGACCGCCCAGGCCCCGGCTGGGCTGTTCCAAAGGCTGAAGGAGCAGCTGGGCGCATGGCAGTTCGCCATCACGTACGGCGAGGGCATCGCGAACGGGCCCTCGAGCACCTCCAACACCGGCGCGCTTTCCCTCGGTGGCATCGCCGCCGGCATGTACCCGGGCGATATCGATACCGCAGACTTCGTGACCCTGAACATTTCGGACTACTTCAAGAAGGAGGGCTACTCCTACTGGGGAGGCTACCTCGACGGCTGGACGTACCCGAACGACACCGCCTCCGGCTACGCGACGCCGTTTTCCACCCAAGCCCTCGTGGACTCGGGCACCGCGTACATGAAGGTGGACCGCGACAGCACGACGATCTACAACGCACTGTGGACCGGCGGCTCGACCCTGTCGGACGGCTACTATGTGATCGACTGCAACGCCACTGCGCCCGACTTCAGCATCCTCATCGCCGGCCAGACGCGCAACATCTCGTCGAATGACCTTGTTTACAGGCTTGCCGACGGCACGTGCAGGTCCTCGATCACGGAGGCCATCAATACGCCACAGTTCATCCTGGGCGCCCCGTTCTTCAAGAGTAACCTTGTGGTTTTCGACGGAGATGCGGAGGCGATCCATATTGCGCAGAAGCCGAGGGCTGTGTAGGTAGATGTACGACTGTGCGTGTCTTACATGAAGTTGGAACATATGATTACGCCGGCTCATTCGAGATCTCGCTTGATGGTGGCTAGCATTGGGCAGCGAAGGCCTGTCTTTGTAATTACGGGAACACCTCAAGAAGTAGCGATCATTACATGCTACATCTGGGACGCACTTGGGGGGTGGTGTCGCCATACTCAGCAAACTGTAATTAATATGCCACGGTAGCAATCAATTCCAGTGACGGCTGATATCGAAACTTCAACTTGGCCGTGGACCGCCTCACCAAGACCACGAAGCACTTGCTTCAAACTTTCCGAGTCGTTTCTAGAGCCCGGGGCAGAGCCTTTATACTTGTGCAGCTTGATTCTCTTATCTTTTTCCATGTCCGTGGACCATAGAAGGCGGGTTCGATCAATTAATAGCGTACATAATCGTTGGGATTTTCCAGAATAGACAGGATGATGATGAGGAGGAGGAGGGGCAGTAGCAGGGACAGGAAGAAGGGCGCATCACCGGACATCGTTCACGATTTCTTGGCCCGACCAGATAATTGTCTATCTGCGACGAAGTCCGGTATTGGAACTTGGACGTTACGTCCACGGACTACGGACACTAATACGTCCGGGATCTGACTGTTATGGAGCCCAAGGTCTCTAGTGAGGTGTTTCAGCAATTCATCTACTTTTGGGGCGTCAGCGGCAACAAATTCTTATGTCTTTCTTAAGCAATGGGAAGTTGTGTATACTAAGCACCTCCACCGAGAACCATATCGCAACGCAATAGATATCTGTGGGGAATAATATGGTCAAAACAAGGTCCAGAGCTACCTTTGCTTCTCCTCATCTCCATCCTCTTCCAGCATTGTATGCATTTGGGTTATTTTCGACAATGTCTGACCAGACCAACAACTGTCCACTATGTCCGGTCTGATCAAACAAGCCATATCTCGACTAATTTGGTTTCCATTGATCAGTTTAGTATATAGCTAGGATCATATATCAGTCGTACTATTTGTGCATACAACAAGGCCCTCGCCTTTCTAAGCATCTAATTGAAACTTATAGTTATAGTAGCATCTAAATTCTTACTATCCGGATGCCTATTGTCTGTGTTCTCAAAGGCTCCAGAAGCACGGTCCTTCGCGTGGCCTTCGTACAGCTATGACAACTGCTGCCATAGATAGCATAGATGGTCGCTGGGACTTGATAAACTTCATGGATGCCATGCTGCATTCTTGCGACCACACATCTTTGCGGATAGTGATAGACGCCGTTAGAACGGACGTCAAGTGAACCATGATAAGTATACATATTTATTTCCCAATCGACCCAGCATACGCGGATGATGGGCCCGTGAACCCCCCCCCCCCCCGCGAGCTCAATAAGACGCAGTGATGGACCCAAGTTCGCTATCAGGGTCATAAAGCTTATGATAAGGGTCATGCTTGCCCGAACGACGAAGCATGCATTGACCGAAGCTGAATTCTGTATCATTCTAGGTCCTTTGATATTTAGGTTGGAAGTAATTTACAATGTCGTCCCAAGGACGTTGAAATCAAAAGGTTTATGACGACTGTTAATTATCGTAAGAGAAGACTATTTAATGTTTTAGAAACATCCTCGAGACTGTAATACTCTGAGGTAGAGTTAATAACGAAGTTATCATTTTGTTACGTTAGCGCATCACAGCTTGCAGCTTCGACTACTACCACTAATTCTACATAGACACTGTATACTCTTCTCTGACTTCAGCTCCTCGATAAAACCGCAGCAATTGTTTCCCACACAGTGCTTTTCTTGTGTGGTACAGCATTCATGATAAATGCACATCGCTCTGGTCCGAATAGCTCCTTTATTAGATCTTCCAACTTCACTTGTACGACCCTCGGGCCTGGCGTTGGGCCCTGTATCCTCCTATCATACCAGAGGTGACCCTCAGGCTGGCGTCTCGTGTTGGGAACCCTGGAAACACGTATAGTAGGGGGGCCCACGTCTTTCGATAACGTCACGTCAGGATCCGCCCCGGCCTGCAGCAGGCTTCTTGATGTCGATAATGCAGGTGTCATTTGCCAGTCCTGGGTTATCTTTCAAATGCTGAAGAAATCTGGTCCAAATTGTGGAGTCCTGGAACTTCTTGTTGGGGTTCGCCTTAGCCTTCAGCAATATGGTCACCATCTCCGCAGATTGCGAAACCTCATAGCCATACTGATCGTCAGCAAGAAGCGCGTGATCCAAGAGCGGCCTCTGACGAGTTCTCATCAGCCTTGGACGGTTGGTGATCTGTTTCTTGACAAAATGGCGGAGATCCCACTCCACGGCAAATCCGACGAATTTTGCATTCTTTCTCCTCCACATCCACCACGTGGATTTGAGCAGCGCGGCTTCCGTATCCTCGAGAATCTTGGAGCATTGAGTAGCCAGCTCGGCACTCGGTTGGTGAGATTCCACCTCGTGAGAGTGATAGAATAGCAGGTTAACCAAAGAAACGAAATACACCTCCAGGTCCGAGTGTATTCGTGCCGGTAGGGCAACACGACTCAACGCTTGTCCTGCCCTGTGCGCGGCGTCGTCCAGGTGACTCTCCAGGATATTTCTAGCAATTCGCTCATCCTTTGCCGCCAGTTGGACCACCAGCCCTATTGCTTCGCACAACGCAAAATTCACATTGAACCCCTCCTCGAACTGCTCCCCGAATAATTGTTGCATGTTCACAATCAAGAAATCCCGGACCGTGCGATGGAGAAATACCACTCTGTATTTCATCCAAGGGTACAAAGCACCAGGATTCTCGGAAGCTTCAAGTAGCCCCTTGCAGCGCGCGTCCAGACGGATCTTCATGGTCTCATTCATCTTCCCGTAAGTTTCTAGAGTAACTTGGCTGGTATACGGGGGATGTCGCCCCTGTAGATCATCGACAATGGAGTAATAAGCTAATAGCGGCGGTTCAGGCGACGCAATTGCGATCTGAAAGGCCTTCACTGTCTGTGACTGTAGGTACGCGTCGTCTACCTGGCCGATCATGTGCCGAAAGAAGTCCTCCAGTTTCCGAGGAAGACATTCCAGGCGTTCCCACAAACCTGAGATGAGATCCCTTTCGCGGATGCCATCAAAAAGTGACCTCACAACCAGGAACACCCAGAGGAAGACTCCCTCGGCCCTGTTCATCACCTCCTCGATGAGATCCAAAGCCTGAGAATCCTGTGCGGCCATGGCCCGAAATGACGGATCTTTCATGAATCGGTCAGTTGTGTAAGACCGGATGTCGCCCCTCGTTAAGTCCTGGATTCTGATTGTTTGCTCTATGGGCTCGCCGAACGCTTCTCGAAATGGCCGCCATGGTCTGCTGGAGAGGCATATCTTCACATCTGGTAGTGACAACAATTCTTGCAATGTCTCTATAAGCTGACTGTGATGACCGCCATATTCATCCAGTCCGTCAATAAAAAGACAAAAACGGTAGGGTAGGCGCTGTGTCGTTAACCTCTGGAACACGCTGAAGAGTTCCTCGTTGGTCCAGCAGTCGATGTTGCTTACGTCGGGTACAGCCATGTCTTCAGGCTGCACCTCAACGATTAGATCTGGACATTTGCTCAAGATTTCAAATAATAGGGACCTGAGCAACCCCTCTTGAGATTTCTCGAGAAGGGTCCCCGAATGCCAGAAAAAGAACTTCGCCGTTATCAGGGTTTTGTTCTCGCTTGACGCCCAAGTCGACAAGTACTCCTCCGTTTTGGGGTGTCCACAGATAAACTTCATAAGTGTCGATTTTCCGGACCCAGCTTTGCCCTCTACCCAAAAATGTCCGCTACCATTCAGTAACCAGTCTTTGAAGCCGATATGCATATAGCCATGTTCAGCAGACGCAGTGCCCTCAAAAATCCACTCGAAAGTTTGGTGGTGGGCAGAAGCGACGTCGACCCACCTCCGCCTGATTCCATCAAACTTCAAGCTCTTCAGGAATCTCTGCTCTTCTGTGATCTGTCTGGACATGACAGCAGTCCTGGTCATTTCTGGGGGCAGTAACCTGAGTTTCTCGGCCCACACCCGCTGGGGCGTCTTGTTGTCGAGGCCCCGGAGAGACTCTAATAGTAGATTCTTGAATTCCAATGTTACGTTATTTCGATCGAGGTCGATCCGCCGGTTGGTTTCCTCCAGGCTGTGGAAGGCTTGGAGCAGCTGTGACTGCTGTTGACTATCATCCGCTCACAAGTTTGATCAGCACCATTCCAAATATAATGTTCCAAAGTTACACCTAGTTCGCCGTGGAGACTCACAGGACAAGCTTTTGCATTTGAAGTCCAAGCCGCAACTGCACACTGTCCACGCGACGCTCTAGGTCCTGGATCTGCCCCTTTCTTCAATAGAGTCTTGAGAGCGAGGGCGAAACTAGCCCAGTATCCGTCCTTGTCTGGTTTGGTGCGAGTGAGCCGCTCCACAAGGGATTGCAACTCCTTCGCAACTCCATCGCATTGACTTGCAACGTCTTTGAGGCCCAGAGACTGGAGTTGTGCGGCAGTGAAGCTTTTGCTTAAAGTCGAGAGTTGGGCTGAGATCTCCGCTAGGCTGGTAACACCTTTTGACGACCCGCTGGCGGAATGACTGATCTCGCGGGATTCCTTGAACAGCTTCGTCGCAAAGTCGAGGAACTGGATGACATTGCCAGCAATACTGAGAGCAGACAGCGGATCCATCGAAGTCAGACAGCTCTGGCGCTCGGAGGTCTTCAAATTCGTGTCGCTTGACAGGAAACCGAGTTGGGCTTGCAATGATCGTGAGCCTACGGGCGTACGTTGAGTGTGTAATGAAGCGAAGAGGCTCCCACGGCTGGGAGAAGCTTGGAAGTGCGGGGACGCGCTGGAGGGTCGCTACAAACCACACATACACGTACTTACATAATGCATGCGTACAGGGCCACTCGAGCTTATCAAGCCCGTGGCTGAGCTACAGTGCATATAGGAACTCTTTGCCGATGCCGACTGCATGCTGTACGACCGCGACAGTGGCGTGAGTGGTCAGAGTGGATGTATCAAAAGGCCCCTGGTAGCTCTACTATAGGCTGGACGGAAGGGCATGGGCCGGTCCAACGCTGGCCGGCCAGCTTGAGGTCACAAATGACAGCAGAATTCAAGGGGCTTCGTCAAGATGGTTCTGTAACTCAAAGGTTTGTGCCGTGGAGTCGTCCATTTGCATGGACGTTGAAACAAAGTTGGTCGAGTCCCACAATTGATTCACATCGGGATCCGGAAACACCGAAAGGCCGCCTCGATCCGCTGGGCTGCAGCTGCGAGATTATTCGTCAGCTGGCGCAGTAGCACGGCGTCTTCAACGACTTGAGGGTCGCCGGCGCAGTGCTACCCGAATCTCACCTCTGTTAAAGTGACGCCCCGCCCCCTTTTGATACGAGCACTATCCTGGGACCGCATGATGACGGCTGCTGTCTGTGTACAAAACTTATATCATATAGCTCCATAAGTGACTCCCTTTCCTTATCCGGTGCCGGTCGTTTGACGTTGGAATCGTGCTTCTATGTACTGGGGGCGGCGACGATTTCCAGACAAGGGACACATCAAACCCATCGCTACGTTGCCTGCTTCTTTTTCTTCACCGCAAACATGACCCCCCAGGAAAGGGACGGAAGAGCCAAACCGGCCAAGATCGGCCACAGGAAGTCTCGACACGGCTGCATGAAATGCAAGTCCCGGCGAGTCAAATGCGACGAAGTGCGTCCCACTTGTGGGAACTGTAGTCGCCTGAAAATGAACTGTTCGTGGCCGGGAAGTTCGATGGGCAGTGGCCGCCCCTCACGCTCGCGACCATCTCCTTCGCCCAACCCCCAGTCGCACTTGTCGCCATCCACCGTCAGCGCCAGCACCGGATCAACACTGGGCCATACACCAGATCAAGGAGTCGGCTTGCCGAGTTGCCCAGAATGGCCGGATAGTGGGAACATCTTCACACAACCTGACGATCCTAGCGACATCGGGCTGCCAGAGTCCAGGAGACGCCGCCTACTTGAGCATCGCCTGATGCAGAACTACTACCTGAATATTCAGAACCCCTTTCCAGTCAGTCCAGCTCTGGACTGGCGGCAACTCTGGACCAAGACAATTCCTGAGATGGCCTTGAATCACGATAGCATGCTCAATGCTATGCTCGCCTTATCTGCCACCAACCTACTCCGGTCTAATTCGGGCGATAAGGAGCTCTTCGCTGCCCGACAGAAGTATTTCATCTCTGCCCTACAAGCCCAACGACAAGAAGTTGCAAAATTGACCGTCGGCAACGCCGAGGCTGTCTGCTTTGCAGCACTACTGATTTCAATCACATCCTTCGCTATGCTGAAAGAACGCAGTCTACATCCATACCAACCGCCCATGGAGTGGCTTCAGGTTGGCCGTGGCGCAGGTACAGTGATATGGCAGAGTGTGAACACCATTACGACGCAGTCCAAAGAAAGTGACCACCCTAACCTCATGGTGGTGTCCGGGGCCTACCCCTATTTCGGCCGCGACGAGAGCTACTTTGACCCCGCGATGCGCCGTAACTTCGAAGGCGTCCTGACGCAGCACCTTCCCTCGGGCGACGACTGGAGCGACGAGGAGACCAGGGACGCGTACGAGAAAACACTGAGCTATGTTGGTAGCATCCAGATGGGGCTTAACAACGGCGAACCGGTGTACGCGGTGACAAGGAGGATCCAGGCCTTTGCGTTGGTGGCGCCGCCGAAGTATATTGAGCTGTTGGGCATACAGCGACCACGTGCACTGGTGATCTTGGCGCACTTCTGGGCCACCGTGGCACATGTACATGGTGTATGGTGGATAGGCGAGGATTCCACGATGGGCGAGGAGCCGACGGCGAAGAGGGAGATCCGGGCTATCAAGAGCGTGATCCCGCCGGAATGGTCGGCTACTATGGTCTGGCCGCTGGATGTGGTGGGTTTGAGGGATCGGAACGATTTATCAGCGGTGTAAAAGTGTGTCTTTCTCGGAACTATGCCGGGTGGTTGATGGGCGTCCAAACCTATACGGCTTGGGTTGGCGTTATATGATCACAGCTCAGCTCGGGTATTAGTATTACTTTGTTGGCTGATCCTCCCCACCACCCACCAGATTCAATCGATATTATGCAACGCCGTTCGCGGGCAATTGGACATGATCACCAAAATATTCTTCCTAAATTCATCGAAGTACCGGCATGCCATGCCAGGACGACCTACCTGACAGCTATATATATAACGCTCTCCCTCAGGCTCACCATTCTGGTTACTCATACCTTCAATGTTAAGGACTTACACCCATCTGCCTATTGTCTCTATCGTTTGCACTCATCTCCCTCACCATTTTGTATCGTGACCCTCGTACATACAGCAGGTATGTTAAAGATCAACTTACAGTTTCTGAGTGAATGTAAATCTACGCATAATATATATTGATGCGCCGACACTACCAGGCTTATGTACGCTCTATGGTTGACAGTATTGAGACCTTCCACTCCATGTTTCCCCCGGGACTGGACCTCTCTCGGGATGCCCTGCATTTCCACGTTGCCTAAGCCGTGTTCCACGCCCACGAAACGCTAAGCATCTTCGAATACATGATGACAAGGCTAAACATCCACCTGAGTCAAATCTGGTGGCGTTAACCGCCAAAAGGGTCTCTCGCATGATTCTTTCGCATGATCTGGACAATTTTCTCCAAGCAACCCAGGCGCTGCTCAAACAAAGTATGAAAATGGTCGTAATATGCCATGTCACTATGATACCCGCGAGTGAGGCCCTCCTGAAGGTGCTTGAGGTACACTGCTCAATGTACATTACACCCTGCTCAGTGGTAGAGAGAACTACTTCCTACCCTAGGGTATATTATATGGTCAGGCATCCACCACCTGCGAGATGTCATTCGCGTGGTTTAGGTTGGTACGCCCTCTAACGTCTGAACAAGCTAGTTTAGACGACATAAACTCTGCCATGAAGGCTTCCTCGATGCCCAAATCCACGACCCTCTATCGCTATCATCCTCTTTCTTCTGGCCGGTGTTGATGGCCAGCCGAAGAGCAGGGCCTGGGGGCCCGCTCTTGGCTCACAGTTCAAGCTTCTTGAAAGGTTCCTTCAGGTCCTGGAAACAACGATCGGTGCTGTAGACTCCATTCCATGACATCAATTCGACCAAATACTCCACTGATCTGGCTGTTATGGGGTTGCGCACCTCGGCTATGACATACCTGTCCGGAGGCTGCCCAGCCTCTCGACATCTGGAAGCATTGCATGCTGTATTTCATCGATGGCCGACCACTCAGGCGTCTCGAATCGTCGATGTACCGTGGTGCAATCTGCGGCAATGGCAATTATGTTTGCCCCTTTGTCTTGATGCTATGAAGGTGCTCGACGTGAAGTTCACGGCCCTTCGCGGCCGTCTGTCGGAAGACGGCATGGACTCCGTCGAGGGGCGGACTTGGGGGTTCGGATACATTTTCTGCCAGAACAGGCTTGTAATCCCGCGGTAGTCTGCTAGCGTGCTGATGGTATGTAGGAATGATGTGTGGATCTTTGTTGACAAAGATAGAAACGAGTAACTCGATGATATAGCGCAGGTGGAATTCGTTGAGGATGTACCGTAGCCAATTGAAGGGTAGGTCCTGTCGAGAGCCATGGTGTATTGCGTTATTATTTGGCACTTCTCTCTTATATACTCGCTTTATTGTCACAATAGTGAGAATCTGTTCCCCATGGATTTTACCGAGAAATGAAAGACATGAGAATACTTGAGATCCATCGCTTATAGTGTGAATGAATACTGGCATTAAGTTACCAATAATACCCTAGGGTATATAGGCCTCCGGACTCCATGATTGTGATGATTGTTGATTGTGGTTGGATTGACAACAGTTGGGGGCTCAAGCTTCGTTGTTCTTCTATGTAAAGTGGAACTGCAAACAAGTTGTGGAGGAAGAAACAAACTCAGTACTAACATATTTACTTCTGTATTTGATATGTACCTATAGGAATTAAACGCAAACTGAAGGAACCTACGACGGCACTGAGCTATCGGCCAACTATCATCGCGAGCAGTCCAATCCTATTAGGGGATAGTGAGGAGGTAAGTTGATAAGATACTCTGTTTTGCTTCATTTAGACCCTAGGAGTGGATTCCATCTGGCAAATAGGCTACACAGAGAAACGCAAACAACACGCTTACCATGACTGAACGAGACATCGGAGACTAGCACTTCTCATCAACCTGGATATCGGAGTCACAGCCGGTCCCATGAACATGTTTACACCCAAAGAGAAGCTATGGAACTCCGCAGACCAGCAGAACCCAGAATTTTGTATCGGTGAAACGTGAAGAGAAGGGGCACTGGGCATCTGTGAGAGATTCGGTAATGCTATGTGAGCTTCACAAATGAGCACATGAAGGAGGAATATGGAGGTTATCTCCCGGGCCAGTTACGTTCCTGGACCTAAACACGAATCAAGCCAGGATTTCGGCACAGAAACTTCAACTAAGAAGTGTAAACCATATTCAAGACATTAATAAAATCCACGGAGATCCCCGCGGCTTCTTCTTCTGCACAGAAAGAGCTCTTCTATCAATATGGAAATATTATTCACAGTGAGAGCAATACTCCAATCCCAGTGCCGAGTGAATACCCTACATATATGTAGGGTAGTTCTCTACTATGTAAGGTTCCTTCGCATCCATGGACGTAAAATCTGCTCTCAATCATCGGTTCATTACACAGTACATCCTCTGAAGCCCATTGACCTGGCGACCATTTCCAATCCACCTAGGACTTGATTGGTGTCCAGTCGACGCACCTCACATGCCTAATACTAATGTGTAGTCAACCACTGGATGCCGCTCACTGCTCAAAACTCCCAGTTCCCCTCCAAGCCTCCCGACCTCCCTTGACTTCCACTAGAGCCAGATAATCGCTCAGTCTATCGTCGCGTCCAGTGTGAGCTTCAGTGACTCCAGACAGGCAGTCTTCGCTTCATTGTCTGTCAATCTCAAACCCTCTGGGGATGTGGAACTGAATTCGCCGAGATGCTTGATCTTGAACCGAATGACATCCTGGAACATGCCGTGCTCATACTCCCAGGTGTTGTAGAGCTTACGCCAATTGATGGAAACTTCCTGCTTGGATCCCTTTCCATGCTCAACTCTAAGAGGCTTGTGCATGAACTTGAATGCCCTCTCCTCGATGTGGTGACGTCTGTTCATGACTCCCTCGCCAATGACGGCCACCGCTTGGAGGTTGGTGAATCCCAATGCTATGGTGTCGAAAGCTTCTAGATCCCAACCAAGCAGGAAATTGTGTGCTCTGACAGGATCGTCCGGCCAGTCGAGGGCGATTGTGAGATTCTTTACCATACCCGACGTTGCAAGCTCCAGTCCTCTAATGCTCTGAGTGACACCCTCCACGCCATATCTGGTGGGCAAGGGTAGGTTGCGTGCACCCGTAGCATGTGACGCGTTCTCGATCGCTGGGCCGAGGCCACTGATGCAGAATTGGCCATTAGGATTGAAGGGGACTTTGGCTTCACGTATTCTGAGTGCATTGGTGGCGGTGGTGCCCATGTCGAGGTATTGAATTGGTAGGTAGCACTCGATTTGTTCGTGAGCAGCCCATCGAGACTCGCGACAGGCTTGGAGAAGTGCTCGGTGGCCGAATGTGAGGTTTATGAAGTCTTCATGAGGCCTGAAGCAGAGGGTGATGGAGTCATCGCCTTTATCGGCTCTCGAATCCTGTACGATCTCGAAGATGAATCGCTGGTAGTCGAGGTGTGCAAGGTCCCTGGCGACTTCTTTCCAAACCATCCTCTGTAGTTCAAGTGGCAGCTTTGGGAATGAGGCAAAGTCGCCGCAGGTCTTTGAGGCTGCCATTTTGTCTGAGATGAGCCTCGTGTGAATATTTGCTGAATCCGATCGAGGAGAGTGATAGAGGCAGCTGAGATGGAGTTTGGTATCAAACAAGATGGATCTGTAATGTTGCGCAGGTTTTCTTAAGGTGTTTTGTAATTTGTAATGGTTTCGACTAATACCGCAGTCTAAACGCGGGAAGGGTGTTCATGGATAGGTTTAGACTGAAATCGAAGGTCTGAAGTCCAGAAGAGTGTTTTATAGAAAGAATAATCGAAGAGCTGCTCGACCTTCGAAGAAAAAGGAAACAGGAAGTCAGCGAGGAATAAGGGATTTATATATTCCCCGTTCCGCTGTCACGTGCTCCGTACATACCACAGGGTACTCTTGAGGTCAACCAGTTATAGCCTTGAAATATTGACAGCACTTGTAAAAATATATTCACTCGATCAGCTAATTGCATACTGTTTCTCAACCCGCACCAGCACGTTGGCAGGTAGGCTATGTTGGAAAATGGGCGAGGCTGCGAGACTACCAGAACGAACCCCTGTACAAGGGCAAGCCCCTTGACTTGTTTCGAACCACGTGTCGAAGAATAAGGCACAGAAAATATTTTAATTCGAGGGCATATGTACTAGGTAGCAAGGTTGTGGTATTCTGGTAATATATCCGGAGTCGGGCCAGTTGTTCTCTGGGTTTCGACTTGTTCGTGCTCGGAATTCCCAGACTCATCCCTTGCATGCGGTAGACGTTACCAGATATGACAGTCCAGCATCCTTGACTATGGGCCATGAAACGAAGGATATAACGAAAGAATGTATGTTTATGGGGCTCGGTTCAACGAAAACGTCTCCGCGATACAAGAGTCACAGATTTCGATTCACAATCTGAAAAGCGTGACTATCTGGACTTTCCCTCCATAACGGTGCCCGTTCACGTTTTGACGTTATTAGAAACACTTAGTACTTAGGTATGATTTCTGCAGAATTACACACCACCGAAGAATATCAGATGAACCGTCAAAACTCCCGTAGTTTGTCTCGATTCAACTTTGCAACAGGACCAAAACCAACTTACAACTCATGGGGTTGAGTTTTGAGTGTCACACAACTGCTGCAATCACTGCAAAACAAGTTTTAACAGCCCAAATACAGAGTCAAAATGCAAATTATTCTGCTACAGCCACTTGTTGCTCTGCTCGTACTCCTCCCCTGGCTGGCCATGACGCACCAGGGTCCCCGTACCATCTTCTATGAGCACATGTGCATCAGCACAACTAGGATCTACATACTTTGTCCACCACTTTTCAGTGATCTTGACAGGACCTTCATCCTTCTGTCAGGCAATTTATAGGGGACTTGAGACTGCAGCTAAACCAGTCCTTGTTTATCTTGGATATCTATATGTACAATCTAATCGAACTTTTTGAACAGTATACAGTCTTCCTCCTGCCGTGAAATAAACACAAAGAAACACTCACTTTCCCCAAACTAAACTTAAAAGTGAAGTCTCGCCAAGTTTGCCGCCATCCAGTCCTTCGCGCCCGTGTTCATCGCAACAGCCGTCACAGCAGCAAGGCCACCACCAAACACAAACACCGATTTGAACAAGTTCCACAGCGCATTACTCATAGCCTTGTTCCCAATGTCGTGGAACATGGCCGTGTCGTTGACGTTGGGGAACGGCTCATCCGGCACCGGCTTTCCGAGAAACTCACACAACGGCTCCCACCCATCGCCCAGCTTATACTCCAACAGTTGGCCGGGCTTGGCCTTGGCCCGGACCTCAGCATAGTGGTCCTTGTAGATCTCCTTCGCCTTGACAGTCTGCTCCTCCTTCGTGTCCGCCCCCCAGACGGCCCTCGAGAGGCGCAGGTACGGGTCCATCAGCTTGCCGAACTTGTAGTGCAGCAGGTTCAGGGCGCAGCGCATGCCCAGGCTGGGCCACTGGACGAGCATGATGGTCGTGCTGAAGCTCTTGAACCACTTCTCGAGGTCACGCTCCACCAACACCACCTTGGCGTCCGGGTACGCCTCCATCAACTCCACCGCGAAGAAACACCCGGGGCTATCCGTGGTCGCCCGGTACTCGCCTAGGAGCTGGTCCCACTCCGTCCTCCCGAAGGGCTTCAGGTCGGGCCGCATCTCGGGCCTGTACTTGGCCTCGGCCGCGTCGGCCCACATGGCTAGGTCGCGCGTCCGGGAGACGGCTGTGGACATGTGTGCGACGGGGCCGTAGCCAAGGACCTCGAGGGCGGCCTTGATGGCTATTTGGCGTGAGTCAGTATGGAAAGGAGATGTAGGATGAGGGTTGTTACGACTTACATGACGTGCCGGTTCGGGGCATGCCTGGGCAGATCACCTCGAAAGGCACGGTTCTCGTCCTCGACCTGGGGTCCTCGAACGTGTCCGTCTCAAACATCTCCTGCGCCTTCTGGCGTGCCAGGGCATTCCGATCGATACTTGCCATCTTGACGTCGTTGTGGATCGTTGAATGAGATATAGTAGTCTCGCTCCAAGAATGGATGAAACGAGGGACTGTGTGGTTGTCTCAGGGAGATATCAGGGCCTCAAGCTGAAGAAAATGACCTTACAAGATTCAGACTTCACCTCATCGTCCTGACAGGTTCATCTGGTGGACACGGTCAGTTTTGAGAAGCTTCGTGTGAGACGTCCTTGGGATGAAGTCGGATTCCAGTGTGCCCGAATGCCGAGAGTTTTCGGCTGTGCAGGGATTATTTAAGGGCGCCACCAATAGCTGAAGGGCGTTGCGTTGCATGCCCGAGCCAGTTGCCCGTCGACCATGACCGCAGTCCAGTCTTCTACACAGGCCGGCCTCCAAACGAGTCCAGCTTCGAGAGTGAGGGAAGACGAAGAACAATCACCTTCTAGTTTCGGCTTTCCGCGACATACCTGGAGAGGACGATCGCTCCTGTGAAAGGAGTTGCTCACACGAGAGCACCGTCCTTGAGACAGCCCTGGGTTCGCCCTACGCATGATAGCGAAGTTAATGCCCGAGAAACATGGTCCAGGGCTGATTGATATCAGGAGAGAAGACACAGTAGCAGTCTGTTTACTGGAACGTCATATCAGTCAAGAGATGTGCTGGGATATTGAACGGTTCCAGACCGGATGTCGGTGAATCTCCTGAACCCTGTCTACCGGCATTGCTATACGCTCACCCCTATACCTTGTCCGATAGCCCTGCTCTATGTATACACCAGTCGTGGCTTTATTTAGCCGCAGATCTCTGGCAGGGGTATGTTGCAACGTTCTTATCTCATCCTCACTCAACGGCGATCTGCCTGACAGAAGGACTAGTCGCTGGCTGGGACTTGCGGGCGAATACTTCAATGTCACCACAAGAACGAAACTTGTAAGGAACTGCTTTTCTCTTATTAGAAGATGGCTTTAGCAAAATTATGGCGTAGGTATATTCCAAGATGTCCTCTGCCTCTTGGAGGACCTCGCAATCGTTCTGTTACTCAGCGTTGAGATTGTAATGATCAGTTAGTAGTACCTAGGTATAGTTGCTCGCTTTGGCGTTTCCAGGTGGCCAGGTCCATGTCCATGGCCGACTGACCTCTGATCTCTCGGGCCTTGAGAAAAGTGGGTTGGCTCGTTAATGCTACCGACTACCGGAATACTCGCATATTTCGGGAATTCTTGGTGAAGACCCTCCCTGTTGGACTGACATGTACCGAGATATGTACCTAAACTTCAGCATCTGAACTTTCCTTCAACATCCAATCAGCCTCTTCAACTTTGGAAAGCTTCTAGAGTGCCCACCCACCCCAGAAACATTCGAGGTAAAACATGCATAACGAGGCTAGCCCGCCTATATCGATCATATCGTTCCACACCATTGGCCATCAGAGCATCCAGACACTCGTAGCCACGTGATGTTCCGTCCCCAAGTGTTTCACTGGTCTCCACTATAGGCAGTTGACAAGGCGGATGGTGTAGGCATGTCCAGCTGCCACACGGAAACTTTGGACAGCCGCCCCCAATGCGTCCCCGCCACGATACACTCGACGCCGTCTGCCTGGCCCGGTTGCAACTCTCCGGGCTGCTTCTACCCACCTAACCGAGTTGATCTGTTGACTCTATCAAATCGACAGATCACCACTACGGCGCCCTCTTGAATCTCCGATTGATTCGGCCGTTTTCCACCGACGTTTCCGCTCGGTTTAAGGTCGATCTACGAGACTTGGTCTTTGAGCTTGCACGGGTGGGGACTCGGACACCGAGACCCAGATAGGATGGGAGAATATTCGGGCCCCGACTTAGGTCAAGTTGCTTCGAGAATTGTTCTTTTTCGGTCGATACGGCTGGGGAGGGAAGTTGTCAGATTCATTATGATGTTTGCTGAATCCTTGAATGCCTCCATCTGATGTAGACCTGATTTGGGAGTTTGCACGTGATGCATCATGCTACACTGCACATGTTCTGCTTGAGAGTGTCGAAGCATACGATGCGCCTCCTCTTTCCTTTACAGGCGGATGACAAACTCTGCTTCCCCGGACTTTAGCGGACATCCTGAACTTTGGCTCATCGCTTAATAGCGCCAATCTCCCAGCATCAACTTCAACAAAGTTGTTGTCTCGATACATCAGGTATTCAGAACGACGAGAGATAGAAAGCCGCAACTCACCGGAACAGCTAGCTAATTCGATAGATCTCGCTATGTATCGTTCGATGCTTATTGACCATGGGCGATAAAACTCATCTTGATGTCATAAACTATCTATGTGTATATCACATGCAGTGTCAGTGTTCTGCTGTACTGTTCCTGTTAAAACTATTGGTCGAGGCTTATCCAAGTGCATGTTGTCAGGTGACTTACACCTAGAATTACCTGAGAAAACCAGCCACGTGCCCGCCTCTTATATTCATTGCGTTCCCAACCAAACCACCAGTGACCCATGGTCCAGTGGCATATCACGATCAACAAAGTCTTTCGAACTAGATTCGTGACATGCTGCAGTGGCTGCGGCTTCGATTTCCGGGCACTGGCACATCCTGTCTAGGCTTACGCCCGTGAGGGCATCTTCAATAGCCTAGATGTGGTAGCTGCCGTCTACTATAAGGATTTGGACAATAATCTTTTTGTCCCCTTGAGTTCTATTACTTTTAACTTTTTATCGCAAGTGTTACTTATATGCACACGAATTTAAACTGTGTAGTGACTGTCAACTGTTGGAAACAAGGAGTTATCAGTAGCAGGTTGCAGAGCCTAGGTGTCTTGGGCTATATATTACCTTTACCCATATTTAAAATGTTACTAGCGGATGAGCTTAAATGTTGTCTCTGATATCCTTGACTGTTATCGCGTAAGGTATTGATGCGACATTGTTAGGAGACTAAGTGTATATGTATGTCAATCTGAAACTGTCTTAGTAACTGTATTATCATTTGTTATCTTTTCAAAAAGTCATGGCTGAAGTTTGCAAGAAATAATTCCCTGAGGAAAGAGTGGAAGTAATCAATTTTCCCCGACACACGAGATGTACCTAAATAGCTATAGGCGAGTTGCACGGCGCACAGGCCGCGTTTAGCAAGGCTGGAGATGACTTCAAGCGTCAGCCGCGCAATTTACTAGGTACCCTAGGGTACGTAGCGTGTTGATCTGCGTTAATTGACAGAGGCAAAAAATGGGATGCACTACAACATCTCAGCGAATGGGACGCAGCGCATCTCTACGTCCTGATAAACACTTTACTTCTGTTAAGAGGATTACTAAAAACAGCGACGCCTGGGAACCTCTGACCTTCAAACTTGACCTTCTTGTTCAATATAATCATCTACGCCCTTCGATGCACATGGAGAAAATTTACATATTTAAGAGACGGAGATCGGGATTCTTGGCATGATATACACTTCTGTGAGAACTCTGGGACTCTAGGTTGACTTGAAAATTACATTGCAGATCCAGAGGCTCTCAGCGGCTGCTTGAACAAGTATGTACACAGCCTTGAGGTAGATTGGGGCAGAGCCGACCAAGTGTTCTGGTATCGCTATGCAGTTTTAAAATGTCGCAAATAAATTCATATTTATCCGCAGTTATATCGTTATAATAAATAGAAGGGAAGTTGTGACTCAATCATAAACCAATGAAACATATTGTTCTATCATAGCCTATAGACAAGAGGAAATGGCTAAACTCTAAAGGAAACATCTAGAAACCCCAGAAGACCGCCTCGACAGAGCGCCGAGTGATATGGTTACAAGATATTATAGGAAAAATAAAAATCCTCCTCAAACCTCCACTGTCTTTCTCGATTACCCTGAAGAAGAGTCTGGTAGCGCACAGACTCTCAGGGTCCATCAACTCCGACAGTGAAGGTGTTTTCGCCTTCCCAAGCCAACCTATCCCTTTGAATCAATCTCATGTTTTGCTTTTCTGCCCCTCCGATTACTCCTTCACAACAAGCTTGCTCCTCTCAGCAATCTTGACCGCGAACTTGGTCATGGGCATGGCGGCCAGGATCTCAGGCAGTGCCATGTTGGCCTTCATCTCCCTCGAGATCCAGTTCCGCACCTCCATGGCCACCAGCGAGTCCACACCGTAGACGTACATGGGCCTGTTGGCGTCGACCTCGCTGGCCGGCATCTGCAGGATGTCGGCTGTCTTCTGCACCAGCGCCTCGGTGATAATGTCCGTCGCCTGCTCCACGCCCGCGCACTCAGACAGCCGCGACTCGATGGTGACCACGCCGCCCTTGGCACCGCCCGCCGCGCCCGAGGCCGTCGTCACGATGGCCAGACGCTGCATCCGTGGGTCATCAAAGTAGTCGGGCCTGGGCAGCCCAAACTCGGTCATGATGTCGGCATTGGCCAGGCCCGTCGACACCTGCGCGGGGAACTGGTCGCGCGTCTTGGGGTCCGTCTGTCCGTTGATGATGCTCCTCATCATGGCGTGGAAGACGGGCTCCCGGATGCCGATGGCCTCCTCCCAAACAGCCAGGAAGCCCTTGGCTCCCGTCTCAGCGACGACACCGACGTCCCGCATAATACCCAAGTCGACCGAGACACCGGCCAGGCCCTTAGATCGGCGGTAGTAGGCGAGCTCGTCCTGGTATGTGTTCCCGGCAGCGTAGTTGGCCTGTCCGGAGTTTCCGAAGACACCGGCGCAAGACGAGAAGAACATCATGAAGTCCAAAGGCCTGGTAGTGTTGAAGTATTTGTGCAGGTTGCGCGTGCCGTGAACCTTGGGCTTCAGGGAGGTGACCCACTCCTCGTGCGTCATCTTCTCGAAGAGAGCGTCGCGAAGCACCATGGCCATCTGCACCACACCCTTGACGGGTGGGAGCTCAGCCTCGCATTGCTGCATGGCGGCCTCGAAGGAAGACAGCTCGGCCATGTCAGCCTTGTAGGCCTTGACAGAGACGCCGGGGCGAGAAGACAGGGCAGCCATGGTCTTCTTAGCCTCAGCGGATGCGTCACCTGATCGGGATACAAAGGCAATGTGGCGTGCGCCAGAGTCGAGGAACATGCCGGCGAGGGAGCGACCTAGACCACCAAGACCACCAACAAGGAGGTAGGTAGCATTGGGATCGAGTTTTAGTGACTGGCTGGCCGTGTGGAGCACAGGAGCCTGAGGTTTGGCACCCATGGACAGGACCAGCTTTCCGAGGTGGCGACCACTCTGCATGAGACGGAAGGCATCCTCCATAGCACCAAGAGGGTATGTCGTCAGGACAGATGGGGTCGACAGGACACCCTGGTGGACAAGGTCGAATACAGCGGTGAAGATTTCACCCATCTGGTCGGGCTGCTGCTCCATGACTAGCAGCAAGTTGAAGAAGGTGAACGTGGCGTTCTGCATGAAGGGCTTCATGTCGAGACGGGTGTTGCCAGTGATGTCACGCAGACCGATCTCCACAAAAGTTCCGAAGGTAGCAAGGCAGTACCACGATTGCCTCAGCAGCTCACCAGACAGGGAGTTGAGGATGCAGTCCACACCACGGCCATTGGTCATACGTTTAACTCCGTGCACGAAGGATGCATCACGAGAGTTGAATATGTGCTCAGGGTTGACACCGTACTTCTCGACGAGGAGCTTGCGCTTCTCAGGGGAACCGACAGTCGCGTAGATGGTAATTCCAAGGTGGTTAGCGAGTTGGATGGCGGCTTGACCCACACCACCTGCTGCGGCGTGGATGAGCACAGTCTGGCCCTTGCGCAGCTTACCCAGGTTCACGAGGGCGTGGTAAGCTGTGGTGTGAACGACAGACATAGCGGCGGCCTCCTCAAAGCTCATTGTGTCGGGAATCTTGCCGCATACCACCTCGTGAGTGCGGAGGTTGGTCGTGTGGGCGCCGACACCGCAAGCAGCGACGCGGTCACCGACCTTGACGCGAGTAACAGCTGGGCCGACAGCCCTGACGATACCACCGACCTCCAGGCCCAGGAAGGAATCGTTGAGAATGCCCATGGAGGACATAACATCACGGAAGTTGACACCGGAGGCCTTGACCTCGACCTCAACCTCGCGCTCACCGAGAGGCTTGCCAATCCATCGGTCATCGGGGATGAACTGCAGGGTGTCTAGCAGACCGGGCTTGCCAACAGTCAGACGCAGAGGGCCATCGTGCTCCTTGAGGGGCATGACACCCGTCCAGTCCTTGAGGTGGTGGTTGACATCTCCGTTCTCCTTGTGGTCCATGCTGAGACGCGACACCATAATGGCGCCGTTCTTCTCACGGAACTCAGCATCCTTGGAGTTGGCGCTCAGGATGCGGCCAGCCAGAGAGGGACCGACCTCGAGACCAGTGGCAGCGGACAGGTGGAGCACGTCGAACCGGGTGCCGACAATTTCACCGCGGACAACACGAGCCAGACCATCGACCATGTTGAAGTCGGGCTCGTCGCCGTGTGTGAGCCAGAGGAGGCGTTCAGACTTCAGGATGACCTCGCGGAGTGCGAGGAAGTCAGGCTCGGAGATCTCGTCCAGGATGACCTTCTCAATCTCGAGGAGAGAGATAGCAGCCTTGCCTTCGGTGGTGGCGACGATGTCCTTCGCATCCCAGGTGACAGTCTTCACAGCATATTCAAGGGTAGAGAGGACCTCAGTGAGCTTGCCGGAGAAAGCCTTGGCGGTCTCACCAGCCTCAGGCGACTCAATGATGACAACCTCAGGCTTGGATTCGACGCCGTTCGCCTTGGCCTCAGTTGGGTGTGCGTACAAACCGTTTCCAAGGGAAGAAGTGTAACCATTACCAGATAGGATAGGCTCTGAAGTCTCCTTGGAAGCCGTGCAGAGGACGCTGGCAGTAGGCTTGGCCAGAGCCAGAGCCTTACCTAGGTGCTTGTCGAAATCAGCCATGCCCTCGCAAGCGGGAGACACAACGATCAGGTCCGCGGCGGGAACGTCAGAAGGACCAGGGGTCTCAGCCTCGCCAAGATAGAAGACATCGAGGATAGCCTCGCCTTGGGGCTGGGCCACGGCATAACGGATCTGGCTAGGGATGGTGGCAGCATCAGAAGCAGCAGCCATAGCACCCTTGGAGATGTTGGCCTCAGGAAGGAGCTCAATGACAGTAGCAGTAGGATTGGCGTGGAGGAACATGTGGGCAACCTTGGACGTAGCCTCCAGAGGAGAGGTACCCTCAGTGACCTTGCTGATCTCTTCAGGAGTGGTGAGCTCCATGCTGTAGTCCCAGCTGATAGATGTGCACAGGTCGCTCGTCTCGGTCTTCTTGCCAGCCTCAACTGGCTCCTCAGATGTGGACGACAGTTCAGTTGAGCGGAAATCATGGACTTGCAGGTACACCTTCTCCAGCTTCTCGTCCATCCAGTACACCTCAGCAGCAGTGTCCTTGAACCCGTGACGCTTGGTCGTGCAGTACGCCTTCAGGGTAGTACCAACATCAGCGGGGATATCAGCGGAGATCTCAAGCTCGCCGACGACAGTGGGCACGGTAGCCTTGTCGATGTTGAGCTGCTTGTCATCGGTGTAGGTACCACCGACCCAGGACTGGAAGACAGCATCGAGCATGGCCGGGTGGACGAGGAAGGGCCGCTCAACTAGCTGGTCGCTGTATGTTGGTCCGCAGTCCTTGAGGATGACATCGTAGGTGCACATCTCCTTACCGGGGTGCATGTTATCCAAAGTCTGGAAGAGAGGGCCGTAGAACCAGGAGACCTTCTGCGCAGACTCGTAGAACCTATCGCGGGCAAAGGTATCGGGGCAGGATTCTAGGACCCGCTTGTACTCGGCAATCTTGGTCTCGTGGATGTGAGCAATCTCACTCTTCATTTGCGCGCTAGTCTCGGCGTACTCGATGGTCATCAGACCACGAGCGTTGTCACGGAGCGCCTGATCACGTCCAGTGCAAGAGGAGATGGTCCACTCCCACCAGGAGTGAGGGTTGGAAGCGGCAGTGGAAACGATGTGTGGGCGGATGTGGGTGACGACCTCAGTAGGAGTGTCATCGCTCATGGGCATGGCGCTGAAGAAGGCCACATCGCGGAGCTTGAAAGAGCGAACGGTTTTTCCAGGGTCGGCCATCTGCTTGGCGGCCTCGAGGATCATGGAAACCATACCAGCGGCAGGGAACAGGACCATGGAAAGAACCTTGTGCTCACGGATCCATGGTTCATCGTCAAGCGAGAGGAATCCTCGCCAGACACGCTCGTTCTCGTCCATCATAGGCATAGGAGCGCCGATCAGAGACTTGCGGGGCTCCTTGCGGGCGTGGTTGTCGAGTTCGAGACGGCTCTCGGCGTGGAAAGACTTGGAGTGGTTCCATGGGTAAGGAGGCAAGTCTGTGAGCTTCTTGCATTCGACATCCTCGTTGACACCCATGATCTTGATGGGGGCACCCTTACAGAACAGGTCGGCAGCGAGTTCGAAGGCAGTATCGATTCCATCCTTGCCACGCTTGAGAACAGAGGCGTAAGCAACGTTCTTGCCTACACCCGCAGCGTTGAGAATCTGCTGAACTGGGCCACCCAGAGCGGAGTGAGGGCCGAGCTCAACCAGTAGGTCGACGGTTGGGTCCGAGACGGAGTTGGTCAGAGGGTTGGCAGGAGTAACAAGCTCTGTAAGAGCCTCAGAGAACAGAACAGGGCTGACTAGGTTGCGAGCCCAGTAGTGAGGGCCGAGCTCCTCTGGGTCAACCTCGTTTCCAGTAACAGAAGATACCATCTTGGCAGTCTGCTTGGAAGGGCTGCGTCCCTCGATGTCGGAGATGGAGGCCAGGTAGTCGCCCATAACTTCGTTCATGTGCTGGGAGTGGTAGGCAACCTCGACCTTGAGCTTACGAGCGAAGATCTTCTCCTCGTCGAGCATTGGCAGAAGTTGGTCGAGACCAGGAACATCACCAGAGATAGTGACACTCTCGGGGGAGTTGACGCAAGCAATACCAATCTTGCCAGCATCGACCTTGGCAATCCACTTCTCGGCTTCCTTCCGGCCCAGACCGACAGCCATCATGCCTCCGTTGAGGTGGCTGGCCTTAGTCTTGATCAGAGAAGAAGCCTTGCCACGGAAGTAAGCAGCGGCAACCGCATCCTTGTGGCTCAGCGCACCGATTGCGTAGGCAGCGCCCATCTCACCGGAAGAGTGACCAACGCACTTGGCAGGGGTAATGCCCCAGGCGCGGAGCTCATCGACCAGCGCGACCTGGAGGACAGTGCAAATGGGCTGGGAGATCTCAGCGACGCCAAGGCGAGACTCCTTACCGGGGCGCCTCAGCTCCTCAGCGGGATCCCATTCGCAACCGCACTCCTTCAGGTACTGCGCAGACTTGGCAACGGAATCGCCGAAGGCTTTACGTTCGAGCAGCTCGGCACCCATACCAGCCCATTGAGCACCCTGACCAGTGAACACGAAGCCAATGCGGGGCTCTCCAGAGGAACGCACAGCGTTGGCTCCCTTGAGACCCTCGAGCTTCTCCCGCAGCTCGGGGCCATTCTCGGCCAAGCAGGTGCTCTTCCAGCTTAGCTTGGAGCGACCCTCACCGAGGGTGTAGGCCAGGTTGGCGATGTATTCGGGGTTGGAGGCGGCGGGACCAAGAGTGTCTAGGTGGTCGGCAATGGTTTTGCCAACACGCTCAAGACCAGCCTGGTCGGAAGCAGAGAAAGTAAAGAGACGCTTCTTGTCCAGGACGGGTTCCTTAGAGGCGAAGACGGAGCTGCTGGCGGCAGGGCCGTTGGTCAGGAGAGGGTGACCCTTGCGCCTGTCGATACCCTCAAGAATGACGTGTGCGTTTGTGCCACCCATAGCGAATGAGGAAACAGACATACGCTTGACATCAGTGACAGGCCAGGGGGTAAGCTTCTGAGGCACGTGAATGTTCCAGTCGTTGAATGGGATACCCTCGTTCAGCTTGTTGAGGTAGATCTGGGGAGGAATCATGCCGTTCTCCATGGCCAAGACACCCTTGATCAAACCAGCAACGGCAGCACCAGCTTCCAAGTGACCGATGTTGGGCTTGACAGAGCCAATAATGACCTTGCGGGAGGGTGTGGCCTTCGCACCGAGAGTGTCGTGGATGGCCCGGACTTCCACCGGGTCACCAGCCTTGGTACCGGTACCGTGGCATTCCACGAACTGTGTGCTCTCCATGTCGAGACCGAAGTTCTTGTAGACATCGCGGATGAGAGCCGCCTGGGCCTCAGAGCTAGGAAGAGTGATACCCTGGGTCCAACCATCAGAGTTGATACCGGATCCCCGGATGACGGCTCGGATCGGGTCGCCATCACGCTCGGCATCTGCCAGCTTCTTGATCAGGACGATACCACAACCCTCACCACGACCGTAACCATCACCATCATTGTCGAAGGATCGGCAGTGGCCGTATGGGGACAGGAAACCCAGGTTGCTGAGCTGCATAGTGATCTCAGGGTTGAGGATCAGGTTCACACCACCAGCAATAGCCATATCGGCCTCTCCGTTGCGCACACTCTGGCAAGCCAAGTGAATGGCGACCAGGGACGAAGAACAAGCTGTCTCAACAGTCATGGAAGGACCGTGAATATCGAAGTAGTGGCTGATTCTGTTGGAGAGAATCTCGTGAGACACACCGGTCAGCGCGTACTTGGGCGCGTACTCGGGGTCACGCTGGATGGAAGCCTCATAGTCGGAGAGACCAGCACCGATGTAAACAGCAGTCTGGCTACCCTTGACCTTCTCGTAGGGCATACCAGCGGACTCAAAGGCCTCGTACGCTACCTCGAGGGTCATTCTCTGACGCGGGTCCATGGCAATGGCCTCAGAGGCGGGGAGGTTGAAGAAGGCGGCGTCGAAAGCGTAGACGTCATCTTTGAGGAAGTGTCCGCCAGGAGTAGGGATTGTTCCGAGGGTGCTCTTGTTGGGGTGGTAGAAAGCCTCTGACCAACGGTCGGAAGTTGGGGAGTGAGCATCTGTGAGGTTGAAGTCAAGAGGCGTCAGTGAGAGAACGAATTAGGTACGACAAGCCAAGGAAAGGAGGACGGTGCATGGTCATGTGAATAAGGGTTAGGGTTCGTATAAACGGTGCCCATCCCCTCGCCATTTACATCCCCCCCCCTCACTCAACCTCCATCCTTTCACTAGGAAGGACTACATATTTTCTTTGCACCACCGGGAATGAAACTAACCTCTGCCACTCTTGAGAAGATCCCAGAACTTGCTAGGGCTGGTTGCATCTCCAGGCAATCGACAGGCCAAACCGACAATGGCAAGGGGGACGTTAGGTGTGGCAGACATCTTGACGTTAATTGTTGAAGTCGGAGTTTGGTGGTGAAAGAATAGCTATAAGTCGACTGCGTGTGTGTGACTGAAAGATTGTGTGGATGTCTTGTGTCGTTGAATCAAGCGTGTATGATACAATGAGGGCTCTTCTGACGTGTATTTTCTTTGCGCTACCAAAGTGGACGTGAGATTGAAGCCGTTGAAAATGATCGATTGTATCAATGGACACCGAATGAAGTTCACAAGAGCACTGGAGATCAACTTCGAATATCAGCCGGCCGAAGGAGGACGATGAAGCTATTTCTATGTCTCTGCTTTTCAGATCTTGGGAATTGCGGCCTACACTTCTGGATCCCTCACATGGAGAGATAGATGCAATCTACAATACCCAAATCAGCATATCAGAGTCCCTTGCCACAAAACACAGTCAACAAACATGTCCCGAACTTTCGAGACCCGAAATCAACGAATGTCCCAGTACTTCCTCCGGTCGGTACTCTGCCATGTCGGGCTTTTGTTTGATTCAGACCCTCAATCAAGACCCCTTCGACCCACATGTCCGGTAGTCGGTAAATAGATCGGACGATGTGTCGCAAGGGTGTCAGGATCCACCAACGACAGGGGGTCGTGGGGTGTGGGCAGGGTGTGGGTACAGTTCGTCTCTATCTTCACTCCCACGGTGTGTGTTCTTGATGAACACTTGTCAATATCAAAATTGGCTGCCAAACTTACTCTTTCGTTAGGTTTCCCTCAACAGCAATATCAGCAATATCAACATCAGCACTACATATCCGCCATGTTCAGCTACAAGAATACAGTCTAATACTGAAAGAACACATTTACTGCCTTTTCCAGGGACTCATACTATGATGATGATCAGATCCATGGGGGCGCACTCGGCGTATGCAGTTCACCATGTCCGTTCGTGCTTCCTGTCGACCACATTACATTGCGACCGCATTGCCGACCGACGTACTACATATCACCGCACCGCAGCCGCATTGCAGTACATCTAGCCGCTTCCTAGCCGCAGTTCTTGCGGCTGACGGCTGTCGGTCGATGTATATGACCAGACTTTCCAGGACAAGAATGTGGAAAGGTGGACGGACGGGCGGAGATGCAACGCTCTCGAAGATATGGGGCTGATGGTTCGATATGGTGGTGTCCGAAAGGGGAAGTCTGGGTGAACTGGGTCTCCTCTTGTCGCCATGTCACATTCATTACTTCCCTCGTCTCACCTGTCAAGTCTTGTAGGGAGTATTCAAGATCCTTGCGTTGCAGGTGGTCTAAAACGCACTTGCGGTATACCCAGCCTTCAGGTAGGGCGACCGGGGATCCAGCTGAGAACAAGCACTCCACTTCAACTGGCAGCCAACTGAGCTGGACCCCATCCATTTGGATCGACGCGGGTGTTCCACCGCGATAAGCACCACGATCTTCCGTTTCTGGAAGTTCAGTACGGGTCGGCGTCGATGTTTCCCACGGCTCATCACTCGGGCGTAACATTATATGTCCTGCGTCAAAACCACTCCCGAGCAAGCGCTTCACTCGGAGAATTCCGGCGTTTAGAGTACAGCAAGTCGTCTATTCCTTCAGACTCACTGAGTGCCGCCGAGATATCTGCGGGGAGAACCTTGTCTTCATGTTTCTTGACAGTGAACTGTCAATGCTTACTGCAGCTGCGTGATACACTCCCACGAGGCGATTTCCCCGAGTAAGTGTAGCCGGACACTCAGCTTCCTCTTTCATCCCGCACTCTGGGTCGACCAGCCGATATACAACCGTCATTTTCGGGCCATCTCTATCTCGCTACGATGGACTTCACGCCACAGTAACCTGCTTCAAGGCCGGCCCATATCCATGATGCTTGCTACTGATAGCCCGGACTGAGTCCAACAACCCCGACAGCTGGACGACAGCGAAACACCCGTACCGGGTCCAGCTCAAGGAGATCTCGGCTGATCTTCTTCGGAAGCTTGCCCCTTCAAAATGTCCTTTAAGTCTTCATCCGTGTCTTCAACATTTCGAAATTCCCACCCTTGGCCCGGCACGCAATCTCTCTTTCTTACTCCCTTTTCCTCCCCATGAACCCCTAGGATACCCCCAACCCTCCATAGTCCCTCATTTCCCTCGCTCAGCAGAGAGCACTTACTCGCAATGGGTTCCACATCAAAAACGGTTCTCCTGGTTGGAGACCAGAACGATCCTTTCGTGGAGGGCATCGACTATGTCTACAAGCAGGCAGAAACTCAACCATGGCTGGCGGCATTCTTGGCTGACAATGTTGCTGTGGTCAAGGACGAGATGAGCCACTGGGATCATGCCCTTAGGGACACTATGGGCGTCTTCCACACTTTCCAGGAGCTCTCTGAGAAGTTTCGGAATGAGCCTGATGAGATAGGGATGGCACATGGACTGCTGGTATACATCATGAGACAAGCTCTTCTATTACAGTACGTTGATCAAGCCTAGTCTATAGTCAGTATGGGTGCAGTCTACTGACCACAGTTGAAGGTGTGTCAAGAGGGAGCCAAGTCTTATCAACAACGCCGAGACAATCCCAATCTGCGGTGGTCTCCTGAACACCGCGGCTCTTGATGTTGCGAAGGACTTTGACACCCTCTATGACGCCAGTTTGGAAATGACGCGGGTATTGTGCAGGATGGAGAAGCTGGCTTACTACCGATCGCGGGCAACTGAGATATCAAAGGGCAGCTGGGGCTGGACTGTCATTGGCATCACTGCTGAGAAGCTGCAGACTTCCCTGGACAACTTCCAGCGTAGCATGGTAAGCAAATCACTCGGTGTTAGGAGCAAACATTCGCTGACCTGTTTCCAGGGGATACCAGCCATAAAGAAGGCCCGGGTTGCCGTTATTGGTCAAGGGTGGAGCACCATCATCGGACCTCCCTCAGTCCTGGAGAAGGTTCTGAAGCAGTGCCCTGCCATCAAGAACCTTCCCAAGCAGGAGATGGCCATCCATGCCCTTCACCACTCGCTGACCTTGTCCGACGCCGAGATCGACGAGGTTGTGGGCAATTCCCCGATGCTCGACTTGCCAATGGGTATCACCACATGGCGATCAATCGTCCGATCTGCATGTGAGCAGATCTGCTGCAAGCCGTTCAACATCATAAATGAAGTCAAGTTGCTTGAGGCCAAAATCGGAGTGATCCACTCGATTGACTTCAACGTGATTGGTGTCAGCACACACGATGAATTCATCGTCAAGCAGCTTAAAGCATCCGGAAAAGATGTCACAGCCCGCTACGAGCATCAAGCACCACTGGCTCCGGCCAAGTCCATTGCGGGCGACTCCGGGAAGGTCGCCATTGTGGGTATGGCAGGCCGCTCGCCCAGCGCAGATGACCTGGCCGACTTCTGGCGTATCGTCATCACGGGCCAAGACGTTCACAAGGAGATCCCCGACGACCGGTTCGATGTTAATGAGTTCTTCAGCGCTACCCACGACGGTCGTTGCACAACGAACGCCCGCCATGGGTGCTTCATCGACCGTCCTGGTGCGTTTGATGCACGATTCTTCAACATTTCACAGCGTGAGGCCTTGTTGATGGAGCCTTGCCACAGACTGTGGCTTATGTGCGTGTATGAGGCGCTCGAGATGGCTGGCTATTCATCTGGCAGGACAAGGACCACTGATCCTAACAGGATTGGTGCCTTCTTCGGCCAATCTGTTGACGACTGGAGGGCCGTCAGCCATTCGCTTGGTTGTGATGCCTATGTTATGCAGGGTATGCAACGAGCCTTCGGCCCCGGCAGAGTCAACTTCCACTACAAATGGGAAGGCCCAACGTACCAGGTTGACAGCGCTTGTGCGTCCTCTGCTTCGGCCATTACAATGGCCTGCCAAAACCTGTTGAGCAGGGAATGTGATATGGCTGTGGCTGGTGGTGGTAATATTATGTCGTCGCCTCACACTTTCTCCGCTCTTAGCAGAGCTGGCGTGTTGAGCACCACTGGTGGTTGCAAGACGTACCGTGACGACGCGGATGGGTACTGCCGTGGCGACTTTGCCGGTGCTGTTATTCTGAAGCGTCTTGAGGATGCCGTGGCTGCGAACGATAACATCCTGGCCGTCATTGCTGGCTCAGGACGTAACCACGCTGGAAATGCGCCCTCCATTACGACCTCTGATGCCGGATCGCAGGAGAGGCTCTTCCGCCAGGTCCTGCGCAAGGCTCAAGTTGCCCCCGAAGAGGTCTCCTACATTGAGATGCACGGCACTGGTACGCAGGTTGGTGACTTGGCTGAGATGACCGCCGTCACCAAGACGTTCAAGCGTGCAAAGGGAGACACAGAGCCGCTGAGAGTTGGTGCTGTAAAAGCCAACGTCGGTCACTGCGAGGCTGCTGCCGGTATTGCATCCCTGCTCAAGTGTGTTCTTGCCATCCAAGAAGAGTTCCTGCCACCTGTTGCAAACATGCCACACAAACTCAACCCCAAGTTCCCCGACCTGAAGGCACTGAAGGTTGAGATCCCCAGTCAGCGGGCTGAGTTCAAATACTCTGCTGAGAAGCGCAGACGGATGGTGGTCAACAACTTTGACGCTTCGGGTGGAAATACCTGTCTGTTGGTTGAGGACTATCCCAAGTCCATCGACAAGGGCTCCGATCCACGAACCTACCATCCCATTGTCTTGTCCTCCAAGACTCCCGCCGCCCATTCCGAGAACAAGAAGCGGCTCTTGAACTTCTTGAAAGCCAGTGCAGATGACCACCGCATCGAGGACCTGGCTTACACCCTCTCTGCTCGCAGGATCCACCACCCTCTGCGCACAGCAATCACTGCCTCCTCAATTAAGGAGGTCATCGACAAGCTGGATGCAGATATCAAAGCCGGGACAAAACCCGAGAAGACAACCGCCTCTCCTATCGTCTTTATGTTCACCGGCCAAGGCTCCCATTACGCCGGCATGGGTGCTGAAATGTACAAGTCTTCGCCTGTGTTCAAGGACCAGATCGACCTCTGCGTTTCGATCTGCAAGCAGCATGAGTTCCCCGAGTTCTTGGACATCATCACCGACCCGGAGGTTGATTTGGCCACCAAGGACACAGCACAGACCCAACTCGCCGTTGTGGCATTGGAGATCGCGCTGGCGACCTTCTGGAAGACCTCAGGCGTGGAGCCTGCCATGGTTATGGGCCACTCTCTGGGCGAGTACGCTGCTCTACACGTGTCTGGAGTGCTGTCCCTGACGGATGTTCTTTACCTCATCGGCAAGCGCGCAGAGCTCGTTCTCGAGAGGTGTGTTCCTGGGGCGTGTGCCATGCTCAGCGTCTTTGCGCCCCTGGAGAAGGTCGATGAGTATGTCAAGAAGCAGTCCAGCTGTGAGGTTGCATGCCATAACAGCCCAAAGGCGACTGTTGTCTCCGGCACCGCCGAGGAGATCAGTGCGCTAAAGACTGATCTCGAAAAAGATTCCATCAGGTCCAAGGAGCTGTCCGTGCCGTATGGCTTTCACTCTGTGCAGGTTGACCCCGTTCTCGATGATTACGCTGCGCTTGCCCGTGGAGTCGTTTACTCTCCTCCCAGTGTGCCTTTCGCATCCACCCTGGCCGCTCAGATTGTTGACAAGCCTGGTATGATCAATGAGATGTACCTCATGCGCCAGACCCGTGAGAAAGTCGATTATACCGGTGCTCTCAAAGCTGTGGCTGAGCAGCTCAAGAACCCCGTCTTCCTCGAGGTCGGGCCAAGCCGTGTCCTAGGCTCCTTTGTGCAAGCTACCCTCGACTCCGTCCCAGCAGACCGTATCGCTTCCACATTGGAGGGCGCTAAGGAGAAGCCCTGGGCCAGCATCTCCAAGAGCCTTGTTACTCTGTACAAGGCCGGAATCGATATCGACTGGGTTGCGTTCCAGGAGCCATACGTCTCCAACAACCAGCTCAAACTGATTTCGTCTCTGCCCGCATATAGCTGGGACCTCAAGGACTACTGGATCAAATGGACCGAGCCTAGGGAGCCTAAGGCTATTGCTGCGCCAGCTGAGTCCTCTGCGGCGCCTTCTACGACGACCGTCGAGAGACCTATTTCTGCGGTCCTCCACTATGTCGTCAAGAAAACTCTGTCTCCAAAGCTGGAGATCACCTTCAAGAGCAGCGCAGCCGATCCGGCACTCAAGACACTCATCCTGGGTCACCGTCTCCGCGGAGTCCCTGTCTGCCCTGGCGGTGTGTTCTGCGAGATGGGCATGGAGGGTGCAAAATACGCTCTGGAGGCACTTAACAAGACCGCCGACCTGGCTATTCTGACACCTTCATTCAACCGGCCGTTCACCATGCCTACGGGTGAATCCTCCGCTGAGATCCTCACCACGATCACCATGCCATCAGAGTCTAAGCTCCAAGCCACGTTCAAGGTATCCGATGGAGGAAAGACCTGGGACCTTGGATCCTGTGGCTTCCGCGTTGTCGACAACTCCAAATTGCAGTCCGACTGGGACAAGACCTCGTACTTTATCCAGGCGCGTATGAACGACATCGTCCGCGCGGCCAAGGATGGCGATGGACACCGCTTCAAGCCGAGCATATTCTACAGTCTTTTCAGCCAGACGGTGCAGTATGCCGGCCCGTACATGGGTATCCAGGAGGCTTACATTTCTCCTGACTTCAAGGAGGCTGCCGCCGAGGTTGTTCTGCAGACCGACCCAACCGACCCGGGCACCAAGAGCAGCCCATACTGGAGCGACTCTCTAGTGCACCTGGCTGGCTTCGTGGCAAACGTCAACCCTGCAAGACCCAGCGGCTCTATGTTCATGATGAATGGGTTTGAGAAGTCTGAGCAGACGGGTGAGCTCAAGGCAGGCGGCAAATACTTCTCCTACGTGCGTGTCACGAAGCAAGAGGGTGATAGCTTCAACTGCGACGTCTTTGTCTTCGACGTGAAGGCTGGCTACCGCATGGTCCTGCAGTGCTCCAACCTGCATTTCCATGAAGTTGAGTACAGCGTGCTTGAGCGGGCACTGGGAAAGACCAACGCCGCACCTGTGACGAGGGCTGCGCCAAAGGCTGTTGTTGCTCCTACTAAGGCCGCTGCACCGGCTGGAAAGAAGACGAGGAAGGTCAAGAGGGTTATCAAGAAGAAGATATCCTCTGGCGGTGGTGCAAGTGTCCTTGATACGCTTCTGGGAGCCATTGCTGCCGAGACTGGCACCGATCTGGCCGAGTTGACGGACGATGCTGTTCTCTCTGAGCTCGGTGTTGATTCCATCATGGCTATACAGATCGCAGCTACTGTGAAGAACACCACTGGCTTCGATGTTCCTGGAACCTTCGTCTTTGAGTACCCCAGCATCGGCGACCTTCGCAAAGAGTTCGCCTCTGCTGTTAGTGAGGGTGGCGAAGGTGGCGACGAGGAAGTCGAAGTCGAGGAAGAGATCGAAGAGGAAATTGAGGAGACAGAAGACTCTGCCCTAGTTGCTGCTGCCGCGGCACCTGCCAAGAAGGAGTCATCCGGCGGCCCAAGTGTGCTTGACACACTGCTTCACGCCATCGCCGCTGAGACAGGCACAGACATGAACGAGCTGACCGACGATGCCGCTCTAGGCGAGTTGGGCGTTGACTCCATTATGGCCATCCAGATCGCTGCAACGGTCAAGAATGAGACCGGCTTCGACATCCCCGGAACATTCGTCTTCGAGTTCCCCAGCATTGGTGACCTGCGCCGTGAATACGGGAGTGCCGAGTCCACTTCCTCTGTCGATTCTTCGTCTGGCCGCTCATCTCCTGTCCAAGACGACACCGATGTCACTGATGCTGATGAGCCAGCTCCTGCTCCTACACCTGCTCCAGCCACAGCAAAGAAGGCTCCCTCTACGGATGTTCAGAAGGTCGTCCCAGGGGATGACTCCCTTGTCAAGGACTTCTCAGTCTTCAAATTCGAGGAGGATGACCAGGAGAACATCGACTACGAGACCGTCCCCAAGGCCAAGATCGTGCTCATGCAGGGAAAGCCCGCGTCCGGCGAGACACCCCTCTTCCTCATCCCCGACGGATCTGGGACAGCAGCGACATACATTCACCTCCCGCCCTTCCAGTCCGGCCTACCCATCTACGCCATAGAATCGCCCTTCCTCCGATGCCCGGGCAAGCTCTCCCGAAAGACCGGCATCCCTGGTATGGCCAAGCTCATCGTCGAGGCCATCCTCAAACTGCGGCCCGAGGGGCCCTACCTGATCGGCGGGTACTCGGGCGGCGCGACCATCTCATACGAGGTGACGCGGCAGCTCACCGCCACAGGCCGCAAGGTACAAGGCCTACTGCTGATCGACATGTGCTGCCCGCGGTCCATGGTCGACACCATCGACTCGATCCCCGAGCAAGGCCTGGCCATCCTGATGCGGCTCTCGCCGCCGGACAAGCGCTCGTTCTGGACGTCCAGCATGGCGAGCCAGTTCGCGCAGCAGCACCAGCGGCAGATCGTCCGCGCCGTGTGCCACTACGACCCGCCGCCCATGGACCCCAAGGACTACCCCGGCCGGGTGGCCCTCATCTGGGGCAGGAGGGGGCTCATCGAGAGGGCCAAGTCTGACCCCAAGGTGCTGGGCATGATGAGCAAGTTGAACGTGGAGACGGAGACGGTGGGCGGGTTCATGATGGACCCGCGGATCGGGCCGGTGGCGTGGAGCGTGCCGAACAAGAAGGAGTCTGATCTTGGGTACAACGGGTGGGATAAGTTTGTGGGCAAGGATATCAAGATCATGGTGGCAGATGCGGATCACTTGAGTATGCCGGTGCCTCCGGATGTAAGTTTGCCCCCTCCCCTTCCCACCATCTGTTAAGTTGAAGATGATGACTGACTGGGTACATACAGGTCAAGGAACTGCACAGATGCATCGAGGAGGCTCTGCCTTACTTGAATGGAAACTAGATCGAAGTTGATAAGTGTACTGTACATGTGTTTCTTACGATAGGACGAAATTGTGGAAAATGGGCGAGTTCGGTTTTAGTGTGTATTGATTTTTGTTGGGGCTAGAGGCAACTGTACTTTTGTGTTATAGCGGTTTCGATAGATATTTCTCATATTCCGGGTCCAGATGTAATACATTTCTGTTCAGCTTGAATTTATATTACTATGAAATCTATTGACAGCTTGGTTCTCACATAAGATTCCTATTTTAACAGTGCCCCTGATATCGTAGGCCCACTCTTGGAAATGGTGATTTTTTATATTAACACCGAAGTAACCCTTGGAAAGTATTTACCCTAACGGTAGTACAAAACCAAGACTTCTAGCTTTAAACTTAAGAATAGATCTACGCAGTGAGATGAACGTAAAAGTTTCTTAATACCATGGACCTGAAGGCACAAGTATGTGGTAGTGAATTCAAGGTGAATTTACCGTCAGTCATGGTATGGCTTACGATATTGAATATGGATTGCTGCTAAAGTCTCATATATTGCTGCAAATTTGACATGATTAGGGTTAAGTTCTGGTTGTTGATTATATTGGTAAGGCTATCCGTTACTTCAGCGGGTCAGATTTATGGTTAGTCTGATTCTATAGTATCTTTGATACCATAAATAAAGTCTGCCACATCGACACTGGTACACTTGTCATCTTCCGTCTAGAGATCCTCTTAGAAATATGCGTCCTCTGAGAAACATGCGGAGCAAAGCGCCAGACTCTAGTGGTGTGTCTCTCGGTCCACTGGCTCCGCTCACTACCACCGTAATTCAATGCCTCGGTTCCTAAGCAAAGACACGCAATCGGAAGGATAGAGGACTCCGCATGAGTCTGTGTGGAACTCAACCGCGTTGAAAGGTGTTTCCGGCTCCGTCTTCCTCACGCAAAGAGACAGGCCCAAGGCTCTTCTAAGTCTATTTGAAGTATACAATGCGGACTTACATGGTGCCCACGTGGTGTACTGGGTCCAAGTCAAGGTAAGGAGACACTCAGATTTGGAATGCCTCAGCACCACGTTCCAAACAGCAGAACTTCGGTGTGGGATCGTCACCGAGTACGATGCCGACCGGGATTTCAAAGCTTGGTCGAACCCTTGCAGTAACTCGAACCCTTGGCTCCACGAGACACGAGCCTGCTTCCGCGAATCCGCGTGTTATCGTTTACACATGTATGAAATGGCACCTGCCTTTCGAAGTAGGTGGGCACTGGTCGAGCTGGAGACGGTCCGGACCAGTGAGGAGGCTTATTACAACCGGTATTGGTCTTATTACGTCGAGAGCGGATCTCTCCCGCCTGGCTGCTTGGTTGAGTCCTTGTTTCCATGCCGAGTTGAACGTGTCCGCTGCACCAACCGCGTGGAACCCACGGGCCAAAGGGCAACTCCGTCACCTGGACTTCTAAGGAACATTCCACATCATCAGAGGCACCACCGGCGGTCGGTGGAATACTGTTCCACGGAGGGTCTAGAAGGAATTTCGAAAGGGGCGCAAGCCGGAATATCGGATGTCGTATTATCTTCCCCATTGGGACATACGACGTTCCACTTACATGGTTTTCTTCAGCTCACAACTGCAGACCCGCCTGGACTCCACAGGGCTCGATAATCATTTAAGGGGCAGCAAGAGAAACCAGACAAATAATATTGGTAATGGAATATCAATATCGGGACTTGGTGGGTGCTTGATAACTCCTTGCAAAGGGCATGTTTTGCTAAGAATCAAGAGACGACGTCAAGCAAAGAGCGTTGTGGATACCCGAGACAAACATGGATATACCCCGAGACGATCAATCCTTGCTGCAGTCTACACTACATGACCACCATCCCCAAAGGAGTAAACACGCCCAGGGCGTGTGCACAAGCTGACAGAGATCTCGGCACTGGCGACGGCGATCATGCCCCACGGCGTGGATGACGGGTGTGGGTTATATCCTACACACCTGCATGCTTCTGGAAGGTGGAAATGGGAACGGGCATCACAGCCCCTGGAAGCGCCGTCCATACATGGATGACTAAGGGGGCAAAGGGAAGACATGCTCCAAGGGACCACAAGTCGGCGGTCACGAAGTTGGAGTGCCGATATCCTTGGAGCTACGGATTGTCAACCTGACGGAGGCAGTGTCATGGAAAACCGATGTTCAACGGAGAGAAAATGCATGAAAAAGAGAGCAAAGAATGGCGGAATAAAATTAAGTTGATGCCAAGGAAAGCGTTCGTTCTTCAATCCCCTTGTCTATCATTCTGCACTTCCTTGCCAGTCTGTATCCCAGCTCCCAATCCCTGACAAGCCCATCTGTTATTGCTCCGGCCCTGGTGGTCCAATAGGGAAAGATAATAGTGACACCACAAACAAATATACCCTCCCAAGCCAGCAATATTATCCTCTGACGCTGGAGCAGAAGAAACGAACCTCCTCCCTCGTCCATCTACACTGAAGCTGCAACAAGATGGCTTCACAAAACCCTTCATATCTTGGGCCTCCTACACAGACACGTTGGACCTGGGACCAGGTCGTCAACCAAGTTGTCGAAGCCAAACCGGCTCCAACAAGACCCAACTCGATGTATGTGGGAGGCAACCCCTTCAGCAAACCGGCCAGCAAAGAAGGCATCTCCAGGGAGACTCGACAGACCGCTCAGCCCTTCCAAAACGGAAACAGTTCGAATGCCAAAGCAGCACCTAAACGGTCCAACTTCGTTGAAGGCCCAGATCATGATGTCGACCTCGACCATGGCTTGGATTCTCTGCCAACAACTGCTCGGACCTCTACCATTGTGCCCAAGATGAGCGAGGAGGTCATGTCCATCAACCGTGCATTTTCAGATGTAGGCGAGAAAGACCTCGAAATCAATCTCGACTTCGGCAATACCATCAACAAAGAAACACGCCTGTCCCACACCGCATCGCATTCGGGCTCATCCACCGTGAATGAGGACCTCGATGAGGTACTTCCTTCCAAACCAGATGCGGCCCATATCCGTACGGAATCCAAAGACGAAGAAGGTATCGAGATGATGGATCTCGAGGCTGGAGCCAAACCCGCAGATGATGCCGAAGCCGCACCCAAAGCTCCCTACTCTGCCTTCCCAGTCAAGGCAAAGAGGTTCATCGTCCTCGGCGCTGCTTCAGCTTCCGTCTTTGCACCACTGTCTATGCAAATCTATCTACCCGCCCTGAACGACCTCGTCGACGAATTCAATGAAAGTAGGACCAAGATCAACCTCACCATCTCTGTATACATGATCTTCATGGCCATTGCCCCTATGGTCATCGGCGGATTCGCGGATATCAGTGGCCGTCGGCCCGCGCTCATCTCCTGTTTCGCCATCTACATCGTCTCATGTGTACTTCTGGCTTCATGCCACGGTTATTCTCAACTCATGGCCTTTCGAATCATCCAGTCCATCGGTGCCAGTCCAACGATCGCCATCGCATCTGCCGTGGTCGCAGATATCGTCACCAGCGCCGAGCGTGGGAGTTATGCAGCCCTGGTCGCCGTGCCAGTCATCTTCGCCCCGACTCTGGGACCTGTCATCGGTGGTCTCCTCACGCAGTACCTCGGCTGGCGCGCGATCTTCTGGTTCCTTCTCATCGCGGGTGTGATAGCCATAATTCTGCTTACTCTCGCCTTCCCCGAGACGTGTCGCGTCATCGTGGGCGACGCCTCGGCCAGGCCACCGAAGCTGTACCGAACAGCCTTGCAGGCCATACGCAACGACAAGCCCGAAAGCACCGAGACGGCCATCCTGGAGAAGGCCAAGCTCCGCGGGCTCGCGACTCGCAGGAAGATGATGTGGAACGCCCTGACATCCGGCATCCGCGTGCTCTTCACTAAGGAGCGGTTCTACCTCCTCATTTACGTGGGCATTATCTTCTCCGGGTTCAACGCCATCGCCACCGAGATCCCCACGCAGTTCCGCGAGATATACGGCTACGACTCGCTCATGGTGGGAATCATGTACCTCCCCATGGCGGGCGGTGCCGTGGTATCGACCGTCATCGTTGGCAGACAGATGAACAAGAACTTCCGCAAGCACGCCATCCGCCAGGGCATCAAGATCGAGGAGGGCCAGCAGATCGACATGAACGAGTTCCCCGCCGAGAAGGCCCGGCTCGAGGTCACGCTGCCGAGTCTGCTCATTTGCACCGCCGGCCTGATCTGCTGGGGGTGGGTGCTGGAGGAGAAGACTAGTGTCGCTGCGCCTTGTGTCTTGCTTTTCTTCCTGGGTGTTGGACTCAACGGCGTCATGGCGTCTACGAATGCTCTGCTTATGGATATTTCTCAGACCCAGGCTGGTGCTGTCATGGCTGCGAGCAACCTCACCCGGTGTGCTCTTGGTGCCGTGGCGTCCGCCGTCATCCAGCCGATGATCAACAGCGTGGGCATCCAATGGGCTTACATGATCTACGGATGCATATACGTGCTCTTCGCCCCGCTACTGGCCCTGCAGTACTTCAAGGGCCACCAGTGGCGAAGAGAGGCCAAGGCGCGGGAGGACAAGCTGCGTGACAGGGCGATAACCGAGGATGTGCTGAGCGGGAGTGATCCGGCCACGGCGGCCGAGGCCCAGTCGGTGCACCCGCAGCAAGAGGAGAGGGAGGCACAGGAGGGGTTGACGGGTCTGCGGTTTTCTACTCTGCAGTTGTCTGCAGCAAGGCCGGACAAGGAGAAGAAGGCGGAGGCGAGTGCTCCTGGGGCCCCGCTGGTGCCGGTGTCGTCTCGGCCGGCTACTATCAAGGAGGAGAGTGCGAGAAACTCTATTGCTAAGGAGTAGATCATGGATATGTGTAGCGAGAATAGACTGTGAATTCATGTGTTTCTATCTAGATATCTGATGCTCATCATTGCTCCTGTAAATTAGATGCTGGTTGAATGTTAAATACACACACACACACACACACACACACTTATTCCAGCCCATCCATGCCCGGAGCCGTACAGATACAAGGACTGGAGCAGTGCGCCGACGACCCTGTAGCCGGATCCGCAGGGCTAAAAACGAACATAGCCCCAATCGAATTCTTCGACATTTTTGAAACCGGGAATAGAATGTTCGCCCGCCCAAATGTCTTCTCCCACTTCCACTTCGGCTGCTCCGCATTGTTCTTCATGGGTTTGAGCTCCGACGTCAGCGCCACCAGTCCCAGCACGTCGTGCAGGTTGTGCCTCTTCAAAATAGTGAAAAGGTCCCTAACAAAAGCACTGTTCTCCTCGTCACTGGGAGAGGAAATGGGCTCCTCGCCGTTGAGCATGTAGCGGAACTTATATGGCTCGGCCTTGACGGGGTCCACTCGAGTGATGCCAGGCTTCAAGACGAAGCAGCGCGGAACCACGCGGCCCTGAGTCAGGGTTGCCTTATCGACTCCGCTCAGCTGCTTTGTGTTCCACGGTGTCGCTGTTCGCTCTACCTCAACGAGGATCTCGTTGGGGCCCATGTGGAAGTGCCGATGAAGGAGTTGGAGCCCGAATTTTTGGCGGGCGTCAGGGTATCGCTCGAATAGAGCGCTGTGAACATGATTAAAACACTTGAAGAATGCGAACACTTCAAAGGCATGCAAGACTCACAGGATCTCATCGTCAAGGACTCTCTGGGCTGACTGGGCCTTGAACGCGTCGTAGGCTTCTCGCAAGTTTGGAAGGTTATCGTAGGTCTTGGGATTGTAGGCAATCAATGGGCCCATTGTGTAGAGTTGTAGTGTATGTTTGGTATCCGCTCTTGGATTACTATCCTTCGTTGCTTAAGGATGTGGAACTTATAGTACGGAAGTTTGACTGTTGTAGTGTTTGCTGGGTTTTGTTTGCCTAAGAAAATAACTCCGCTTCGGCGACGATAGCCACCACTGTACTGTCTAGGAGCCTTTTCTTGTCGAATTTCGTGTAGTTCCAACTAGTGAGTCAAAATTTAGCTTTTTGGGATAATTGTGGTAGGAATTGGTGTGACGGGCCAAGTAACAAAGTGACCGCAGATCTAAATATGCGATACAGGTATCACTCGCCGTCAGTCACTAATCTTTATGACCGGAAGAGCAATATTGGAGGAATATAACATAACTTTATAACCTATCTTACCATGTTTTGCTTCTTCGTGTATTTAGAGACTGATGCTGCCTTCACATGATTATCCTAGGTAAGGCAATCTTCTGGCCCCCTTGCCTAAAGGCTCAAACCTTGTGGTAGCAGCATCTTCAAACAGCCTAACATCTTGGTGTTTTTCTTCTTCCATCGCCACTTTAAAGCCTAGAACCTAACTCGTCTGCAGCCAGAGTTTCGGATTAACCTGAAGTATGGTAGTACGGCTGTCCCAAAGAGGACAAAGTTCCTGCTGTGTAAACCTTGAAAGCCACAAACCCCGCCACCACTGACTTTCTAGGTATTTATGAGATCATTTCGCAAGCTCATTCCTGGAATCCCATAAATAAGAGATCCGATCATGGATTTTCCGGCAATGGCACCGATCCTTGGCTCTACCCAAATATGCTCCGCGCTTAGCACAGGGATACTCGAGTCTCGAGGAAACTCCGTTGTCTGACACGTATTTCGAGACAGCTGCTTGCATTGGTGGCGACTTTTTCTAGGCGTCCATTCCTATCTCAGTAGGTATTCAATGGAGAGTTGGAGCGTAGGTGCCCAACTGACATGGATACCATCAGCTGCATAGAGATGTATACGACAGATACACGATGTACTAATATTGGTAGGAGTATCTGACTGTCATCTGATTGGATGAAGGATGAAGTAGGTTGAAGGCTTTTTGGTCAAACTGCAGATAGGCAATGCAGACTCCCTTGGTAGCAACCTTGTAAGCTCCTCGCTCTAAGCTCTACCCTGCCTGATTCATCTTCCTAAGGGAGGTGTGCGCCCGGTCCAGGGACTCTTCCAAGATCCGAGGCTTAAAAAGGAGCGCCCCCAGGGACATTGAAATTCTGAACAACAGTCGTAGCTGTGCAACCAACTGGTGAGGACCCGTCACTGCCAAACACACCCCATCTCAGGACCGTACTAGCCACGTCGTTCACAGTGTCCGAGCACGCAAACCAGTTCTGGGAGGCAGCAGTGAGCTTGTGGGCAACGGAACCTAGGCGTGAAGGGCCGTTTGTCAGTTGGAGAGTCTACTGTGAAAGGGATTTTGACATTCCAAGGTTCGAAAACGTACCATTATCCACGGCAAAGTCGAATTCTTGGTAATTCTTCACGGCAAACACATTGATAGCGAATCCATACAGTTCACCAAGATCAGGCACAGAAATACCGTAGAGAGCGGGTTCGACGGCCGAGCTGTCCGTGAGATCAAGAATTATCGCTTTGGAGAAGTTTTCATCTTTGCTTGTCGAACTCATGTTGACATATGCTACATCTCGTGGATCAGTCCAGTCCTCATGAATGTAGTATGTCGACTCCAAAAGTGGCATGGACAGGGGTCAGCGTACCGGGAGTGCCGGGATAGACGCTCACGTCTCCTCCCTGTAGTACCAAATCTCCCGTCCCGTTGGATACGGCAGTCAGGGAAACGTATTTACCGTCTACAGACATCTGGAGTGAAAACTCGTCGCTAGTGGGCGGGGTGACTCCTCGTGTCTGTTTGTGTTGCAGAGCAGGAAAGGCGTTGACCACAACCAACAGCCCTAGGAACACTGATAAAATAATCGAAAACATGATTTCGGTTACTTGTATAATTATTTGTCTAATCAAGAGATATTGAAAACTGTCCAAGTAGGCCCACTGAAACCAGGGAGCCGGCACTTTTATATCCTCGTCGACTTGACGTAGAGTTCCACCACAGTGGTCGTTGAGTACACGCACGAAATTATTACTTGAGTAGCGAACAGTGCTACCATTGGACCAATCCCTTGGGCCGTTGAACGAGCGACAAAGCTTGTCATTCGCTGCATCGGCTCGCATGAGGATCCGTATGGTGCGCGAGAGCGCTTACTGTGACAAAACCCTATTTTCCTTAATACGTATACTCCTTCCCGCGAATTTAGCCTGATTATGCACTTAGACAATACTCAAGACTAACAGAACCAATGAAATATCGAATTAACGAAGTTAAGTCAAAACGACTAAGTTAAATCAATCAATCGACCAAGTCAAATCGACCAAGTCAAATCGACCAAGTCAAATCGACCAAGTCAAATCAATCAATTGATCAAGTCAAATCGACCAAGTCAAATCAATCAATTGATCAAGTCAAATCAATCAATCGATCAAGTCAATCAATCGATCAAGTCAATCAATCGATCATGTCAATCAATCGATCAAAGCTAGGGTTAGGGTTTTAACTAGGTTAAAGTAATAAAATGTCTTTAAACGGCTTTACAAATTTACATATATAGCGTGCACGGCGGTGTACGTCTATTGAAAAAAGGGTTTTTGTCACAGTAAGCGCTCTCGCGCACCATAATCCGTCTCGTGTTAGTTCGCCGATGAAGTCATCCGCCGCTATCAGATGCCACGAGGAATTCGTATTCGACACGTGCATTATGTCCTGACATCTTACGGTCAGTCAGTCCACAGAGTAATAACTCCACTGTTCCTTCTTGAGTGGTCTTTCGGGTCCGTAAAGCCTTCTCGTATAAGAATTTGGGCTTACCCAATATTACGGCGGCCGACCCCAGCAAAGTAAAGGGTATGTCAGCTCCCCGAATGTACACAGTACTGAGTGGCTGGGCCAGGACAGCGCTGTGTTGAGTCAACTGATGGAGTTCGTCCCAATGTTCTTTTCTGAACTCTGACTGCACATACCAAGCTTCCTCTTCCTCTAGTGTATCAAGCTCTTCTCCGCAAGAATCCGCTTTGCTGCGCAGAAGATCAAGTGCTTCGAGCCATGTACCGTTCATCAAGTAGATGTTACTGATTTCCATATGTACCTTTGTTGGAAGCTGTTGAATTCCTTGTTAGTCAGCTCCCTTCAAGGAGCGCAGAACAGTTGTTTGGGTATGTGGGTCTGGACCTGCTCAGATGGATCGAACTCAGGGGATGACCAGACAGAGTGGGAGTAGGCAGAGAGGAGGAGAGGATATGAGACCTTCCTAAGTGTTACTTACCTTACCCAAAAACTCTTCAAGTGCATGCATATGTATTGGAAACTGGTCCAAGTAGAGAGCGCGAAGCTTTTCCCAAGAGCGACCATAGAGGACATCACAGAGGCACATCGTTGGAGACTCTATCTGCCAATCACCTTGGAACATAGTAAAAGCGATTTTGAGTTGCTGTATATGTGGCGAAACAAGAATCGCCTTCAGAAACTCATAGTAAGATGCCATTACCTCGAGGGTCAGTGTTGGATGCTCTGCTTTCCTGCTTGGCACAGTAACTCGAAAGTCGACAGCTTCGAGGAGCCGACAAGCATTCCGCAAGTCTTCAATTTTCTCTTGCTTCATGTCGCACAAGAATTGCATTGGGGGCGTTATCGTGATGTCGAGATGGGTCAGAGTCTCGTTCTTTGCCAACAAGATCGGAGGCAGCGTGTAAAGCCATGAAATGGGAGGTCGTCCAGCCCCATCCAGCAACGAGTCTTCCCAAGCTCCTGGGCGGAGTGTGACATGCTGGAGCAGGTTAGGTCCCATGACGCTATTGGTGAACATCTCAGCATCTTTCCGCATGTCCCAGCCAGTCCTGCAGAAATTGTCCCAACGCCCAGAGATGTCGGTGATGCAAATTCGCTGCAGAGGCATTCGAGCAATTGCCGCGGAAACGACAAAGAAGAAGTGGTTGTTCTTGAGTAGTTTCTTCTGCTCAGTATACCTCTGCCGATACTCTTCGTATGCATTTTCCATGGCTGTGTCCGTTTCATCATCAATCCATTCTTCGGGCGTACCAGTTTGACTGTCAAGCTCTCCGAGTCTTGGTAATGATTCCACCTTCATTTGAAGACGTACGGCCATCTTTATTGCGACCCGGAGAGAGACACTGGATGGGTTAAGTGCATCATGATCCACCATGGAGTCGAAGAGAAGCGACTCTTTCAATAGCTTCCTGCATGTTGCCTTACAAAAGTCCATGTGGCTGCGAGCAAGTAAAGTGCTGTAAATATCCACGTTGACTCGAAGGTTGCGGACGCCTCTCGAGATGTTCGGATGACGGGAAATGTTCTGGAGTCGCTCGAGAGAAGCTGGAGTGATGAAAACATCGACAACAGGGACGAGGAAGCTCGAGCTTGAATCGCAGAAGCGTCGGCAGGTCAGCCGGCTATTCTTGATGCTTTCAAGGTCGAAGTCGGGGGGGGCGGTTGTCGGATAGAAAGCATCCGTCTAGTTTCAGCGCCGCTGGTTTGTCCCTGACGAAGCTGAAAACAATCGTCAACACCTCAATTGGCAGGTCTATAATCTTCAGCGATCGGATTTTGGGCAGAGAATGATGTCCGTGCAGTATCCGCCATTTGAGTTGATCGGGCTCGATGTGGCGCAAGGCAGCCTTCGCTTTACCAATCTGTGTCCGCAGAGACCCAATGCAAAAGAGCGGGTGCCTGTATTCCCTTTGGATTGTGCCCTCATACCTAGCAGACTGTAGCTTGATGATGTATAACCTGTCTCGCCTGCCCTGCAGCCACTGCTGGATCAATCGCTCCCATCGAGCGATCTTCAGAACCCTGGGAAGGTATGTGAACACGTCCCTAGACCCCCTAGCCTGGGACATCGAGAAGCTGTCCTCCATGGAATTCATGATGGGTCGATGGTCCAAGAGGGCCACGCAGAGCCACAGGGACGAGGGCATTCGCAGTGGAGAAGGGGTCGAGAAGAAACGCGTGTCGAGAACTTTCGAGGAAGACCTGCAGGAATCTACTGGAGTTACCCTCCCCCAGAAGATACCAAGTACTAAGTACCCATTCATTGTAGGAGCAGGTGGGGCACACTGTAAAAACAGACTGCAGTATGCATTCAGAAGGTGAAGATCGAGATACATACTGCGCGGGCTCTGCCATACACCTGGGCAGGCACACTATATAACGTAAGTTACTTGTCTACGCGATATCATGATGCTTCAGATATCTGCATACCTGGGCTCACACCAAAACAATTCTGTGATACTCATTCGTCTGGGGTTTCGACATGCTGTGCTACATACATTTCGTAGCACCCACATCCACTGCGTTGCCCGCCAAACTGTTCTATCACCCACATGCTCTGATACATCGAAATACCTGTGCTAGTGTTGCAGTGTCTCTATCCCGGGGTCCTCCTGATCCAGCTTGGCGATCTCTTATCTCTTTGGTCTAGGCCCCCGAGCGTTAAGCCCCGTTCCTATCGATATCTTGGCCGGTCTCCAGGATATCTTGGCCTGTGTCGGTGTCATTTGGGTATGGTGTTTGGGAGGCGAGGGCCTTGATGCCTCGCCGTTGGAGGCTCGACGGTGGTGTCGTTATTCCTCAGCGGGCTGCGTGTGTTCGATTTCAGCGGATTCACGGTCGCGAAGAAAGGTCCGGAGGTCGCTGATTACATCGGGAATCGCGAGCAAAATAACGACAGTCACTACATAAACAAAGTGGTAGAGAACTTTGCAAATGGCCGGAATGTGAGAGTTACAAAGTGCATTGTGGCATTGGCCAGCAAAGCCTGCTAGATGATCGACCATTTTCGTTGTGTTTTCGGGCCGTGGTGGGATTTGATGGGTTGTCAGAGCTGCAGGATTGGTTGCTAGCAGAAGGCAAGTCGTTGGATAGTTGTAAAATGGTAAGTGTTGGAGGTATATGTGAGATATGTACTGTCATGGTCCCCTTTTAACATCTTCCCAGAGATTCCGACAATGACCACGCCGTCAGGCTTTGGTATGGGTTGCAATGCTTGCAAAGTTGAAAGCTCCCAACATATTTCCTATCTTTGTCCTGGTTGTCTTGGAGTATCAGGCAGATGAGACACAATTCCCTTGAGCGTTTATTTGTGCTTTGGAGTGTCTTGAGCCCTGTTGGGGCCCCGTTTTCCAAACTGGTGTGTTTTGTCCCAAAAGTCGACCTGTCAACTGGTTACATCCGCATCCTCCACCATTCAGTAATATCTCAAGTTGGTCATCCAGTGACGAGTAGCCTTCTTGATTCTCTTATATGACTTTGTTCCAATCATTGACCTCAAAAGCCGGACAGCCCCCCCTAAGGTGTTATATCCTCTGGAATCTGGAACCTTCCTCGCTCACTACACGTTCTTTTTGTTCCTCATTGGCTTGACGATTTAGGTCTTCGTGTCTGCATCGCGGATGGTGTATGCCGAACGAAGCCGATAAGAGAAGCTGTAGAGGACAAAGTCGGGGGAGTGCCATTGGACCAACATCTTGAACGGATCTAGGACCGTCTTGTTTCAATCCGACTCCGGTGCAATTCTATCGTCCCGCAGCCTAATCAGCGTTCTTCAATGTTAGCTGATGGTGCTGACTGGCAGTGGAAGCCACCAGCCAACTGGAGCTGGAAGCGGCCAGGCCCGGGCGCTCATGGGTTCGAGCTATCAGGTGTTGCCTTTCTAAGATGTGCGGTGTGTTTGCGGAGCTTGAAAACGTCCAGTTCAGGTGTCAGTTACTTCCGATTTGTCATCCTCAATCCCCTTCTTCCAGTAAATGCAGGTACTCGAAAACGAGCTGTAGTCATCCTGAGGGAAGGCAAATTTGTCAAAAGCAGCCTCCATTTCCCGGATGCGCTCGAAATCAGGACTCTTCTCGGCACCGGGATATCTATAGCCATGTCAGCCGAACTATCCAAGGCCTCCAGTTTCCCGCGGGAAAGGTGATCTTACTCTTCCCAGACGCCCCAACCCGTTCCGACGAAAATGCCGGGCAAGCTCTTCTTCAATGCAGCGGCCCAGATGTCGCGGTAAAGGTGGACGCCAAATACCAGAGTGTTCTGGTTGATCCTGTCGTACGCACCAGGAGACTCGATAATCTTTCCATCAAGGCTCTCCAGGAAGTCCTTGTCTGGTTGGGCAAAGCGAGGTTCCTGGTAGAGACACTCGATGGTCTGGCCGGTCTCCTCCTCTATTGCGTCCCAGTCAGCATAGCTGACTCAATCTAGCCCCGCCAGTATTTACTCACTCAAAATCTTTACTATAGCGAGAAAAGCCGCCAGCTGGATGTGAGATCTCCTCTGGGAAACCCAGGAGCCGTCCTCAGGGTCGAAAGCTCCGAGCCCCAGGCAGACGGCGCGGGTGATTTTGGAGTGTGACACCGCATTGGTCTTGATTACATGGCACAGTCTTGTATAGCATTCGGTTTCATGCCACTTGGACGCAACCTTGGAATGATCGGCCTTGATGTCGTCGACTGAGAGCACCGGCATTCCGTTGGGTCGAAAGTTCTCCACTGGCCCTCCGAGTGGCAGACGAAGAACCTCCTCTTGACGGCGGCCTGGCTTCTTCTTTTTCTTTCCTTTCCTCACGATCTGAGTCCATTCGGACGGGTCGTCCTGTTGAGTCTCTAAGGAAACCATGGCTGTAAATAGTGGTGGATGAAAGGTCGCTCATGTGTTGTGGTTCTCACGGGAAATTCTTGAGCTTCAGGGAGAGGGTCACGATAAGAGCTCCGATAAGAGCATAATTGTGCTTAGTCATCCATGCAATTATCCCACCACCTCCCCCTACCACCAACATGACCCCCTCAGCTGAGTTCCTTACACTCGACAAAGGCTTGTTTCAGAAACGATGTTCGATTAGGTCCACGTAGTTTAATGGATATAAGGGTCTCAGGGGCAACACAGATCCTAGGCGACCCTCCCAAGAGTTCGGCGACCTAGACATTTGATTTTCTTCCTCCAACCCCTGCTTACCAATTTCATCCTTTTCCACCTGGGCATTGAGAATTCCTTGGTAATTAGGGAGAGAAGGAGTCCCCCGGCTGACATTCCCATAGTTACCAACCAAATGACTTAAGACTTGAAAGGCTCCGGTATAGACACCGATGACCACCCCCATGGCCCCATCGGAAATATCCAAGTTCCCACGGGAAGTAATAGAGCTAGTAGCTTGGCTTGCGTTTTTTACATTGAAGATGCTCCACAGCTTCAGGTAGCTTTGCCACAACAATGTCAATTTTCTGCTGGAAGATGGAGTTGAAGACCTTGGAAGCCGAGTGGTAATAAAGCTACGACATGTCGCTTTCATTGACCTATCTCTGAAAAACATGTCGAGGCTACAGGAAGAGACAAAGAAGGACAAGAGGAATCAGCGTAACGTCGAAGCAATGGTCAATCCAATAATTAAGAGCTCAAGTTTCTTGCGAAAGTTCATATTGATTTCTCTCATCCGCCAGAACAAGAACAAGAATGTATGGACAAATGATATACCGAGAAAGTGGAGGTGAACCACCCCAGCCAATGCCAGGAGGCATATTAGCTGAAGATACTGCCCAGTATGGGCCCGAGAACGGACCCTGTAGCGTTGAAGACAGCATTCCAGCTCATATAGAGGGGCAATGTTTTCAATGTGGTTATATCGGACAGCGTGCGATATAACCTGCAGGACAGCATCCATACCACCTTCAAAAAGTCTCATCAATGTGTGGCCAAGGATGACGTCCACGGGTTGCCTATATTCTGACCGATTGCGGAGATAATATAGCCAATTGTGCAGAAGTCGAGTGCGAAGCTTTGATAAAGGGCGCCGGAAAGTAAACTGGTTCATATCCTAAAGCTGACCCAACTGTATGAACTAATATACATCAATGTCAGCCCTGCCTAGTTTCGAGTGTTCGACCCGAAACTGTTGTCATGCCATCAGATCACAAGACTGCAGATCTTGAGCGGTTTATGCCCTTGAGCAAAGGCGTGCGGGTTGACCATATGCCTCAGGGTGAGAAAACGGTCATATTCAAGGTCTGCTTTAGCACAGTTGCAGAGCCGACCAGAGTAAGTGAAGTGGTCCACGAAGGCTAACGAGATATATCCGATTCACTCAGAGCTCGAGCCCCTGAAGTAGCCTGCTAACGGTGGCAAAGATGCAACCTCTTTGGGCAAACGCATGCTGGAGAGGCAGCAGATAGGACGAGTACAAGCTACTTAAGTATATATGTACTCAGCATTATATAAGTACGAAGTGTATTTAGTAGCTCTGACCGACCATGCATGCATGTGTATCTTCTAAAGGTACCTGTTATGCGACATCAAGGCGACTTACATTACAAATAAGCTCAGCCTCTTCCCAACCCAATAAAATACCCATAAAGCCTTGACAGCCTTACTGGTGGTCTTGTTCCCATCAAAAGGGGAGCCAACTATGTTGTCTGCAATGATAGCTAGCACCCAGTCTGACCATAGCGCGCCAATAGCCCACATGTAGCCAAGGATTATCGCGCACAACATGAAGAAGCAGGGGAAAACCTTGGAAAAGTTGGCGACATGATGCGGATCCACTCTGTCTATTGTCCACTTCATTCCTCCTATAATAATCAAGAATCCCGTCGCGGAGAATACGGCCGTAACGATTTTCATGCTACCGGTGAAGTACGAAGCAGACAGGTAGATTGTGCCAACCGTGCTGGGGACAGCTGCAATTGCGTAAGGGAGAAGTTGAAGTACCCGGATTGTGTGTGAATATCGTCCCAAACTGCCTGTAATCAAGACTGATGTGAGGGACAAGCCAAGCTTCATTGCCGCTATAACTTGAAATTCCCTTTTGTCATTTGCGTGTGAGTTCAATATTCAAATGTCGGAACATGTGTTTGTTCTCTGTGCTGGGGCTCTAGGTAGGTGGGACGTACCAATCATGACTGCAATGCGCCATGGTATAGATACATGGAATACTAGTCATAACAAACTTCAAGAAAGCGAGGGTTAGATTCCAGGTTCCTCTTGTATATGTCGCCTCCATCCACGGCATTAGAGGACGTCTGCCCCGGCATTGCATCCCGAGGGCGTAGTAGGTGAGCAAGTGCGAAATGAATCCAAGGCCTCCATATGGGAGGGCATAGCACTGTATTTCTTTGATATATCGGTCTTTGTTTTCTTCGATATCGCTGTCGGCGGCCACGGCAAAATGAACAGAGAACAGGATCAGGAGGCCAAGCCAAGGCAACCTAGGGTTCGCCATAGGCACCGGGGTTACAAAAGTATCGGAATGTTTGTCGATCTTCGTTCGATGTTGGGGACGCCAGCCACTCCCAGAGTAACCGTTCGCTATTGCCGCTGAGCTTTTGGGATGTTATCAACGGTCGTTGCTGTGGTGCTGCTGGTCGAATATCAGGGAGCGTTATAACAAGAGAGAAACAATCGGAGAAACAAACAAAGGCCCTGGGAAACGTTATACTTATAAGTAAGAAGACCTGCAGCATTAGCTACCTAGGTAGTATCCAAGAGGGCTTGAGGATTGAGCCTGGAGTAGGGATATCATCCATGGGTGAGCTCTAAACTCGGAAAAGACCCCGTGAGCTGATAAGCGCACAATGTAACTCAGCGCATTTGCTTGGCCACTCGGCCCCCAATATATAATTCTATGATGAGGAGGTCTAGATAAACTTATTGGTACGATACCAGCTCCTCGTTGTGAAGTGGGTGGTCAGAATCATTCTGCCTCGAGCCGCTGCGGCTCGACTTTCTGCCTGTGTTGTTTAGCCCGTATAACAAACTCACCCTCTTGTAAATACGAAGATGTCAAAGTACTTCTGTTGCAGCCGTGGTGCCCGAAAAGATATAGGATTGGCATATAAGCATAATATTTAACGTTGCACTTGAGCACTTGAGTGATATGATGAACTAGGCCTGGGGACAGCACAAGGCTCTGAGAACTCTACCCCACGGAAAGGTTATTTTTAGAGAATAATGACCTAGTAAATGCGTAAGTTTGGCTTTTTGTCGTCGATACTAGTATAATCTCACCACATGTGTAGCAACACCAACCAAGGAAGCGTGCCTAGATACCGGGCAACTATGTAGAACCGACGTTGTATAAGTGTCAAGAATGTATGATACTGCTGCAGATCCTGCTTCTCAACTTTTATTCCGAGGTCAATTGTCAAACCAGAACGGTGTTCTCGCCTTTATTCCCCTTTATTTCTGGTACCTAGGTACCCAGTAGTACCAGAAACCACATCGATTTGTTTAGTTCAAAGGCACATTCGAGTTGTTGAGCCAAGGGGCTATGTAAGTCGAGGTCCATATACCTACCTACCTAGGTACAGATAATATACCCTAACCCTTATCGATGACGATAGGTAGCCTGGTGTTTCAATCCCAGCTGGAATAACCTTGAACCCTTGTGCCTCTTAGCGTCCTTTAATCTTCGAAGACTAAGAAACGTTCCGCTGTCTCAATCGTCAGTGTCTGGTACCACAGCAATACATTTACGACAAGGCTTCACAGACAGACAGTCGACGAGTCCGTCCCTCTGGCTTTGGCGGCGTTTGTTGCGTTGCACTGCGTCGGCCCGGCAGCTCAGCTGCTCAGCCGGCCAAAAATAGGCCCCACCTTGGACAATCCACCGGAAATAGTGGTTCAAGTGATTGCAGGGCCCGGCGCTTAATCGCCATCACCAAGTGGTCAGGGTGGTCCAGCCGGGAGCCAACCAGGCTGCCAGGCCCTGCACCCACAGCGATCCCCGGGAACAAAAGCTGCCGACGTGGGGCGAGGAACGGGATGTGGTCCAAAGCATCAATGATCATCCCTCGAGGGAAGGGGGGCCTCCAGAAGTCTTCAAATTCTTCATTAAATGGTAACAAATCTTTCGAATGGTCTTGACACGACTTTGGACCACTGGAAAACCCCCCTCATAATACCAAACTGACGGTAGTTCGCTTCATTGGGCCCCATCATGCGCGTTGGTGCTGGGGCATTGTGGGCATGGTCCGGCTGCACATCAATTTATAGGCGGTACTGCAGTACTGTGCACCTAAGTATGTACTGTGTAGGCGGTTCGCCATTGAAAATAGCCCTGTTCGTCAATATAATTGGCTGGGTAATACCCAATACCACCCCGGTGACAGGGGCAGGGATACCCTAAACACACTAGATGCATCGACATGGCACATCTGATCTGCAATATGATTGGCCCAGTCTGTCACTCAGGTTGCATTTGCTCGCCTCTCTTCCTGTGAATGTGCTGAACTCACAGGGAACTAATTAACTACCCTATTCCACATCACGGATAGGATGGCACCATGTTGAATCCCCTCGGCGGCTGGAAGAGGTGAGCCGACAGGGCTAGACCTGCAGAATACTACTCTCTACAGACTTCAACATGGAGACATAATGTGGTAGGTCGAGATGAGATACCACCCCGGAGCCTACCGTATCATTATTATCTAGACTGCTGCCCGTTCTGTCTGCTCTTCTCTTCGCGTCTCTTTCTTCTCGCTTCTTCAGTTCAAAATATACTCCATACCATATCATAATATATCTGCTACCACTTGCCAGACCCATACCCAGTGTGCCTTTCCAGCCTCTTGTCATCACTGTCACCAAGGTCAACAACACAGCCATCCGAATCAACGTGAGGTAGAGAGACCCAATAGATTGAGGCCTTGACAACCGCGACACATACATCAACCCGAGGAGAAATACTCCCATCACCTAGTCGGCTTGACGACAAGGAAAGGAAAGAGGAAGGAGAAGGAGCAAAGCGTCCTGGACGAAGACAACTCCCCGATACATACACATACTCTCTCACGATGTTCTCCTCGACAATAATAGCGCTCATCTGCGCAGCAACACTATCCACGGCGCACACAGTTCTCACCTACCCCGGGTGGAGAGGTGACAACCTGGTCACCAACGATACCTTCCCCTACGGCATGCAATGGATGTACCCATGTGAGTTGACCCGACCGACCGTCATTCATCCTCCGAGAACCCCTCATCCCATCCGGCCTTCACCTTGTCGTTCTTCCCGCCTCTCGTGCGACCGGACACCACCACCCTGCACGCTCCCGCGCATATCCCAAGCTCGCCTTACACCACGAACAAAGACCAAGACTGACATACCACAGGCGGTGGCTACCCCACGACGACAAACCGCACCTACTGGCCCACGACCGGCGGCGCCGTCGCCTTCCAGCCCGGCTGGTTCCAGGGCCACGCCACGGCCTTCATCTACGTGAACCTGGGCTTCGGCACCGACGGCCCCGGCGGCGGGCCCCAGAACATGAGCAACCCCATGGTCAGCCCCTTCCAGATCCTGGGCCCAACCAAGAACCCCTACCCGGGCACCGTCTGCCTGCCCGAGGTGCCGCTGCCCAGCAACACCACCGTCAAGGCGGGCGACAACGCCACCATCCAGGTCGTTGAGATTGCCGTGCACGGCGCGGCCTTGTTTTCGGTAAGTGTTTTTTTTTTCCAGTCTCCTGCCGGTGAAGCTCAAGCGAGGGTCGTAGTGTCCTGACAGTCTGTGAAATCTAGTGCGTCGACATCACCTTTGTCGAGCCCCACGACAAGCGCCTCGGCGTCGTCAACGAGAGCAACTGCTTCAACAGCAACCAGATCGGCTTCGCCGACGTCTACACCGTCGTGACGCGCGAGTCCAACGCCGACCCGACGACCATCAACGCCGACTCGACCACCAACGCCACCTCGGACGCCTCCGAGACCCTCTTCTGGTATTTCGGGAAGAACAGCAGGTCCACGTCCATCTGGAACTACGTGGGGCTGGCCCCTGTGGTGGTCGGCCTGGTGGCTGCGTTGCTCTAGAAATCTATGAGATTGATGATTGGGCAGTTTGTGCCTTGGGAAAAAAGAGGCTGGACTGGAAAGAGTGGAGGAGTGGGTTCGTGTATATTGCGCGGCTTGATAATCGGCGTTCTTGGATTGTGATATCTCAGCGGCGGGTCTGGTTCCTGTTTTTGTTGGGTTTTAATCTTCGGTCTTTTATCGACCGACTGACCATTTTGTGTCACTGGCAGAGGAATCTCCCGAGATGTAGGACGGAAAAGAACATCAATGACACCATTGTGAACAAATGCCCTTGCTTTCCTCTCCGCCTTACTCAGACTCCATCGTCTTGGCAAACCTCACGCTCGTGCGCGGTCAGAATCTGGAACTGGTGCGAACTACTCAATCAGTTGAAAAACAGCCGTATTGCCATGATGCAGAGGCTCCCCTCAGTCATACGCTTGGAGTCGGCTCAAATGGCCGATCGACATATCTGACCTCGAGCGGGTTGAACGCAACACCTTGCACTTCGGAAACACAAGAATCGGTCGTTGGTAATCATTGAATGCCAGAGAGACTGCCCAGGCTTTTCCTTGCATTTCATTACTTCATCGTCTATCATTCTTCGCCGAGAAGTGCAGCAGTAACTTTTCGTCTCGTTCCACCTTTGACCATATTACATCGCTGCTGGCAACTTCCTCCATGCCAAAGAATAACCCAGCCCTACCGCAGCAGCGCCAACGTCTCCTGGGCGATCTTCTTCACCCTGTCTTCCCCTGCCTTCGATGCCTCCTTGATCGCCGAATCAGCTCCCACGGACTTGAGCACATCGGCGTGACCCGCCGAGGCTATCGTGCCCAGGGTGACCAGGGCGCGGTAGTTCACCTCAGAGTCGTTCTGCTCCTTCAGGATCTTGCAGAGGACGTTGCCCATCAGGCCGTATACCTCCGGTGTCACCTCCCCGTCGAGAGCCAACTTCTTCTTAGAAACCAGGTAACCAAGGACGGAGTAGTTAAGTGCGGCAGTGGTCACAGCCATGAGCACGTTGCGGTTGCCCGGGAACCCAACCGGCCCCTTGAACACGGTGTCGCTGATGCCCACCAGGCACTCCATGTAGTCAACCACCTTGTCGGCGTTTAAGTACGCAACCTGCCGTCCTTGCTCCGTCGTGAAGATGTTCGTGACGACGCGGAACGCCATCATCGCGCAGTTCTCAACAACCTTGCCCTCGTCGGGGTGGAACGCCGCGCGCAGCGCAACGTCGATGACAGAGCCGCCGCTGGGGTCGACGAAATCCGCCACGATGGGGCTCGTGGCCATACATCGTAGCAAATCCAGGCCGGGTAGGCGGTCGTTGTCTGGCCACTGGCCCACGAGCTTCAGCACCAAGCCCAGGTCGTGCTCGGAGACTGTAAGTGGCTGAGAAGTTGCTGCGGGGGCCGTGCCGGGTATGGTTGCCGGTACGCTGGGGATCGTTTTCCCAAGGTTCTCGGTCAGGCGATTCAGAGTGGCTTCCTCTGTTGGGTTGAGGGCAGTGTCTTTCCGGCCAGTGGATATCATGGTTGCGCTGATGGACAGGATCTTCTTCACCGCTGCCTCGAACTTGCCTTGTGCAAGAGTGAGGTAGCTTTCCTGCGGAAGAATCTTCTTTGCCGGTGGTTGTTGAGATGCGGCCTCGTCTCCAGGTTGGTATCTGCCTGTTCCGAATTCGTCCACGGATGGTCCGGAGCTCTGGCCGATGGTTGCGCCCTTGGTGTTCTCCACGATAAAGTTTGTCACTTGATCGAGGTATGTCGTTGGGAGTTCGTTGTCGCCTAGCCACTTGGTAGCTACCTCATAAGGGTTTTGGGAAAGGTTGTATGGCAGCTTCAAGGCGGGGGCACCGTCCTCGATCGCCACGTCGAAAACGAAGTCAAAGGACTGGCCTTGGTAGTCAACCTTCTTGCCGCTGCTTCCTACTGTATCGACCACGGTACCGACATCGACCCATTTACCTGCAGAGATAGTTAGCGAACAGTTTGACAACAATGTAGGGAGTCTATAGGGCATCTTACCACCGGACCATTGATGTGCAGTCACAGTGTCGTTGATCTGCCTGATCATCTGGATCTGGCCATCCTTTGTCCCCGTATTCGTCGTGAGAAATTCAGGACTAGGCAGCTTTTCCTTGTTGATACCGCCCAGCTGCTGCGCTGGTATTGAGGAGGCCTTGACCGAGTCGTCGAAGCTCGCCAGCGTCTCGGCATCGGCCACATTTTCCTCATTCCTTGTAAACACGCGCACGACACCGTCACTCGAACCCGAGACAATGTCACCCGTCTGCTGGCACACTGACACGGACCACACTGATATCGCAGGGACTGTGATTGTCTGTACACCCTCGAGACCTCGCCATATCCGGATCGTCCGGTCCTCTCCTGAGCTCACAAGTTCGCCGGATGGCAGTGCCTCGAGACTGTAAACGAAGGAATCGTGGCCGTACAATTCTCCAACGGACTGCCCATTCAGCTTCCATAATCGGATAACACCATCGTTGTGCGCACTAGCGATGTCGGCACCAGTTGGGTGCCCTTGAGGCACCTTGCATACCGCACGTACGACATTAGATGTGTATATGGTAGATCGGGGCTGTATGATTCCACTAGCGGCAGTGGTGAGGTCGTATATATGTATCTTCTCATCGGCGGACCCAGTCACGACAGTTGTCTCGTCAAGAGCCAGGACTCCCCACACGCTTGCATCGTGGCCAGCCAGAATCGTCTCGGGCTCCCACTTGCCGACGCGCCATACGATAGCTTGTTTGTCCCAGCTTCCTGACACGATGTAGGTGCCTTTGGGCGAGACGTCGAGGGAGCAGATGTTGTGGGCATGGCCAATGAGTAGACGTTCGGCGTTGTCACCTGGGGTGGATTTTGGCTTCTTGACCTCGATGATTGTATCTTTGCCGCCGGAGATGATCAGACCGTCCGGGTAGTCTGAGGTAGGAGGGAGGTATGCGAGGGTGTTGAGCCACTCTTGGCCTTGAGTGACGATGCTGCCATCGAAGACAGGTGGCTTCTGGGATGATGTACGCCAGACTCGAAGGCTGTTGTCGCGGGAAGCGGAGATGACGGTATCGGGGCTGGGGAATAGAACGCCACGGACCTGGGTAAGGGGAATAAGATGTCAGTATCAGTATCCGTATCATTGATTATTATTGAGCCTTCAAATCGCTACTCCAAGCTCTGCAGTTACTCACGTCTGACTCGTGGCCCAACAGCTGGGCAGAGAGCTTGAAATCCATGGCTGAGGCAACGCAATGTATCGGGAGCTTGGTTGGGAAGGTTGCCTTGTGGAAGCGAAATGGCGGAGTGATTCGAAAGAGAACTAAGTGGTAATGGAAATTAGAATGAAGTATCACCGTGAACCTGTTGCTTCTAGAACCTTGAGGTCGGTAGATTTGTCAGATGCTAATGGTACCACTTCTATGTACTGTATGTGCTCGTCGTACCGTAGTAGGTATTGGGGAGGGGAGCAGTTGGCAATTGGAAGGGGAGCTCCGGTGCAACGGCCGGTACGTATGTACTCCTTACCTGCCCCCGCTGAGGTCATCGAGGGGCAGGCAAGGTGGCCCCCGCTCAGTCAGCATACAGTTCTGACAACTACTAAGTACCTAGGTACCTAGGTACCGCAGTATGTATACACGTCCCAGGGATTAAAAAGGTTAATTGCCAATGGTGAAAAACGGTTGGCTGGTCAAGGTGGTTCCGTCTTTCTCACCAAAATTAATATGGGAGGAACATTACTGTCAGACCCAGAACAGTGGCGAGACTGACGTTTCGGCCTCCAGTATTCAAGTCGATCGGTAGCGTTCTCACCAATCTACTACTAGGAAGCTACCTCGCTCCCAAAACGGTATGATCTGTAGGAAATAACCTTTTTATTCCCTGCGACGTGTATGATTCTCTCCTAACCCTGAACAGCGTTGAGGGTTACCCATTAAGAGCGTTATCTTATCGTGGAGCGGATCAGCATTTGCTTGTACTGTACCAGTAAAGCTAACCCCCACTATCAACCCATAATAAGAGGTCTGTGCAGTTCCAGATGTCGACGCAGCGTTGGTTTGACTGGTTGACTGGTTGATTGATTGATTGATTGACATTGACTCAGGCAAGGGTGTGGGCCCGAGACGCGCCAGGGTCCCTCCTGCTCCTTTCCCAAGCAGCCATTGGAACATTCCTTTTCGATGGCCATCTGTCACTTCCTCTCGATCTTGACTTCACCACCAACAAATCTCCACTGTCAACAGGGACATTACTTTCGCCCTCGCCTGTTAGGCTCTGTTTTCTTTTCCGGGCGACAATTCTCTTGACGACACACTCAACAAACCTTTCTTGACGACCGATTACGACTCATGAACCAAGTGTGCTACTGGTACACCGCATAACTCAAGCCTATCTTGTCTTGTCTTGTCCTGTCATTTTCCTTGCTGCTGTCTTCTTTTTTTGGCAGCTCTTTGTTCGATCTTTACCAGGCCTCACTCAAGCTTGTCGCAAAGCTCAGTGCTTCTTGGTCTATCAGTCGCATTCACCATACCACATTCCCTTTGGACTTTACCTCCACAGTGATACCCATCTTTTGCCCGAGTTCCTTCTGGCAATCTTATTTCTGCCCCTCCACACATACATACATATAACCACTTCCAACGTTTTCTCGTCGCAACCATGGCTAGCAACGGAGAGCCTCGTCAATACCTTCCCTTGACCTGCCACGGTCACTCTCGCCCTGTTCCCCATCTCAGCTTCTCCAGCCTCGAAAAGGATGGAGATTACTTCGTCATTTCTGCTTGCAAGGGTATGTCTTCAACCAGTTCTCACCCCTTCCCGTCCCCTCTCGCCCCCGCCTCCCACCTCTCCCAGTTGGGTCCCTATCCGATCGCAACAAAAAAAAAAAACATACTCTGACACCCGTCTCCTTTCCAGATGGAAACCCCATGCTTCGCCACGGTCGCACCGGTGACTGGATTGGCACCTTCATCGGCCACAAGGGCGCCACCTGGCAGGCCAAACTTAGCCCCGACAACAAAATCGCTGCTTCCGCTTCCGCCGACTTCTCTACCAAGGTCTGGAACGCCCATACCGGAGAGATGCTTCTTGTCCTGAAACACGACCACGTCGTCCGTGCCGTCGCCTTCCCCCTCAACATATCCGACATCCTCGCTACCGGTGGCCACGAGAAGATCCTGCGCATCTGGGATCTGAAGTCCGAGGATCACAAGGACGAGAGGGTCACGACTACAACGGATGAGAACGGACGAAAGACAATGCACATTCCACCAGAGATGGCGCATCAGATCGGAGAGGTTCACCCCGACACCATCAAGTTTATTGTCTGGCCGCGACAGATTACCATCATTACTGCTGCCGGCAAGACACTGCGGTGGCACGATGTCTCTAGGCGCCAGCACTACAAGGAAGAGGTGTTCGACTCGGAGATCAAGTCTTGCGAGCTTGTCTCCCTGGCACCTCAGTACACTTCGCCCACCGATATCGGCGGCGGTCAGCCCGTCCTGTGTATTGCCGCGGGCAAGAAGGTCTGCTTCTACAGTGGAGCCGACTGTACCCAGAAGATCAAGGAGTTCACCCTCCCTCACGGGGTCGCCAGTGTTGGCCTGGATCTCAAGAACAAGAAGTTCGTGGTTGGAGAAGAGCCCGGAACCTGGGCACGGGTCTACGACTGGGATGGTAACGGGACTCAAGAGATCGATATCATGAAGGGTCACCATGGTCCCATTTGGTGCGTCCAGTTCTCTCCTGACGGCAAGCTGTACGCGACCGGCTCAGAAGATGGAACAATCCGAATGTGGAAGAATTGCGACGAAGATTACGGTCTCTGGCGTGACCGAGGAACTGCTACCGCTGAGAAGGTGGAGTAGGATCGCCGTCCTCTCCTGCGGATGCCCCTGACGGAAAATGACCGACCATCAGAGGTGGATGCCAGTCCTCTACATTCTCAACCTGTGCTTGCGAGTACCACAACCGAAACTGAGACCTCGATCACACCACTGAGTGAGATATCTGTCAATGTGGCAAAGGTCTCACAGGTGGCTGTTAGAGAGCCTCAGGAACCAGCCGACGACAACCCCGATTTCGACGCCTCGCCGCACTGGAAGACCATCCTCTCCCCCGTGGCAGAGGAGTCCCCCAGTCCTCGAAAGGTGAAGCGCAATGATGATGGTGATGATGATGATGATATTCTCATCACCTTCTCCCAGCGAACTGCCCAGATTCGGTCAATGAGTCCTGGGAGCATCAAGATGCGAAACTTCTTGCGGAGACTGGAGCAGCAAGGTCTCTCTCACGACTAGCTGGCGGGCGGAACATCTGCATCTCTATGGACTATTGTCGCAGTTTTGTTTTTGGCTGCAAGCAGTAAGGGGGCATATCTCCCAACTGCTATAGATTCTGCCACATGTTAGACTTATGACCATGCTGCCTCTAGTCTTCTCATCTTCACCGGTGAGTGAGGCACTTTTTACCGACTGTAAATCAGATGTCTCGAAATAGTAAATTTGAACATTATATTTATAACCCTTTCCTGGACATGTGGAACTTTATGATATGGGGTATACTCAGAGCTTCACTGCTGCCTCGCCTCCATGGTATTCGAAAGGGCGCCGAGTAGTCGTCAGTCTTGCCTTCCTGTCTGAAGCTTTGGGCTGAAGTGGTTCTTTCCTTACTTATTCATAACAGTGACTGAGTGACAGCCACTTCTTCCACAGACTGCAAAGCTCCTACCCGCCCACCACCCGAGTCAAAAGTGTCACCTTTAATCGTGCCTTCCTTCTAGGATTTCGATATCTACCGGCTTTGACTCCGATTATCCCATAGGTACACACTACACCAACCTTCTCGGTCCCCTCCTGGGTTGCCTTCTACTATTCCTTCCTTCCATCTACCACTGAGAGTATAACCCCCCGTTGGTAATCCTCAGGCTGTCTTACGTGGTAGACCTCTCTCATATCTCGGCATTCTCATCTCTGTTTTCGACTGAAGGTTGTAAGTTTGTGACTCAACTACTTTCGGTTGTGTTTTCCACCGGCTACTTTCCTCCAGTTCCTGAAACTCTTCCTTCCACAACCCCCGAGAAGTCAAGATTTCCCTGCCGCATCGCAGCTGTTGTCTCCTGCTAGTCTTCTGTCCTTGCGGTGCTATCCCACGAGCACCTTCCACCTTCTCACTTGACTACCAAGGTATATGCTACTTCGGTTCATGTCGACGCTGTTTCCTGTTCCCTACTTGGACAGCCTTCTCGCCTCTTTTCTCCCTCTCAACCTCTCAACCGCACACCACCAACCTCTTCTCCCTGGTTTGACTACTCGTTCGCTCAACCTAACTCAACACCCTTGGCATCTAGCCTTGCCTTTTATGGGGTTGTCCCACTGACCTCGTTCTTTCAACCAGCAATACTTAGTCTGGCGCCAACTCTAGGTTCTTCGAGTTCTTCCACCTCCAAGCCTGACAGCTTGTCGATAAGATGCCAGGCAGTACCAAGACGCCCGAGGAATACTCGACCAATCCTAACACGATCAAGGCCCGTCGCCGCAAGATGAATCTCAACGGAGCCCAGAAGGTAGAGGATTCCGCCCGTACAGCTGACTACAAGGCTATGATCCACTCCCGCCAGGTCGTTCAGGCCAAGTCAGAGTACAAGGAGGCCAGTGACAGCGAGAAGTCTGCCATGTTGGAGCAGGCTATGAGGGAAACCATGGTGAAGCGGTATGTTTTTTCTTCCATTGTTTCGGACATCGACAACAACATCTGCTGACACTCTTTGTTTCCCCAGCCGCGCCCGGGGCCAAGACACCATGTCTAAGATGGCCGCCTTCAACGCCGGCATATATCAACAGCGGTCTGGCACCACCGGTCCTCAGACACGCGTCCCCATCTCGGCCTTCCTTGAGAATAACGGCTTCGTTCCTTCTCGCGCCGGCCGCAGGAGTGGCGGCGGTATCGAGCAGCGCAGTGGCACTTTCGAGCCCCTTGATGCCCCCGGAGGCCGAGATGGCCCCGTCTCGCCCACCTCGCTTGGATCAGCCCCCGAGGCCGATATGACTGGAGCGGGCAACGCCTTCGCTACGGCCAATGGCCTGTCTTCATTCAGTGAGCGAGGCGGATCGGCCCCCATGAGTGGTTATAGTCCCAACAACCGCCGCGTCAATACACCCGCGCATCTTCGTCACAGTCCGAGCCTCTTCATGGACCAGAGCCGCCTATCATCCCCATCTACGAAAATCAAAGTCAATGAGACGCCAACCCCGTTCGCCAGGACCAACATGACGCCCGAGCCGATGCTTCCCACCATCGAGGGGTATGATCCGTCGTCCAATGATGGCGATCGAGTTTCCATGCTCCGGACTGAGGTGGGGCATCTGCGCACCATCTGCCAGAACGTGCGGGAGTCCAATCAGAACCTACGTGACCTGGACCTGCGCAATGTGCGTGCTGAGGTGGGTATCGAGCAGAACCGTGTGACGGAGATGGACAGGCGCGTGGGACAGTTGGAGGGTATTGTTCATGCGCTGCAGAGCACGTCTATGACGACGCTGGTGGGAAGGGTCGCCCAGCTGGAGATGCTGGTGGAGGAGCTGGGGACGAAGGTGGGAATTGGGGCAGACGGAGAGGTGGCCAAGATGAGGGAGGTGATGGGGAGCATGAAGGAGGCGCTTGAGAGGGTTGGTGGATTTTTCTGAGTTCCACAGGCTCATACACCTCGACCGAGATTTCGCATCTGCTATCCATCCTGCTTTTTATGCTACTTTCAGTCGGCGCTCGAGTTTACAGCACGAGTCTAAGTCGAGCTTTCTGCGATGTTTTATAACTGCTCGTCAATCAGAAATATCTGTCTTTCTTTGGTTCCCCAGGTACGGTTTACTTACGGTACCGCTCACCTTCACCGAAGGAGGCCAGGCTCACTTATCTCGTTTGCCGCACCTAGCAACATAAATGGCCTCCGCCCCGTCACTTTTGACTTTACACTACTTTTCGGGCTAACCATCGGTTGCTTCAAGCTTCTTCTGAAAATGGGAGTCGGGGGTTTGGCCTTACTTTTACCTGCTACATACAGTAACCATCGGCGATGAGTATTTCTGGTTAACTTTTTGGAGGTTTGGAGGAGCAACTCTGATATAGAAATCAAGCGACTTACAAGGCTTACTTGTTTGCCTTCCCGCAGATGGAGATAACAGACATGATCAGAGCGCGTTAATGTCTTTTGAGTTACTCGGTTGTTGCTACTTGTGTGATGTAATTCTTAGCTGAGATCAGTGTCGTAGTGTGTCTTCAGGCATGTTGATTACCAGGGTAAGGGTTAAAACGAAAGGGTGTGGAAAGATCAACTGACAGTTGGTCCCGATAAGATAAGATCATTCAGTGGAGCTTCATCAGGGAGCTTGAGCACAGACCATCAGCCCACTGTAGATGTACCGGCGGTATACATTCGTACCTCCGTACCGTAACCACACGCTCCGACAGCGCGCCTTCTTCACAAGCCTCGGCTGCTCTACACATATTATATACATGTACATACACCACATCCGCTGCGATCGTCACCATTTTTAGCATACCACAAAGGACCACAGCCGTAACTCACCTGGCAGATATATCCCTTCAATTAACTACATCCTTATGATCAGCCCTGGCCTATCAAGTAATTATTCAAGACTATTGTCTGTTTCAAGTAGCCTGCGACGGCTTTCAAGCCCGCCATGGACGACTTCGATAATGACCACGACTCCAACGCGAGCTCCGACGAGCAAGACCAGCAGGATGATAATATGACAATGGAAGACGCCGATGGTGATGACATGGACGTTGAGGAGGATGATGCCTTTAACGAAGACGACGACGACCAAGAGCAGGAAGACGCCGACCAAGATGCAGATGCCGATCAGGAAGATGCCGACCAAGAACAAGACGGGGAACAGGACGCTGAAGACCAGGAAGACAGCACAACGAAGGTCGACGGTCCCTCACATCCCGCATCAATAGCCTCGCCTCTCGGGACAATACAACTACGCCCCAAAACCCGCCCCGAAGCCATCACCGCCCGCCTCTACGATATCGTCCCAACCATGGCCGCCCCCCAAGCAACAAGCATCAACGCCCTCGCCATCACGCCGGACTTGCGGTATTGGATAACCGGTGGCTCGGACGGTTACATCCGGAAGTACGACGGGCCAGGCACCATCAACGGGAAGCAGCTGTTGACGGTGGCCCAGCGCCACCCCTTCGTCGACAGCGTCACGAAATCCGGGATCCTGATGTCCTACTGGGAAAACTTGGAGCCTGCACCGCCGAACTCGAGGGGCCCCGCGAGTGAAAGCGAGCGTGTGCTCAGTCCGGTCTACAGTCTTGCCGTGCACAGCGAGGCGTTGTGGTTGCTGGCCGGGTTGGAGAGCGGCGGCATCAACCTGCACAGCGTCCGGCACGACGAGGGCAAAACGATACACGTGTTGCAGGAGCACAAGAACGCCGTCTCCGTGCTGCAATTGTCACCCGACGAGAAGAGCGTACTGAGCGGGAGCTGGGACAAGAGCATCCTCGACTGGGATCTCAACACTGGTAAGACCATCCGAGACTTCAATGGGGGTGGGGGGCAGATTTCTGCCATCGAGCCACGGCCCCTGAGCGGCGCGCCGATACCCCCGGAGGCTGCGGAGGAGCTGCCGAGCGACACCCTCCGGACTAGTAGCGGCAGGACGAACGGTTTCTTCAGCAGCGGGCCAGAAACAGGCCCCGTAAATGGAGTGGTCACGGTAGGGGACGGGACAGGCGACGCAGAAGGGTCAGATCATGAGTCGCTGTTTGGTAGCCCCGCAGGCTCGCTTTTCGGTGAGGGTGGTAACAATATGGGCGATGGGGGTGAAGACAACCCCTTCGGCGCGGACAATGACAACGACCACGACACATTTACTCAGGCCATGTTGGGCCGTCTCGATGACGCGGCACACGCCGATGGGCAAGGAGACATCGGCATGGGGGATGGGGATGCCACGATGGCCGACGCACCACAGCAGGCGACAGACGCCGCCGCCGCACCACCCGCACAACCACCACAACCCGAACCTCCAAGCACAGACCCAGCACATACAGAGCCACCACTCTCCGTCAACAGCACAAGCGCTTCACAGCCGCCACAAACCGCAACCCAACCGGACCCCGAACGACGGCCCTCCACCGCACAAGGCGACACCGCCGACCCACCACAGATCCAATCCCCCTCCCTGGTCTTCAACACCTCGCACGCCGCGTCCGCGCCGGCCGACCCCACGCAGATGTCCGACAGCACCTTCCTCTCCGCCTCCATCGACGGCACGATCCGGCTGTGGGACCGCCGCGCGCCGCAGCCCCTCGCCCGCATCGGTACGCGCCCGGGCGTCCCGCCCTGGTGCATGGGCGCGTGCTGGTCCCCGGACGGCAACACCATCTACGCCGGGCGGCGCAACGGCACCGTCGAGGAGTTCAGCATCCACCGCGCCACGTCGTCCTGGGCCCCCGAGCGCACCCTCAAGTTCCCCCAGGGCAGCGGCGCCGTCAGCGCCGTCAGGACCATGGCCAACGGCCGCCACCTGGTCTGCGCGTCGTACGACATCTTGCGGCTGTACGACCTCAAGGACAACCGCGCCTTCAAGCATGGTGCCGTGCCGTTCTTGATCATCCCTGGGCCCCCTAGGGCAGGTGTCATCAGTCAGTTGTATGTCGACCCTACTTCCAGGTTCATGGTCACGGCGGCGGGGACGAGGGGGTGGGATGGGAGTAGCACGGAGGTGTTGATCGGGTATGAGATTGGGTGTGTGAATGACTGAGTGCGTGAGTTGAGGGCTTCAGTACGGATCGCCTGGTGTGTAGCTGGTTTTGCGAAGGGAGAGAGAGAGAGAGAGAGAGATGGGAATAATACAGGCCGTCGTCGTTGGCGACTGGTATCGGAAAGAGGATAACCGACAGGAGAATCGGAATGCGGGCGCCTTTTTTGGTGTTTGCTTTGTTGGACGGCTCCAACGGAAAACTTGGGATCAATACCCCCTTTCATTAGCTGCTTCATTATTATAGTTACTCAGCGAGTCTTTCAAAGTCCAATATTGGAACCCATGAGTGTCCTGGAGGGAACTACACAAGCCCGTTCCGTCACCCGTCAGGTCATGTCTCCTACCATGTGCTGCAGTCATGAAGATTGTGCCTCTTCCTTGTTTGCATGGCAATATTCTACAAACTGAACAGCATCTTTCAATGACAAGTAACTCTCAACAAACATATAAGAACTGAGTCTTTTGTATCTCGCCAGGCTGGTCGCGACCATTGTAGCCTCGTGGCTACTCGACATCATACACTCCTGAAGTACAATGTTCGCCATAGACACTACTACTGATACTATGCTTCAAACTATCCTTGTGTCTCACGCAAGAAAATATCCGTAAGTATTAGGACACTGTCGGATTCAAAAATACAACTAGAAATCGAAAAAAAAAACACCTAACGGGAAACCCAACAAAGCAAAACAAGCCGGAGGAAATCAGCTGGTTCCAGGTTATCTCCAATTGAAAGCTTCACACAACAAGTTGCAAGTGCTGGGTTCGTACAAATTTCCCCTGTCAGGCACATGATGGACACTTGCCCTTCACTGTGACCCGGGAGGCGTTCCACCAACTGGTAGCAGGCTCTACAGCTCCTTCCAAAGCTGGTGTTGGTCTACCCTCAATGGGGGGGGGGGGGGAGGCTGGGTTGGGTTGTAAGCCGTCATTCATCATGAGCTTTCGAGCGTTGCCGTAGGGCTTTCGGAGCTGTGTCTTTCTCAAGTAGTCGAGGAAGCCTAGATGTCAATCAGAAGCTCCGGCCCGTCATCTTCGTTATTGCTCTTGGGAGTCTGCTCTTCTGCTCCGTCTAGATCTCCGAGATCGATCAGGGGGGGACCCTCTTGTTGAATTTGGGACAGATGGTGTTGAGACTTGCGACGCAAAGTTTTGGCTCCAGCTTTAGTTGCGTGACCCCGTCGGATGCCCAGCACCTCGGCTTCAAAGCCAATATCTGAGTCGGAATCTTCAGGGTCCTCCAAGGGATCCAAGCCGTGACTTGTCGGCAGGGTTTTGGGAAGCACCACGGCGGCATTCGCACTCGATGCAGAGTGATGCCACAAGGCAGGGTTGCCAGATGACTGTCCCTGTGTTTGAGTGTATTGGGATCTTTGCTGCTGATAACCAGTCTGTCGCACGTTGTGAGGTCCAACGTGTACCTGTGGCTGCTGCTGCTGCTGAAGAGCTGCATTCTTGCGACGATTCTGCTGCGAAGCTGACTGCTGGCTTCGACGAGGTTGACGCGGGAGCTGATTATCGTTCTGATGAGTCTGTTTCTTTGCCTGTTGCCGGAATTCTTGTCGCCCCTGCTTCTGTGCCCGCCCATCATACTGGACATCGCCGCGTATGTGAGCCATGTCTTGGGTGTTTCCAGGCAGCCGACGTCCATCCTGGTTTTCAATGGAGATAAACGTCTCCTGAATGCCCTCCGGTGCCTTGTGAACAGAGCTGCCACCGATAGTTGTTGCGGGGGTGTCCAACGAGATGAGTGGTCGATCTTGGGCTTCTTGCCCTGCCATTTCCATAAGTTGTATCTGGCGGATTGCCTCGTCGTGCACGCGGGGATCACGGCTGAACTGCTGCCACTTATCTGGGCTGCTGTTGTGCGTTAGGGCGCCCAACTGAGAAACGTTCCCGGATGATAGATTGGTGGCATGATCTTGGCGGCCGTCTCCGTAAAGCTGGAGCTCTGCCATTTGTTCTTCTGTCTGCCAGATGTTGGAGCTGCGACAGTTCTCAGCGCAGCGGCACTTGTCGGTGCAGACTCCAGAGCACTTGTGACCGCAGGAGAGTCTCCTCGGGCATGGACGCAGGCAGGGTAGCTTGTCGTGACCAACTCTGGGCGCAGGAAACAAAGTGATTAGCAGGCTGGTGTCAACACAAGCAAACCAGGGATGAATAAGGTACTCACATATGGCACATCAGGACGCAGGGATGTCCGCATGGGAGGTTACCATTACACTTAACCCAGCAGCCGCCTGCATTTCCGAGGAAATCCTCTGGTGTCCTCATCCAAATCTCCTGCTCGTGGTTCTGACAGATCAAGGGTAGCCCCTTGCCCATGGCAACGCGCTTCTGGATGGCGAACCCGTTCCAGATTGGCACCCAGACATCATGGGACTTCTCACTGGCGCCGAAGAGATTCTTCTTGTTGCCGAACATGAAGAACCCACGTCGAGCTCGGCTGATGGCGACGGTGGCACGATTCTGGCTCTCGAGAAAACCGACACGAGGAATATCATGGGGATGGGGACTGCGGACCAGGGAGAGCAAGACGACTTCGTTCTCCTCTCCCTGGTATGAGTCGACTGTTGCGACGTTGAAGTAACTGGTCTTCATGAGAATAATATCGCGCCGCAGTAGCTGGAGTATTTTCTTCCGCTGGCCTCGGTAATAGGTGAGTACCGTGATTTGAGAAGCGTCGACGCCGTTCTGAACGAGGTATTTCATGAAGGCTACAACCATCTCGGCTTCTTGCGTGTTGAACTTGCTGCTGTCGTTATCGGTCTAACGACAGAAACTTAGCAACTTGCCTGGTAGTGAAACACGGTGATGGGCTTGAACTTACCGCCTCTGGCCACTCGTGTGTGAAGAACCAGCTCCGCCGGTCGCCCATGCCCGGGACAAGCGGCCGATTAGCCACATTTTCGACGATAGGGTGGTCTAGCAGGTTGGGGTAGTATTGCTGGACAATAAATCGGAGCTCGGGTGCCATGCGACGTTGACGGTTCAGCATTGTGTAAGGAATTCCATTCTTTACCAAGCGCTCGAACAGCGAGGTGTTCAAATGGAATGGAGCGTCACCGAGACGATTGATGTCGCACTGGGGCGGGAGCTGTTGGTGGTCCCCAACGAGCACAAGCTGCTCAAGGGTTGGGAACGTACAGAGCGCAGAAGTGACGTTGGCCTCCCTCGTCTCGGCGGCCTCCTCAATGAGAAGAATGCGGGCCTTGGTGGCGGCGAGAAAACCTCGATACTTCGACAGGCCGGTGGTGGTGCAGCCGATTACATCGATGCAGTGTTTCTCAATGACGTGAAGGTCTCGAGACCACTTGTTGACTTTTTGCTCCTTTGCTTTGCTCACGGCTTCGCCCAGGATAGCACGGAACTTGTCCCCTACTTTGTCACGAAGCCTCAACTGTAAGATCTGGTAAACACCGCCACGGAGGGATGGGGTAATGTCGTAGAGATCGTCACAGTTCTCGAGCTTCGCAATACACCTCGCCTTCCAGCCTACAATTCTTGGTGTCTTTCCGGTATAGTAGCTGGTCAAGTGCACCCAAGTTCCCCGGAGACGATCTTCATCGTCATCCACCGCTTCATCTTCAAGGTTAGGGTCGAGCTCTTCGTCGATAGGCTCCTCTTCCAGAAAATCCATATCATCATCCCCCAGTCGGAAACGCTCAATCTGCTCGTCACCCAGCCACATTTGAATGGGTGGTACATCCTCAGCACCCTCCCACTCTTCGTCGGACAGAGACTTGAATTGGGGTTCACTGATTATGCCGGCTTGGAAGAGGGCCTCTGGATCTATCAGTCCTTGATTGCCGAAGACACCGGAAACCAGGTTGCTGAAACGTTCAACGATTCGAAGGCGTCCCTTCTCGAGCGACTTAGAGTGAGCGTCAGTCGGCATCTTTCCGGCGCTGTTTCGGAGGTTGAAGACAGTTCGTTCTTTGATGACCTCGTTTTCAGTGCGGCCGCCAACTCGCATGATTCTGGCACCTGCAGAATGGCAGTAGATAAGGAGCTGGTCCAGAGCGTGATTTGTCTGGGCTGCAATGATGATTGGAGGGTCTCCGGGACGCCGGTTTTGAAGCATTGCCATGATGGCTTTGACGGAGGTGAAAGTCTTGCCTGTACCTGGTGGGCCTTGTACAATAGCCACTTCCTTGGAGACCATCCGCTGAAATGCCTCCAGCTGTGAAGAATCGAGGCTGGTGTGAAGGCCGATACTATTGTCAGGCAATCGACGCAAGATATTGTACTCGCGATACTGATCCGCTATTCGCTGGAAGATCAGTTGCTCAGTGTGTTTGTTCCCCGCGGCCTGCTCGAGCTGATCGGAAGTGAGTTGGCTGATGAGGGACGTCAGGTCAAAACTAGGAGCCGCTGCAATAGACCTTGCTGGGCTGTCGCCATCATCAAGAGACACAAGATATTTGTCGAAGGGAGAAGTGCCAGTCGCTTGTTGAAGGCCTGTCAAGGCGTGACGTACAGCTTCGTAGAAGCCGTTGCGCGACTCAATCATGACCAGCTCTTGATCAGGGTCCACGACGGCTTGTTTGGTGTCGGCCCAGAAAATGTCGATACTGGGAGGGGACTGGTCGAGACCGCCCTCGACAGGGCGCTGAGCAATGACAGCAACTCGGCAGTCGTTCTGAAAATTGTCGCAGGAAAGTGCAACGATCTTTCCTGGGAGGAGTCTCTTGGACTGCTTCCACTTGATTCTGCAACCGGCTCGACGAGTGGAGAAGGTAATGCGGCAGATGGGACCCAGTCTTGCCATCAGGTAGCCCTGGGCGTGCACCTGGAAGCTGTCAGTTGGGGGAGAGCACGAGGTATCGATGAAATGGGACGGAAGTTGATGGAATACCTTTGTATAGACACATGTGTTCTGGTCATCCGTCAGTGATGGTCTGGACCTGAAATCATTGACAGAGTACCGAAGACCCTCAATGCCCTCAAAGCGGAGGATCTTGTACAGAGCTTCAAGATACTGGGCCTTGGATTCAAAAGGTTTGTCGATAGGAAACATCGGAATATCATTCGTGGAAGCCCGTGTGTTGAGGAGCTCCTGGGGAGTAGGAAGCTCAGGGAGTTTCTGCCATGATAATGACGACGGTGATGATGATGATGATAGTGGTGGTGGTGGTGGTGGTGGAATCGACGTTGACGTCTCTGTGACCACGGACCGCAAAGGGTCGAAATTGACGTGAGCACGGATGGCCGCGACGGCCTCTTCGTCAATGGCCATGGTCGGAGACTCTGGACTATGGTTGGTGGAGCCTAGATTGGGCGGATGAAAGGATGATCGCGACGTTGGATGGAAGACGAGGTGGAATGGCAACTTTGGGATAGGACAAACCACGGGCAGTCGGAAAGCTGGGTTGTGGTCAACTTGGGGTACTTATAAACGTGTAATACAAGAGCGGTGCGAGGTAGATAGAGTGTTTATTTTGTTCCAGCGTGGCTACGACGAGAAGGGGCAATGATGGGTCGATGTTTTCAGCGTTCAGGTTTTATGTGGAAGGCGCGTTTGTTGATGTTGAGGTACCTAGTTATGTACCTAGGTCCAAGGTACGTACTATGGTACTTTTGCTACCTACCTGGTATTCAATATGCCCAGGTGCCTAGCTCCCTACTTAAGTACTTAGGTATCTAGGTAGGTACCTAGGAAGGTAGGCATCCAGGTGCCCCAGCCTTGTCGGATAAGCACGTCGTAATAAATACCTAGGTACCAAGGGGCGGGAAACCTTATCCCGGGATGTTTGACTGAAAAGGACGAATCTGGCATGTTTTCACGCCGTTACAGTAACCTTATAAATACTACACAGTATGTAGCAGGACGACAGGTACACTGGAGTTTGTTGGGAAACAAACGGTTAGGCATAGATTGCATACTCCAGTAGCACATGGGTGGTTTGTTCGTCTGTATCTGAATTTAATTTTCAAGGCTAAAACAATCAATGCTTCATTAGTGGAAGACAACATTGAAAGCTTAATAGGAGTAGAATACATACCTCACCTCATCTGAAAGTCCGCGGTAATGGAGCTACGAGGTGCTTTGAGTTCCAAGGTTGTTGCATATACAAAGCTAGGGGAATTGTAACAGCATCCATGGTTTGAATGGTGATCAGCAGGAGAGTGACAACGGGGAAGATGGCCAACTGCCATGCAACATGATGTGGGAACTTTGCATCAAACATATAACACGGCGTCGTCGAGGGGCTTGGGGCATAATAGATCAGTTCGTTCTTCATACTCTGTAAACGGAATATGGTGAGAACATCATTTCTATCAAGCCTATTCCCTACGTGACCTCGGAAGTGAGCAATGAGAAAAAATCTTCGGAGCAATGCGAGTATGTAGCTCTCAACCCGAAAGTTGAGCTCAAGGGCCCCGGACCATATGGCGCGGCCACAAACGGTCAATATCAAATCTCTCAGCCACATATAGTGTTCGGTGACTGTAGAGCCGTGCTTCCTCGAAATTGGGTGGGATTTCCATTGGACGTGTCGTTTGTTTCCCTTTTCGCGTGCCCGTGGCTGGGCTTCGAGGAGATGATAAAACTTAGGTAAATCACAATCTGATGTTGGCCAGATCTATGTCTTCTCTCGGAGACCTTTCTTTTTCTTTCATCGAGATGGCCTGACCAAGCATTCTCCAACTGGTACTCATATCTTCGGGGCTTATACATGGAACAATCGTTCTGGAAAGTCGTCTCGAACATATGAGAGCAATGATTACGCAGAAACTAGCCTTCTGCTCAAGTGCTCCTCATGTTACAACGTATTGACTTCTGGGTAGGATCTTCAGGCCACGTCAAGATCATGGTACCCCTTCTACCCTTTCACATACCTACATACAAGACTTCCCAAGGAACATGACCAATACACAGGTAGGTACCCGTTCCGCTTATACGTTTACGAGCGCTGGTTTCCGCATTGGTTTGAAGGAATCAGCCAAACGGACAAGGCACGTGCAAGGATATTTACATGCCCTAGAGTCCTAGTATCTTCCGGTTTCGCAAAACACACTGGTGCTGGTAGATCCGGGCTTCTGCAGCAGACAGGGTGTCTTCAAATTGCATGTGGCATGTGTGTACCCAAGTACCTAGGTACTTGAGTGTCCAACACCATCGGGACACCTGCAGCACTTGAGAGAGCACTGGAAGATGGAGTTGCATTTTTGTTGAGGACGGACGAGTGGCACATCCATCAGGCTACCTAGGTACTGCGTGACATTCTGGCCCATCGTCATCAGATTACCAGATTGTCACTTTCCCGGGCGATCTGGAAGGCCGATCTCTCAAATGATATGCAGTGAGTGTCAGCTTACGGGTGGTTGGTTGGTTGGAAGATATATGACTGGGAAGGAAAGACGCATTGCGAATTCGCCAGGCGCTGAACGAATAAAGTTGCAGAACGCAAACAGAATTGACCAATCATGGCAGCGCTGCTCCAGTGGCTCTCACGCCCATGAAAGCCCGGGTTGCAGGGGTTAATTAGGGGTCAAAGTCTCATTCAGCATATCGACGCCTTTAAGGACAAGATATCAATATCAACTGGCCCACTGCCCTAAACATCCTTGGATGGTGGTGTTCTTGCGAAGCTTTTGAAGTTGTTGAATTGGTTCACTGCCTTCCATATTGTACTCTTCCCATTTTTGCAATTTTCGGGGGTATCCTACTCCTCTTCAACGCTTCAACATCAGGCCAGACGAAATTCACATGCACTTTTGCGCCTTCCCTTCGAACCACTGTCACAACCAACCTCAACCACAATCAACCCGGACGCCACTCAGTCCTTAGTCTCAACACGTGCCTAGCGAGTTTCACGCTGGGGCAAGTGCATCATGGCAGGGCCATGCTGTCCTGACTCGATACTGCTATCGACTCTCGCAAGATATGCTGGCTCGGGCTGCGAAGGATTTTGTCCACCACTATGGCGCCCCAACGAGTGGAAGCCCACTGACGGGCGAGCTGCGACGAGTGGCCTGGGCTGGTGTGATCGCATGCTGAGCAGGGACGACCTGTTTGCCCAACTGAGCCAGGAAGGGTGAGTTCTGTCCGGCATGGCCTGCTAGCACAGTAGCTATGGTATATGCTTCAGCTTCGGTGTTGTCTCCCTCACCATTATCGCCGATGGCAGCGGGCTCGTCCAGGTCGCTGCTCGATAGGGTTGGAGGGTTGAGTATTGGAGTCATTTGAAAGTGACCCCCCATGTGTTGTACTAACTGGTTGGGGTCTGGGTGTCCATGGTCTGTCGTATCAACAGGCTGGTGCTGCGGCATGGGTGTCGGAGGGGAAACTCGAGGCCCGCAAGCCCACCTGATAAATCCAGCAAACCACTCATGATGCTCGCCAGCCACGTTGCCATCATGGCTCACAGCCACCTCCACTGCACGGCTCGCCGAGTCAACATTGGTCTGGTCCTCCACGCGAAAGCCTTCCTCCTCGTTGTCCCGTCGCCTGGAGACGCAAGGTCCAAAACAAGTCGCACAGATACTGAAGGGGTCGCCCGAGACGAAGACCTCAGCGAGTATGGTAAATAGATTTGTGCCGGCGCCGGTCTCGGACACTGTGTCTTCTGTGTTGCCGTTGCGTCAGCCTTCTCGCAAGTTGGTTGTGTGGACCACGAAGTGCGGTATGACAGTCTGCAATGACATCTGGAAAGACTATGGACTTCCAAGGGCTTACCTGAGGATGCATGCATGGCAGGTGTATCCATGTCAGTATGTCGGTCAGGTTGTCAGGTTGTTGGACTACGAGGTAGCCCTGCTGCTTTCTCGGTGGTATTCGATGGAGGTTCACAGGCTATCAGCGCTGTGAAGTAGGCGTTTACCATGCACCGAGAGCTACAACGGGAGCTCAGAATGGACTACGCTATCCCCGATGTTCGCGGCGAAAATGGAAATGTCAAGACGTTGATGGAGGTGACAAGTCTGCAACCACCGATGTTAATCTTCACCACTTGCACAGGCATGGTGTGAACATCACGGGGCTGCTTGTTCCTGTCACGCTGCCGAAGCGATCGGGAACTTTCCAATTGCCGACAGCTGATGACGGAAACAAGAATATCTCCGGCTTCTGCAAGTGTTCAACGGCAGACTGGGAATCTCATAGGTTCCGCCTGGGTTGGCCTCAACGATATCGCCGGGCCTTGGTGGAGAAACAACGAGACGGTTCTTGGTGGATCTGGGGATGCAAGAGCGACAGCAAGTACGACATCAACAATGCCGGTATACGGTCGCTTTGATCATTGGAAATGCGAGTGGGAATGACAATGTTCTTCGTGGATCGTTGGACCACGAGCATTGGTCAAAGCCAGACGCTGTGCGGACACTGACAGGAGCAAACCTGCCTGGAACCTGACGGAACCGTGCCCAGGGGTGAGAGACAAAAAGAGATTGAAGGCACTCTTGCCACGGCAAAGTCAAGGGAATATCCCACTCACGGTAGGTCAATGTCGTCAACAGCGGTGACGATGATGATGGGTTGAAGATACTTGAGTCGACTGGTATGATCGTGTTGATGAAGGCGGGTAGGCGAGATGTGTTGATTGTGAAAGGGGGAAGATTGAGACTCGAGTTCTCAGAAGTGGAAGCGGGGGATACAGACCAGTAGGACTTCCTCTCCAGGGTCTTCTACATGCTTAAGGTGGGACTCCTGACCGTATGCACAGGACGACAGCGGCCAGGAATGGGAGCAACTGCTCAACACATCCTGCCAAGCCCTGGTCCGCAGCTCTCACTGCGTATTTATCTTCACGGTAGGATTGATGCGTGCTACGAAAGCATGCCGTCCGTTGAAGATCCAAAAACCATGGCGTTGAGGATATCTGGGGCAGTGCAGCAACTTGTCCCCGGCCTCTGATGCCATGTCAGACCGCGGTTCGGCAGCAACCAGCGCTCATATTGTCTCAAACCTAGGGCCGCTGTCAAAGCTGCTTCAATCCACCATGGCGTGCCTCTTTAGTTCTCGTGCTAAGGACTTTATACATGGCATCGATGTCTGTCACTGGTATGACACTCATTGGGACCAGGTGATGCGCTGGAATGGCAGGGATATGACGGCAAGGCAGCTCTGTCAAGTGTCCCGTGCGGCGGAGGATGTTCACACTCTCAATATGCAGTGTCGGTTTTCTGTGATAACAAAGATGTGCTTATGCAAGGCGGCCTGGGCAAGAGTCTCACGGAACTCCTACAGGGTGGGAGACTTGCCTCCCTCATGCTGGCAGCAGGGGACTATGTTGGCCCGGGGTTTTGTGCTATCCGGTCCTCAAATGACTGCCTGATGAATCTTAACGTGTATGAAATAGGTAGTCTCCCTTCCCTACTTTCTCCTCTTCTCTTCTGCATGGAACCGAGGTGATTCAGGCCACCGAAGTAGGAGACATCCCGCGGCAGAGTGCCAGTGCGGTCGAGGCAATGCTGGCCCTGAGCCTGGCCGGGCATCACTCGCACACAACCAGATGCAGGTCAGCAGCCACAGTGCCTCAGATAAACCGGGAAATATCTCCCGTTTCCTTACCATGTCGTCGTCATTGGTGGTCTTGGGGTGGTCGTTTCGCACAAGGCCCTCGCCAAAGGTGCCTATTGGTGGGACGCTCAAGTTTCTCATCTTGATTGCGACCTCGCCAGAACAAATGGCATCTTTATTCTTCCGGACCTTGAGCGTCCTCCTCCTATCTAGGTGCAATAATTCGCTCTCCATGGGCACATGGTGTTTGGGGGGTGTACGGCCGCAGGCTCTGAATGGGTCGCGGTGCTGACAACTTTCAGCTGGGCCAGGGACATGGATGGTATAGAGGTGGGTTTGTCTGTCACATCACCCCACAGTTTTTCAACTTCTCCCCTTCCTCCTTTCTCTTGCATTCCTCTGGCCCGTTCCCATATGCGTACGGAGTTGGCTTTTTTTCACTCGAGGCCGACTTCAGTTCAGAACAGTTCTAGATCTCGGCTTTTATCCATAATTCGGCCAACGTCAACACCTCCTTCCCTCCGCAACAAAGCAGGCACTTGTGGTCCAAAATGCAAACTCCGCTCATAAGGAAGCGAGATTTGGTCTCTAGCCATGGACAGATCTGGAGTGAACTGGCACCACGGCGTCGATCCGTTCCGTCTATCTATGGCCAACCGACCTCACCCAACGACATTCACAAGAGGCCTCGGAAGCGAACCCGGGATGACATTGGGGACAACACTGACACTGATCACCCCAAGAAGCGTATCAACATATTGGACCTGGGAACTCAGCCCAGTTATGATACCAGAGGGTTTGCGTGCCCCTTTTTCAAAGCAAGTCACCGCAAGCTTGAACTCAAGGATTCATGCGCACGTCGGTCCTGGCCTTCCATACCACGCTTGAAGTGCGTTACCTAAGCCCGTCCTATCTCATCGCTACAAAACCCTTGCTCATACTTTCAGGGAGCATCTTTACCGATGCCATGTGATCATGTATTGTGAGAATTGTCGTGTGCCTTTCAAATCGCACGGCGAACTGGTTGCCCACAAAAGGCAGGCTACCTCGTGCTGGCGTACGAAGTCGGAAGATTCTATGCCAGATGGCATTATATGCAATACAAAGATGATCGAGCTTAAGAGCCGAAAAGATCTGCCTCGCCACGACGATAGGGAGAAATGGATGAAAATCTGGACTATACTGTTCCCAGATATTCCACCCCCAGTATCACCTTGTCAGTCTTCACCCGTTCGCCCTGAAGGGAAATATAGCAACCCAATTAATAATGTATTAGATGCTGAGCATGTTGATGTTATGCGCAAGTCAGACTTGATGAAAGACTTTGAAAATTTCTTGAAGGCGCGTGTCTCCGTATTGACGGAAGACATGATCAGTATGAACCGAGGCGGCCTCGAGAAGGCTGCCCGTCTGGGGCAAATCGTATCAGATTGGCTTGATGCTGCTTTCCTGCAATATAGAGAGGGACTTGGGATTGACCAGCATCTCGAACCGATGACCACTTTATCCATGCGAAAAGGCTTCGTCGAATCTCCCCGGTCCATAAGCCCTGAGGGTACAAGGACCTTACAGCCCTCCCTAGTCACCAACTTCAGCAAACCCTACGCAATCACAAGTGGCCTCTGCGGGTCCATTGAAGGCTCCAAGTGCCATAACAGAGTTGATCCAGCCATATACGGCACGGACTGTTTGCCTGACAACGATTGGGCGAATCAATATGTTATCCCGCCTGCAGATGAGGTATTCAGGAATGGAACCGGTGGATTATACGACTATCGGGCTGGGTTCGAGAGCGCTTGTGACTGGACAACACTTCCGGCTGTGGATGAACAAAGCACAATGCTACCTTTGCCAGGGGTTCCAGAACACATCGCTGGCGACAACAGTTCTTGCTTTGCTGGTATTTCTACGTCACCGGCGAACCCTGATCTGGGTTTTTCGACTTGGACATAAACTCGTCACGCTCGTTCTTCATATTATCTATGGTAGCCTCTACGTAATATACTTTGAGGCAGGCTCGGACAATCCTTGTGCGACAGATCACGGCGATGATATCTTGCACTCGATTAGGATTTCCGACCGTCAAATGCCAGGATGATAAGACCAGGGGTAATGGCCAAGTTACCAGGCTTGTATCCGATCCATCGGTATTATGTTGAAGTTATGTGATAATGAGGAACATAGTTGCGGTGCAGAGAGAAATATACCTAGGTACACATGACAGTTTCTTCTATACCCGTAGGTACGTTGCCACACCAACTCGACCTTTTTAAACGCAAGCCCAATGGCCTCGTCGAACAAGTCCATCTCTGTGCATACTACTTCCTCGATCAAACTTGACTGGCTCCGATAATTAATCAAACGATGCCGTTGGGAGTGATCGAAGTCAAGACTGCATGAGTTTCTGTGATTCATCAGAAAAGAAGAGATGGGTTGAATGTGTCTTGAGAGCGGTTTGAAAATATTCAGTTGTAGCTGTTGGTTGAGTTCAATAGTTCCATAACTTACACAGCTGTCACTTTGCGATATGCTGGGGAGCTTGACAGCATGTGGAACAATTGTGACATACGATACCAGAGCAGACTCAACTATTAATATACAGCAATGGCGACTTTACTAAGTATCTTCGACCGTAAATAGAACAATCAGTGGCCATTTTTATTCCAACATTGTCTACAATCACTGAGTCTATCTAGTCAATGTAAATAAGAAGGTGATGGAACCCGCAACAATCGTCAGGGTAGCCTGTGTCTTGTATCTCAAAGGCCTCGATATTCCTTCCCGAAAACTCAGCGTACTCGGCTAACATTTTCTGAGCTCCGTTACCAAAAGGTCCTTGATGAAGAAGCGCAAGATAAGCGTTCCTCTCGCCAATATTCATGCCTCTCGCCGGTAATATCAAAGGAATATTGGACCCTAGATTCATCTTATCGTAAATATCTCTGATGAGTGGTCGCATTGTCTCTTCTAGCACAGTCCAGTATCGGATTACCCGGAGTGTACTAATGTTCTGACCTGCCTTGTGCTTCCAAAAGCTGACGATAATGTCCCGCAGTTTCAGCGACTTTGAGCCATGGCCGTTTCTCGTCCAAGCCTCGTAAATAGTGACTATCCCTTTCTTGGTATCGTAGCCGAGTAGTGCTATATAATCGACTCCGGATTTCGGGATCACCTCCCACAAGGGAGTCTCGTCAGGACCACGAAAAAAGCTAGGTCGATACGCATAACCCAGCGAATCTATGCTTTGGGCGTGTTTAGACAACTTGATGTTGATCCGCTGAACTCGAGGAACACCTCTCATCCACCGAAAATAAGGACTGTAAGTGAGTGGGTCTAACCGTGAAGAACTTTGGCCTTGTTGGAGGCTTCGATCGTGAAAAAACATAGGTACAGAACTTGTGCAAAGGTTCTGGACAGATCGGTATATGTAGCAAAAGTGATGTTCGTGACACGGCTTGACATTCCCCCTATACCGGTACGGATTCACTCGTTTCCGTCAGAGTCAAATTGAGCCACTACGAGGGCTCAATGAGAGAAACTCGTAATGGAATTTCTTTGCCATTAGTGCGAGCAACCAACCCCCGAGGTCACTGTCATACATGGCGATTTGTCTCCCGTTGCCAATCACCCTGTATCCCACAACTTGCGCACGTGCATCATTGGTAAAATTGTGGCTCAGTAGCACTCTTTGTTCACCCACCTCCATGTTTCCTTGGTCTCACCAGGGACAGAACGTAGGCAGAGCTGAGTAGAGCAGGGCAGATAAGTTGGCTGTTAGATGGAGCGAGAGCAGTGACGTCTACTGCCAAAAGTGCTGTATCGAAGTCTGTTCATCTGTCACGGATCCGTACACATCAATTGATGGTATTCTAGACTTTGTAAAAGGGAAGTTGGCAATGCCAAGTTCCCATTGCCAACTTGGCATTGTCCGGATTTTATACCTTGGAAATGTTAGGGAATTCCGAGATGGAACAACCCTGCTTCAACCCTATCAACCCTTGGGAAGTCTGACATCTCTTTTAAGACAGCAGAATATTTGCAGATCCGGCCCCAGTGTACCGATCTGACCCATAATTAGATCTGCGCTGTCCGGAACGCTTGCTCCCGTGGAAATAGCACGGGAGATTAAGAGGCTGGACCCAGCCGGATCCGACTGCATGGGCCCTGCCACGGATCTAAGCCGAAACCACTTGTGTGCAGTATACTATACGTATGTATTGACCAAATGCAGTACCTGGCTGATGAATCCTTCGCCAAAATCAGGTATACCATAATCCCGTTTGGTTGATGTACGAGCAGATACCTTCCTCTTTCTTCCTTCACCCACACGCACCCACAAGCTTCCCGTGGCCCCACGAATCTCGGGTCCTAGCCGGGCGCTGTCAGAACCTGGACCGAACACACACTTGAACAGCAGTGATCAGAGTTGCTGCCGAAGTGGACAGACTCGGGAGCTTGAGTACTGGGTAAGGAGATGTCCCCTGAACTTCCTGAAGTTGTACCCCTTTCCGGTCTGCATGGTGCTAAGAAGGTGGCTGGAGTCGTGAGATTGCATTTCCATCATCGCAACAGGAAAAGTCAATGACGGAAAGGAGGAGCTGAAGATGATGGTGTGATGACACTGTGGTTATCAAGGAGGTGAATGTCCGATGAACTGCAAGATCTGGGAGGCCCCACGTTGTCCAGCCTTAATTGTTGTCCCCATTGTTTATGGTGAGGTCACTGTGGCATAATAATATTGATGCGAAATGTTTGCCTGTCTCGTCAGAACTAGTGTATGTGCAAAAGTCCGCCTTCCCGGTATTGTGAAAGGCTCGGATCCTGGAAGACCCATATATAATACTTAGGTACACGATATTGGGTGGGACAATTGGGCAAGACTATGACACGACTCGCTTCTTGCATATCCTCTCGCCCGTTTTGGACGGCCACAGAGCAATCATAGTAACACGGCATGTCACCGCCAACCCGTGAACAGAACTCCATTCGCTTAGGATAATAAAAAGTGACCTGTCACTGATCATCCAGATCCAATCCGTTGAGACACTGAAGAGTTACAGGTTTTCTTAGTAAAGATTTCCACCGCCTCCCCGTCACGGACACCTGGACAGACCGACAGCTGTCAGGACTCAGCGTATGGGTCTGGATCAGCCACAGCGTCATAAGCATTGCAGGAACCAAGGCAGGGTTTTGTTGCTTTATGAATATTGATATTCATCACCTCCCACTTATACTAGGTATTTATATAGCCATCGCCTTCTTCTCCGGGATTAATCATGATGTCCAAACCACCATACCACCGATCTCCCGTCCAGCTGCTACCTCAGCGACCATGGCCAAATCCAAAGGATCCTCAGGAGGATTGCTATCCACGGGGAAGAGGAAGTGCATAGCATTTTCTTGCCTGGCCATTGTGCTACTGGCACTCATCCTTGGCTTGGCCCTGGGTTTGACGTTGGGACGAAGCCACAACAAGGCGAAGGGGGCCAAACCTAAGGAGCCATCAGGAAACCCATACCCAACACCTGTGGCCATGACCGGCACGATACCAAACAACACCGATAATGTAACGCTAGACCCGTGTCTGATACGACGCGAGTCCGATAACAAGCTGTTCCTCTTCACCACCGGCAACACCGACGCCCCGAAAGGCACCGTCTGGACAGCCGATTCCCTGTACGGCCCCTGGGAGAAGCAGACCGATTCCATGGTGGACATAGAGTCCGGGGCCCCGCAGGTCTACAACATCAACGGCACCTACTACATGTTCTACCAGACCCACACCTTCAATTACTCCTCCATCGGTGTCTCCGACCCGGCGGCAGTCCAACAGAACCACGACGCCAGCATCTTCGTCCGCACGTCGACGACTATGGATCCGGGGTCCTGGACGGACTACGGCCGCTTGAACATCACATGGGAGGAGAAGTACAACCAGCTTGACGCTTCTCTCTTGACCATCGACAACGCCACCGACGGGCTCGCACAGTACTACCTGTCCTTCGGCTCCTACCAGACCGGTCTCTACCAGATCCCCATGGCAAGCCCGCCGGTCGAGCTGGCAGAGAATGCCAATAACCAAACGGTGCACCTGGAGCAGAACTCCACGTCCATTGCCTCCTCGAACGACCTGACCGAGGCTTCGTTCCAGTACTACCGCGACGGCTACTACTACCTGTTCTTCTCGTCGGGGATATGCTGTCCCTTTGAGAACAGTTGGAGCCAGGCAATTGCCAAGCCTTACCATGTCATGGTCTGCCGGTCAGAGAACCCCCGTGGTGACTTCGTCGACAAGGACGGCACGGACTGTCTGACGGACAACGGTGGTACTCAGGTCCTGGCAACGCACAAGGGCGTATTCGTGCCTGGCGGCCAGGGTGTCTTTGACGATGCTGATGAGGGGACCATCCTTTACTACCATTATGGTAAGCTTTCACTAGCCTCCCAAATCTATCTGGTCTTGAAAGGGACAAGTACTTTTTGGTCTGAACATTGCTAACACTTCCTGTTTAGTGCAAACAAATAATGAGACGGATGTAATAGAGAAGGGATACAGATTTGGGTGGAATAAGATGAATTTCACCGACGGATGGCCTGAGCTGGTTTCGAGTTAGATGCTTTAGATATAGAAAGATACCCCATTACGATAATGTCCAATAATCCGATTACATTATATATATAAGTACATAACTTTGTTGCATTGAACAGGGTAATTCCAGAACGCGCGAATTTGGCATAAAACTGCCCTTGAATAAATAGGTCGTACTAATTCAGTAACATGGGATATGTCTTCTTTGTCTCCGTGCGCAAGCGGCTAGGCCACCTTTCAAGCCACATACAAAGGTACGCGATACAGTCTGCGGTGCAAGACACGTCCTTTCTCTTTATGGTATCTTCCATGATTTCCAGGCACTAAAGATTGCTACAATGTAATGTACGCGTCTACAAGTCCTGTCCCATCGTCACTCCGGCCGCAGCAAAGAAACCTCATCTATCTGTGCCTACGAGGTAAGCCAGACGGCTGACTGCTCTTCTTACTCATCAGGCTTGTGCAGTGATGGATTGATTTGACATCTAATGACAGGCTGTGTACAAGGGTCGTACTCACGCCCAGACTTGGGATCCGGTCTCCGGGATCACGAAAGTTCAATGATTCCACCTGCACTTGTCGGGACTAACGGCCAAACATATATGTTACTTCCTCAACGCGTTTTTCTCGTCCCAGTTTCTCGTCGGAGCATGACTGCGCTCTTCATGGATGGCGGGTGCTAGCCCCTCCCAAGGGTCGAGTGCAGTTTGCTACCCAACCCTCAACTCAAAACTGGATGGTTTAGCCAGTGCTACATAAGCAACCCGACATGTACGATACCAGCAAGTATCGGCCTAGAGCTGGAACGAAAGGTATATGAAAACTCTAGCTTCTGCTATTCAGACAATATTGCACCTAGGACTTGAAGGGAACCAAAAACGATGAGGGGAAATGCTTGGAATATATTTAGTAATGCTTCAACTTACATAGATGACCTTAATCGCCTGGTCATTCCACCTACCATATGTGTTGAACAGGCGCAACACTACGACCGAGAGGTCTTGTTGTCAGACTCTGGGGGCTCGCTATTGTGCTTCTTGTCCTTCTGCGCGCCCGGGCTGTGGAATATATTTCGAATATACTCTTCGCCGTCCGAGAAAGATGTTCGAGGTGGAGTGATTACTCTCGTCTCGGACTCTACCATCATCACGGTACCCGGATTACGGCGAGCCCGACGTTCCTCTCGCTCCATGATCTTCTGTAGACTTGCTACCGCGTCAGAACTGATAGACTTTGGGTCAATCAAGCGTTCGGTCTCCTTTCGTCCTCGGGATCGAGGGGTGTTTGGAGGTGCCTCTTTCTTCGAGGTGAAACGTTTCCAGAAAGAATCCATGTTTCTGTCCTTACCTGTTCCTATTTTGGTTGTTGTATGTGCCAAGGGGAATGGTAAAGAGAACACGATATGCCTGTCGTCACTGTCAGTATTGTTGGTACTTCTAAATGTTGAGAATGGGAATTGTGGTCAAGAGAAGGGCTGACAGCCTGGTTGGCTCAGCCCAGAGTATTTTATACTTCTCATTTTGCAGCAGTTCATCGGAGAGGAAAGGTTTGTCAATGCCATTGTCTTGACTGAAAGCACAAAGGTCCCTGTTCTTCCTATCTATGGAAAGGGCCTACTACAGCCTGGTACAAAGAGCATTATCATATCAATGATGAACAAGGTCCTTGTAACAAGCCTTGAGGTCTTTGTTATGGGACAAAATCGTTGCTGAAAGCCTGCGTCTCATCATACGAGCGTTTCAACGCTGGCCAACCTTGGAACTTAGAATTGAGCGGTAGAATTTTATAGGTGAGAAAGCTGCCAGAAGTGCGGAATGTGCGAAGGTCGCGAGAGAAGGCCTTGTATAACTGAAGGGAGGTGGCCATCGCGGTGGTCAGGTGACCATATAGGCCTCACATTACTACTTCTCCCGAACATAGAATACTATTAGCTTTGGAGGAGAATAATTCAGACCTGATTAGAGACGACCCAGCCCCTCTATACAGCACTACAACAACATGGCTCTGAGGTCGGGACCAAACAAGCGCAGACAAGGAACTGGAAAAAAAGGAACCTTGAAAACCACGAAAATATAGTCTACGATACTACGCCAGATCATATGTTCTTCAGCAGCCTTTTACAATGGGAGTTTCCCGCCACCACAAAGCCTCAAGGACCTTTAATCCCTCCCAACCGAGTTGCAGTTGCAAGTCTGGGAAGTTGCACGGGAGACTTCGAGTACTGTCAACCCGCGTATTGTTTGATTACAGGTCACCGGTGAAACTTCAAAGCAAGTCCGACACTCCGTCACCAAATGAAATGACTTGAACGTCAACCTGGGTTGGCGCATCACAAACTGGCCCAGACCCACCCTTCAAAGACCTCCTTGGGACTTCTCATCGTAGCAGAGAGGTTGCCCTGCGGCTCAATCGAAAGAGATCTCTCGATGGAAAGTGTCTTCGGAGACTTGGCCTCGCTGAATTTCATATCGATCCAGTCAAAGACATTGTGTTCTTTGGGTTCCCAGGGATTTACCATCAGGGTACTAGAGAATGTCAGACTCGTGCTGGGAAACGATTACTCGCACATCATGGTTTATGGAGTATACTTCTTCATGTACACCTGTACATACTTGCAAAGAAACCATATTGAGCCCGTCGGAAAATTTCTTAAGATTCTCAGCAGTCTATACGTAGACGTCAATTAAGCCCGACGCTTCGAAACAAGCCGGAGGGCCATCCATGGTCTCCCCCACCCTGGACCACCGAAAAATATGTACTTCCACGCTGTATCAGATCGTGCTTGATGGGGCGACCTTATTCCAAGATTTATTGTATATCACCGTTTTGAAGACTTAGACATCATCTCACCCCACTATGTGGATGATTGGATTCAGAAGCTTTTTTACTACGACCGCTATAGTCGGCGAATCCAAGTCTAGTACACAATGGAGTTTTGCTATGCAGTTCAAAGTCATCAATATTTTTTGACGTTATGATTTTCAATGACTTCTTTGCGACGATTAAGCCTTCGAAGTTCCATAGAAACTACGACTATACTACATGTATAGCTATAACTTTTCGCGGTCCTGCTGCAAGACCTTTGCAGTGGGGTCCTTGACCACTCGGGCAAGCTCTTTGTCAGTTTTGCCTTGGAGCTGACGAAAAGCTGTCACAGTAAAACATTCAAGCAATATTGTCACACTATGCTATTTAGCAATTTCAAGTAACTTGTCCCCTGTAATCTAGACCATATTCAATATCAACCGTCCCTCGATGTTCATATACCCTTGTGGTATGGTGGTTCGGCTCTTGATCCGCCCGGCCGATGTTACAGTTACACCTTCCATGCACAGAAGGAATATAATATAAGTTCTATGGCATCCGGGGTATGCAAATGGGGTGAACACAAGGGGCCTGGCCCACCAAGGTGTCATATTATATAAGCCGCAGGAGCTTGTTTGGACCTCATTCGAGCATCATAGGTCTCAACGGAGGCCGCAGATTACACGCAGGCAGTGCAACCTTGCTAGTAGACTGTCATGATTTTCATAATGCAGTCTCAAGGGTGGTCAGACTGCTCCCAGTTTGTGTGACTGATGGTGACATGCGTATATCAACATAAAGAGCGGAAACGCCGGGGGGAGGCCAGGCGAGGCCGTCTGGTACCTTGGGGCGTTCGAACCAGACTAAACTAATACCTACCCTAGGATAGTTTGTCAACATCCTGACCACCCTCTCAAATACTGGAAGCACTTTGGTGGTATTCAAAACGGAAAGAGTGCACATATGAAGAAGGGAAGCTCTCTGAGAACTAAGTCGACGAGCTTGTTTTCACTACAATATTACAGCACATGTACTCGAAGTTGGAGTTATGTAATGGTGTATACATATGTAGGATATCAGTACGGATATGGTTTCGACATTGCACAGAAGGCATGAGAGCTTCCCAAGTGGTCCAAAGCAGGACAGTTCAACCGTATGTAGGCATTTGAAATCCGAATAATCAAGGACTCGTGTGTTTATCATCATTCATAGATATCGACCTTAAGCATGTATGTAAGCGGAACTGAGAGGCCTAAAATTAGATTGAGCATCATATGTAAGCAATGTCCCACAAATTACGACCTATAATGATTACGGTACTGCACACGTTGGATGTCTGAACCAGGAACACCACAGCCAACAGTGACCACAAAGTGTCGGTGACCTTTTTCCCCATCTACAGTAGGTCTGCAAGCAGGCACACCGAAAGAATGTTGCGGTATTTTGAACAATAAGTACCAACAGCCCTGAGCAGTGCACACTGCATTTTAGGCATGTTGTTGGTGATATATATAAAAGATTGTAAACGCGATGTTACAGCGATCCACAAGATCTCCACGATCTTCTGGAGGCCTATCGAGTCATCAATACAACATGTTCCCTGCCCCATGGCCAGTCAGCCAGTCAGCCAAATAGGCCCTTTTTGGCGCTTTAGGCCTTCAGGCCCTTCAATGACCCTGTTGCATCACGGTGGGGTTCCGGGAGAACCGGTGTCTGCGCTTACCAGATCCTGAAGGAGGGCTCAGTTGCTGACGGCGCTACCGACCAACATGGCAATCGCGCGGGCGTTGTTCGCTGATGTTCCGCCGGGACTATTGCGAGTGTGGAATAGAGAAACAATGTTTGAGTTGACAAATCTGGCTAAAGGTTCCGTGAGAAACAAGATCTGAAGTGACCCGATAGGTCCACTTGCACCCATCACGGACGGCCATGCGGTGTCTCCATGTCAGTGTTCCCATCCGTGCATATATCCCCAGCCAGATGTCAGCAACGATGGTAATCAATGATATGATCAGGCAATTACTGCAGCTATGACGCCCCCCTTCCATATCCAAAGGCATCCAGTTCATCATAACCACTTATCATCAAACACCAACAATTCGCCACGACCGACCACGAATCTCGGCCGATCTATCCAAATTTGGCATTCAGCACCAAAAGTGGGCTATGGGGCGCGGGCGCTGCATCCTGGCTACTCATCCTCCTTCTCCTCCACCTTCACCACCACCACACATGGACAGCGGCCTGAAGTGATCTAGTTCTTTTGAGGAAATGGTGACAAACACACAGCACCTGCACCTCATATCTTTTACAAGTACACGCAGCAACTGATCTACATAGCACGGTATACTGTGTGTTGCAATATGGCCTGCCTGCCCTTCAGAACCCAATCCACTAAAAGGCTGACCTCCTCATTGACCTCTCAACCCTAGAACCCCGTGGGGCGTTCTACCGTACCATTGTAGTGTGTATGAACTGCGATCCTGGTGGGCTTCAATAGTGGGTGCGCTAGGGTGAGACTTTCCAGGAAAACAGTGTCGCGCCGCATGTTGGTTACATCGAAGGATTGTGATGGCGCCGCCGCACTCGCCCAGCACGTGGAAGAATCCTTCTTCCTCTTCGCTGCTGTGCGGCCCAGGCAAGCGGGATTTATACTTCTGCAAGGCACCTGATTGTATTGACAAGAAAGGGCGTCTTCCGTGCCATGTTACATTCCTTGTCTGTGTGTTACTTACGAGGCCAATTCACCAGTTGAACAATAATCAACAATCCACAAGGCTGCCGATTCCCAACTAATACAACAACAACTTGACTACATACCTGTTTCCGTATCGACGAGAGTTGGTGGGAGCGAGATTTAAACATGCCTCAGGTTCCGGACTGGTTGAGGATATGGTATAGGAAGCCGCAATGGCGGGATATTCGAGATTATACCCGGCAACTCAACGACGAGGACATCAGGCCAACTCGACCCTCGACCCCGAGCCCGAACCAGATCCCAGACCAGGCGACTGCGATACCGAGCCGGCTTGCACTGGATAGGGTGTTGGAAAACAAGACGTGCAGTCCCATGTCCCTGCATGACTTCTACTCGTACCTCCAACATATCGAGCACTCTGCAGAGAACTTGGAGTTCTACCTCTGGTAAGCTCTGCAACGAAGATGGGCAATTGCGATTCGGGGAGCGTCACTGACCGTCTCTGCAGGTACAAGAGCTATGAGGCCAACGCCCCAAAGGTGGCGGCGAGAGGGGAGGTGGTAGAGATCGATGGCGAAGAACTACCACTGCCACCGAGCTATACTGGTCCATCGTCGGGGGTATCGGACATGTCTGCGTCTATTGAAGGTCAGTAATACCATATCGGGGTTTCAACCCCAGAGAGACGCCACTGTCCAGCTGCTAACACGTGCCATGCCACAGCCAAGCGCTCGTTGAGTTCCCTCTCGGAAAGCATCATGAATACCGAGCCACCATGTGCCCGACTCGCAGGGCCCGAGACTAAATGGACCGACCTTTTCTTCTGGTGGTCACCAAGAGGCTCCCCCGGGGAACAGCTCATCCAAAGACCTGCACCGTGCGCCCGTGGTACCTGCCCCCTCGACCCGAACGATGTAGAGAAAGGCCCCGCCATCCTGCCGCTCCCACTCACCACCCGGCTGTCCAAGGCACCACCACAGGCAGGGGACCGGGCAGAACTCGACGCGGCCATCGATAGGTTCCTCCGGCCCGGGGCGGAGAAGGAACTCAACATCTCACACCCCCTCCGGCAGCGCACGCTGGCAAAGCTGCAGGGGTCGTCGGACCCGCGGCACCTCAAGCCCGTGGCCGACCACATCTACGAGGTGATGAAGAACTGCTCGCACCGCAACTTCGTGGCCGTGGGCGTAGCGACGGGGTCGTACGAGACCATCTGCGTGGGAAACCTTGTTGGGATCGGGTGTATCCTCGCAGGATTCCTGCTGGTGCTGCTGCGGGCTTTGTATCCGCATATCGGTGCACACAGCCGGTGGGAGGTATTTGCCTCTTGGCCACTGTGGTGGCTAGGCACGACGGTGCCCCTTCTTGTAAGTGTGAACGAAACAATGGGATGGAACCGAATGATCCGTTGACTAACAAATCATAGGGTACGCAAGGGATGTGTTCCATCATGCTGTCGTTGTCGAAGAGACAGCCTCTGCCATGGGAGAAGTTCGAGGAAGAGAAGAAGAAGAAGGTTGCACAACCGGCGAATACGACAACAGCGACAGGGCCGAAGAGGTGGTGGAGACGGTACCGATCTTTCATGAACCGGACGGTTGTTCATGACAGGAACTTCAAGGTGGAAGATAGGAACCTGAAAAGGTTGCAGAGGATGATTTTGCTTCAGTGCAGCGCTGGTGGTGCTCTGGCAGCATTTTTGGGTGTCTTGTTGTTTATCTTCTTGCCAGTGTGGAAGGAGACAGTCCACTAGGGAAAGATGTTATTCTGATGGATGATGATAGCTTCTGTGGTCATCATCATAATCATTTCAAGTTGACCTGTTGGTCTCTTCTTCCTCAGTGTTTTGATTTTGGTTCCGGTGTTGGTGGAAGCAGGGAGAAGAGGCTGGTAGATACCCATTTAGACGTTTAGATGCAAATCAAAACAATATAATAACATTCCATATATGGCCCCCGTTGATCTCTCTTTCATTAAAGCCCCTCAGCATGTCCATAATTCCATGGTGAGGTAATGGAGATGAGTTAAGGCTCATGTAGGCAAAAGAGGCTCAATGTTGTTATGAAGTCGTGCCATTGATTGGAGAGTACCAAATCCGGCTTAGAGTGCACATTCGTGGGGCTAACCGAAAAAGGGTGGGTCCAGCTTTTTGGAGAGGAAAAAAAGTTTCCCACGTCAAGACTGCGGGTCAGACAAGCAGAGACGGCCTTCCTCTCTTTCCCACTACAACACCCACACCCAAAAACAATAATACATCATGACGACCGCAACGCTCGTCTCCCGCTCCCTGCCCGTCCTCCCTGAGGGATGGACTGCTGAGAAGGACTTCAAGCCTGTCGGCAAGGTCTCCGTCTCTGCCCAGCGCACCATCGAGCCTGTCGGCCCTCACTTCCTCGCCCACGCCCGCCGTGCCCGTCACAAGCGTACCTTCTCCGAGGATGACCGCATCCAGGCCCAGGAACGCGCCAAGAACGTCGAGGAGGAGGATGCTGGCGAGATCAGCGAGCCTGAGGACCCCATGATGCTGGCGCGTGAGGCCAAGGACTGGAAGGTATGGAACCCGCCCCCCGCCTCTCTTTTGTTCAGGCCAGCCGTATAGGATTACGAGAGGATATTTGTGGCTAACATTCTTCTTTCCCGCAAACAGGAGCAAGACCACTACGCCGTTCTCGGTATTACGAAGTACCGCTGGAAGGCCACCGAGGACCAGATCAAGCGCGCCCACCGCAAGAAGGTCCTCAAGCACCACCCCGACAAGAAGGCCGCCGTTGGCCGGTCCGACGACGACAACTTCTTCAAGTGCATCCAGAAGGCCACCGATGTCCTCCTCGACCCCGTCAAGCGTCGCCAGTACGACTCCGTCGACGAGGGCGCAGAGGTCGAGCCCCCTACCAAGAAGCAGCTCCAGAAGGGCGACTTCTACCGCATGTGGGGCAAGTGCTTCAAGGCCGAGGGCCGTTTCTCCAAGACCCAGCCCGTACCCCAGTTCGGCGACGCCAATGCCACCCAGGAGAGCGTCGAGGAGTTCTACAACTTCTGGTACAACTTCGACAGCTGGAGGTCCTTCGAGTACCTCGACGAGGATGTCCCTGATGACACCGAGAACCGTGACCAGAAGCGTCACCAGGAGCGCAAGAACACTGCTGCCCGCAAGAAGAGAAAGGTCGAGGACAACGCCCGTCTCCGCAAGCTGGTCGACGACTGCATGGCTGGTGACGAGCGTATCAAGAGGTTCCGCCAGGCCGCCAGCGCCGCCAAGAACAAGAAGCGTCTCGAGAGGGAGGCCGCCGAGAAGAAGGCTGCCGAGGACGCCGCTGAGAAGAAGAAGGCTGACGAGGCTGCCGCTAAGGAGGCTGAGGAGAAGGCCAAGGCCGACCGTGATTCTTCCAAGAAGGCGAAGGAGGCTGCCAAGAACGCTGTCAAGAAGAACAAGCGTGTCCTCAAGGGATCCGTCAAGGATGCCAACTACTTCGCCGCTGGTGATGCCTCTGCCGCCCAGATCGATGCCGTCCTGAACGACGTCGAGCTTGTCCAGGGCAAGATCGACCCCGATGAGATCGCTGCCCTGGCTGGCAAGCTCAACGGCCTCAAGGTCGCCGACGAGATCAAGGGTGTCTGGAAGGGTGAGGTTGAGCGTCTCGTTTCCGCTGGCAAGCTCAAGGAGGGCGAGGCCAAGACGATGGGTGCTTAGATTATACCATGGTTTTTAGTTGACACCTGTCATATGATTGGTATGATGAGACCATTCTCTCTCTACATAGCGGTATAGACTGCGGATTTTCAATAGATATTAGACCAATGGTCTTCACGACAAAATCCTCCCCAAGTTTCTCGCGTCTTTTACCGAGGTTGATATTGTCCTCTACCGTTATGGAGTCAAAGTTTCTGTCAAAATATGCCGGTCCTTAAGTAGGTACGACGTCAGTAAAGGGTCTTGCGCGTCAGCTGGTTTCCAGTACAAGTCACCTCTCCACTACGTAGGCTGGGTAGCTTGGGAGCTTTACGGCGATAAGAGGCTGTATCAAATACATGTTGTTGCGACCGTTTCCCCTCTTGCAGCAGGTAACATCTTCCACTAAGCTATATTCATCCTGATGCTTTCCTGAGAACTGAAGACTATATCCAGATGTCCGCAATTCGCATTATGCTGGACGCTTCAAAGCTATATAAACCTCTTCTGAACATCACCATATGGTGCTTTTAGACAAGCATCCATGGGGTCACTGCTGAATATGTACAAAGTTGAGCAGGAGAACTCTGTATCTTGAGCCATGACGGCTTCTGTCTTGCTTTAGCATGCGTTAAACCGTCTAATGAGATCGTATGTGGACGACACTTATGTAGTCACAGTCTGGTCGGTCTCGAACCTTACGAAGGGTGCCCCTTATTCTATCTTGTGGGCGCAACGAAACACGAAAAGAAGACGATGCCGTACATGTAGAAATAGAAACCCTGAGTTGGCTACAGACCGTGACAGCTTAGTTACTATATACATGTGTCTTAGAAGCGTAAACACTATTTGATTTGCTACATATTCAGATATAGTCCTGTTGCAAGGGCAGAAATTAGAAGAAGGGCCAGGTGAGTCCAAGGATATGACATTCTTCGGACCGGATGATATCATATCCATGAACAACTAACTATATACCTCTTAATCGGACAGAACTACTATGAATTTCCTCAGGATAGTGTGCCACCAGATCAGTTCCTACAGAGTGCCCCAAATGATCGAGTGATAGGTATGGGTTCGGTAATTTGCCCTGTAGAATGTGGTGGTAAGTGGTGTTGTGTCTGGAGAATATGCTAGGATGCTGGAGACACTGACTGCCGATGCCAATATCGGAGAAAGCTTAGGATGGGGAGCGTAGTGAATCCCATGATCAGGAAGGCAGAACGATAGCGATATATGATGATTGGAGGTAAACGAAGCGCAGGTGAATAAAGAATGGCAGTGGAAAGGATGGCAACGAGCGACTGTCAACACACAAGGAACGGACATTGGCAGCGGAGCGTCAAGTCTAAATCCATCCGAACACGGCTGTATGCGTTTCTCGCAAAAAGGTAGCGTAAAAGTACATTTGTTTTACGTGCCCCCCTTTCCCTAGTGGCTCGGGGCATTGTCTATAACCATCAAGTCATGCGACAAGGGGGCAACTCCTCAACACCTTCCTGCATATCTCATCAATTCCCTCACCCGGGGGTGCCATGACCGTAGGCGGCGGTGGTTTTTCCACGACCAAACCTTACAATGGGAGATAGTATCCCTCTCGGTGATAACACTTTCATCCCCCAGGGATTCATGAAAAAGCCTCCATCTTATACACACCTCCCCGCTTTAGCACTGCAAATACACCTTCGCTTACAGCAATCTCAGCAGCTTAGCGGCCTGGTTCTCGATAAGGGCCTCGGTGGGGAAGGACATCTCCTCCAGCTTGGCGGCGTAGGGGGTGGGCACCTCGGCACCGGTAACACGCTGGGCGGGAGCGTCAAGGAAATCAAAGGCGTACTCCATGGTCAGGGCCAGGATCTCGGCGCTGACACCGAAGGCGGGGTATCCGAAGTCGACGGTCATCAGACGGTGGGTCTTCTTGACGGACTTGATGATAGCCTCAAGGTCCAGGGGCTTGACGGAGCGCAGGTTGATGACCTCGACCTCGACGCCGTACTTCTTCTTGAGGTTCTCGGCGGCGACCAGGGACTGGCCAACGCAACGCGACAGGGTGACGATAGTCAGGTCCTTGCCGGCGCGCTCGATCTTGGCCTTACCGAAGGGGATGACGAAGTCGTCCTTCTGGGCGGCCTCGCTCATGGGGAAGGAAACACCGTACATCAGCTCGTTCTCGAGGACGACGACGGGGTTGGGGTCGCGGATGGCGGCCTTCAGGAGACCCTTGGCGTCCTCGGCGCTCCAGGGGGAGACGACCTTGAGACCGGGAATACTACCGTACCAGGCGCTGAAGTCCTGGGAGTGCTGGGCACCGACACCGGAGGCGAAACCGTTGGGTCCGCGGAAGGTGATGTTGCAGGGCTGGATACCACCGGACATGTAAAGGGTCTTGGCGGCAGAGTTGACGATCTGGTCGATAGCTTGCATGGCGAAGTTGAAGGTCATGAACTCGCACTAGACAACATGATCGCAATTTCATCAGCCGATCGATCAACACAAAACATATGCGCACATGCGAGTCCCATATCAGGGGACCCGCCAATTATATCTGTAACTACTCACCACGGGGTGCAGACCGCTCAGGGCGGAACCAACAGCCAGACCAGCGAAACCAGACTCGGTGATGGGAGTGTCGATGATCCTTCGCTCGCCGAACCGGTCCAAAAGTCCCTTTGTGACCTTGTATGCACCGTTGTACTGGGCAACTTCCTCACCGATAACGTAGACTCTGTCGTCGGCCTCGAGCTCCTCGACGAGGGCCTCGTTCAGCGCATCACGGACAGTGTAGTCCTTGGTGCCGGCGGAGGCGTATGTGCGGGTCTGGAGGAAGGCGGAGGCTGGTCGCGATATCCTGGAGGAGACGGAGGGGATAGTCGAGGTCTTAGAGATAGGAGCAACCCTGGCGGAAGCAGCCAGACGGGCGGCCGGTCGAAGGAAGCGGGACATTGTGGTGGTGGTCGGGAGTACTTGAGACTATTGGGGGGGTAAGAAGGAGGTCGGAAGAGCTCGTCACCGGAAGACGGGCTTTTGGGTATAGATGGAAATAAATGAGGGATCACCAGCAAAGGGGGCAAAAAAAAGCCGAGGGTGCTTTTTGCTGCGGTGCGATTGGAAGCTGGTCGGTGGTTTGGGGGATCTGTCTGGGGACGCGATTCAACTTCACACACACACGCAAGCAGGAGAAAGCCGGAGGAGGTTCAAGTCGAGGGAATTTTTCTGAGCGAGTTAAGTTGCTGGGATTGAACGCTGAGCTCCGTTGAGAGAAGATCCGAATCGCCAATCGCAGGTGGGCCCGTGCAGCCGGTTTACTACCAGTCAGGCAAGCCCCAGGCAGTCCCAGGCAGTTTAATCACTGGGTTGACAGTGGTTAATCACTGTCAGGGTACCCATCAGTACCTCATCAGCACCCTGGAGCTACTAAGCACCGACCAACAAAAGGCTTCTGTTGGGTTATCGCTGAGCCCCACTAGTCCCTCAAACGGCTTAGGCTGTAGGCTGACGGACACCGAACCCTTCCAGTGGGAAATAGGAAAACGGCGAACGGACAACGGACAAAACGGACCAACAGCTGGGGATCACCAGTCCAGGTGTCCTAGGTAGTACCTTGTCAGGCAGGCAAGGTCGTGTAAAGTAGATCTCGGGACCTTTGGATGAGGTCGATGCCCATTTTATATTGTCACTTTCATATTTTGTTGTCCAGGTGTGCTCAGAAGTTCATATATTATTATGACATCCATCTCTCTATCAGCCCAAAGTCCACCGTGGCCTCTGGAAGAACCCATGAAAAGGCGCCAGGTCGGTCTGATGTCAGTCACCGGCCGCCCTTAGATCTTATTATTAGTACATATATACATGTATATTATGCCCACCCATCTTTTCATTTCCTCATCCGTGTCAGCTCTTCATACTCATGTCATAATGGTTTACCACCATACCCTCTAGTTGGCAGGCTTGCGGCCGACCATCAGGTACATGGGCGTGAACAGGTTCAACCGTGCACCGGAAACCAGGCCGTCGGCACCCTCGCTCAGCGCATTCGCCGTCTTCTGCGTGCCCTTAGGCGCAACGCGCAGCGTCTCCATAAGACCGGCGAAGCCGTGCGTGAAGTATTGTCCAAGCTTGGTCATGCGGAAGATGGTGAAGAAGTCGCTTGTGGACTGCAGGTACTTCAGCTCTCCGCTCAGAGGCCAGTACCAAGGCATGGGGTCGGGCCTCTGTGCCAGATCCTCGTTCTTGATCAGGTCGAAGCCGGCAGAATGCATGGCGTCCAGACCCTCCTGAATAGGCACCATGTTGGAGATACCGTTGCCCAGCTCGATGGCGAGACGGATCTTGCGGTGCTCCGGGTTGTTGTTGTCATAGTCGTCAGTCATCAGCCACTCGTATACACCGAAGGTGCCGCCGGGCTTGAGGACACGGAAGATCTCGCTGTAGACACCCGCAAGCTTGGGTGCGTGGACAGTTGCCTCGATGGCGTAGACAGCGTCGAAGGTGTTGTCAGGGAAGGGCATTTGCTATATGTTCGGTTAGCCACCATTTGCTTTCGTTTGGCTTGGCACAGCATTGCCAAGAAGCTGGACAGAGATTGCATACCATGAAGTCACCCTTGACATACGTCAGCTGCTTGGACAGCTTCTCCTTCTCAGCGTAGTAGATGGCGCGGTCGATCTGGTAGTCGTTGTTGTTCAGACCAGTGATGTTTGCGCCGGAGAACTTAGCGATCTCTCGGGCTGGTCCACCAACACCACAGCCAACATCGAGAACCTGCATGCCCTCCTGGATGTTGATCTGATGTGCGAGGTAGTGCTCATGACGGGCAATAGCCTGGTAGAAAGGCTCGCCGACCGAGAAGCGGCAGAAATGGAAGGACTGGCCCCAGCCGTACTCGTAGATGTCGGTAGTCAGGTTGTAGTAGCTGTAGTGGGGGGGACACGTCAGTTATGAGCTCTTCTTTCATCTAAGTCGTTTGAATAGGTTCAGGGAATACTGACTGTCTTGTCAATGTGGCGTACTCGTCGGTTCGTGCCTGTGATGGAAGAGAGTTGTTAGCTCATGCGAGAAAAGGGGTAAAGAGGTAATAACTCGTGGTATCGAGGCAATACCACGACGTGAAGATACAACGTACCTTACGATCGGCATCGGTCTCGTCCTCAGCCCTCTTGCCCTCAAAGTGCTTGAAGTAGGCATCAAGAGCAGCCTTCTTGGCCTCGGAATCCTTGAAGAGGATAGTGGCCACGCTGTTGGCCTGAGCGGCAGTCTTGCCGTGCATGGCCTTGTTGAAGGCGGCATCACGCTCCTTGTCCTCCTTCTCCAGCTGGATTGGCTTGCCCATCTTGACGTGTTGAAGCGTATTATTAAATGTGGTAAAAGTGGAAGAAGATGAGGTCAATTGGTATGTAGAGAAGAAGAGGTAGTCAATTGAGTCGAAGTGAATTGGGACAACAGGACAATTATTTGCGAGAGGGGACGAGGGGACCTTGGGTAGTTCAACGGAAGAGTGGAACGCTTTGCGGTGTAGCCAGCATTTTGGGGGGAAGTTTTCTAGCTCGACAAGTAATAATGCCCAGGTGGACGACAGGGGTGAAAAAGGACAGGGTCTCCTGCTGCACCCAGCTCTCGGATGCGCTAATGCTGGAAGCTAATCTCAATTGACGCTACTGAATTCTACTTCTTCTCCAACGCAATATTTGTCTTTACCCTAAGTAACTTCTTTGTACATATCAGGGATCACCCGTTCTGTTGATCCCGAAGCCGAGTGCGGGTTGATTGGCATGGACATTCGCATGTTGATACGGATACAGATACGAATACGCCGAGCCGCATCCACATCATCATTCACTCTCTCCAATATGTTCTATCGACTTCAGAATACCCAGGTAGTTACAAGGGAAACGCTGCGTCCACCAACGAGCCTCGGACGTAACAGCCAGTGACTAGATCTGAATTACTATGTATCAGGGGAAGCCAAGGAATTAAAAGATGTACTTGCAGTGGAGTGGAGTGCACGGGATGATTGGTGCCAACATCGAACTTCGCTAAACCCTGCAGTCCATGTCTGCTTACGTACCCCTGCCTGTGGCTAGCACGTGCTGATATTTGATAAGCCTCCTCGCTTCGATGCGGCTTTCTTCCGCCACTCCAAACTTCATGTCTACCTAAAGTTAGTAGCTAAACTGTCAGCCATCATCAAACTGCGACTTCCCACGCGCGCGCTCACGCCACGCCACCCATCCATATCTTAACACAAGTCCGCCGGTGCCGAGGGCATCTCTCTTCGCGACATCAGCAGAACATACTCCTTCCGACCAAACACCAATACTCTCAATAATCCCCCGCGTCGCGAATCCCCGACAGCCGCCAAGATGCCACCCCAGATAAAACAAGACCTGAACCGCTCCGGCTGGGAATCCACCGACTTCCCCTCCGTGTGCGAGTCCTGCCTCCCCGAGAACCCCTACGTCAAGATGCTCAAGGAGGACTACGCCGCCGAGTGCAAGCTGTGCACACGACCCTTTACTGTCTTCCAGTGGAGTGCCGACCGCGCCCACGGCCGCAAGAAGCGCACCAACATCTGCCTGACGTGCGCGCGCCTCAAGAACTGCTGCCAGTGCTGCATGCTGGACCTGTCCTTCGGCCTGCCCATCGTCGTGCGTGACGCCGCCCTCAAGATGGTCGCCCCGGGCCCCCAGAGCGAGATCAACAGGGAGTACTTTGCCCAGAATAACGAGCGTGCCATCGAGGAGGGCAAGGCCGGCCTGGAGGAGTACGAGAAGACGGACGAGAAGGCCCGCGAGCTGCTGCGGAGGCTGGCCCAGAGCAAACCCTACTTCAGGAAGGGGCGCGAGCTCGACGAGGAGGGAAACCCCAAGGCCGAGAGCTCCAAGAGCGCCGGCAGCGCGACGGGCGGGAACCCGGCGGTGGGCGCCGGTCTGGGAGGAGCTGGGCCGATCCGGTCGCGGGACACCAGGGCTGCGGGCGCGATGGGCGCGAGGACAGGAGGTGGTGGTGGGAGACCTGGCGGCCCTAGGAAAGGCGCATTCCCCTCCGCAGCGCAATTGCCACCAGGACCCAACGACTGGAAGCCACCTTCCGATAGGAACATCATGTCGCTGTTTGTGACGGGTGTCGAGGATGACCTGCCAGAGCACAAGATTCGTGAGTTTTTCAAGGCCCACGGCAAGATAAAGTCGCTGGTATGCTCGCACATGTCGCACTGTGCTTTCATCAACTACGAGACCCGGGAGGCTGCCGAGAGGGCGGCCGAGACGTGTCAGGGCAAGGCGGTGATCGCCGGATGTCCTCTGCGGGTACGGTGGAGTCAGCCCAAGGCGGTTGGCACCATGAACCGGGAAGAGAGATCGGAGATGCTGAGGGATGGACGGTCTGCGTTCCCCCAGGCAAGAAGGGCCCCGGGAGGTCAGAGGGCTATTGAGGATGGAGGTGCATCTGGGGAGAGCGCAGGTAGTGCCCAGCAGGGCGGTTCTGCAAGTATACCTGTGGCAGCGCCTCCTGGTGCGGATGATGTTAATTACGCCAGTCTGGCTGGCAATTGAGCAGCATGGGTCACAACCAACGGAAATTTCATGCCTGGAGTTCGGTTTGGGGCGTTTTAAGGCAGCTGGGAAAGGTTCACTATCAACAAGCTTAAAGTTTAGTCAAAAGAGAGGGTACGTGGCAAATCATATTATACCATGCCAAACTACCAATCGTACCAGCATATTGCAGCTCACTGCGGTGCTTGTGAGCAGTAGAGGGGTATCATAGTATTGAACAGCCTCGTATCATCACACCTCGTCTAATCTTACACACCGAGCGCCCTCATGATCATCCGTTTCTTCTTATGAGTCTGTTATCCACGACCGACGAAAGTGATGTATTATTGGGGGTGGAGGCGGGCGACCCATCTTCCCACACAACCGGAGGTAGACCCGGCTTTGGCACACTTCCTTCACTTTTGCAGCTTGTCGCAATTGGACATCATAGGGATGATCTTCCTCGATGAGGTCCATCGTGGGGTTGCGCGCCTGCCTTTCCTTTCCATGCCGCGACTATTTTCAAGCCGAGCAGCATCCACCACCACCACCACTACCAATGGTGATCGTCTTGCCACCCCCTATCTTTATCGTGTCATTGTCGCCTCGCTCGGTGTACTCGTGTATCCGTAGTTCTGCATCAAACTAACGTCAGCAACCATCCGTGGATCGGGGAGGTGGATGTTGGCTACAGCATTGTAGTACGTACTGTATCTGTCATCTGCCTCCCTGCGCCCCTGCACGAGATTCGACTTCAGGAACTCAGTGACCTCCTGTGCGTGCTTCAGCGCAGGGGCTACGGCGGGGTCTGAGGCTGCTAGGCTGGCCTTGTCGCGGAAGCCGCTGCGGATCTGGTCGCGGGCGGCGGAGAGGACGCGCTCGTCGCCGGCGAAGGCTATCCGGGTGGCGCGGAGGAGGTGGCGGTAGGCTTGAGTGGCCATGCTGGGTGCGGCTGGGATCGAATCTCGTTCTAGGGGTTTGGAGATTAGGTGTTCGAGGGCTGGCTGGTCGATTGGAATGGAGGAACTGAGTATTCGGCAAGTTGGTGGCGAGGGGAGGATTTTGGGAGTTGTTTCGATGTCGATAAATGACGGGCTTCTGGAAACTTTTGGACGGCCCGAGAACGGACGCGAGTACTAAGTCAATCCGGAAGCAACCCGATTGGTACGGGATGATGACTAATCTTAACCTTACCTCTGCAGTCTTCACTTTCTCTCGTACATCGTAACCCGTCTTCATGTTATGCACATGTGGATGTCATTAATTACCGGGACAAGAACATTCTATTCAGAGTCGACTTGACTCTCAAACTGGTACAACATCTCGATGTCTTATTGTTTATTGATGGATGATCCTTCCTCTCTCAACTAGCCATATCTAGCAGTGAACGACGTTGCTCGGGCCTCGACTAAGTCTACCTGTAGTGACGGACCATGTTTCGAGCTTGGAGAACCAAGTTCCTTAGCTTCAGTCTTACTGGGAGCCAAGCAGATGGTCCAGGTATAGTGTGAGTGAGCTGAGAGGAAGCAGGCGCAAGGAACAACCCGAATGGATAATATGCTATACATGGTGAGCTGGGTCAAGCAAGTAGTATTCCGTCTACCTCTGATGACTATCCCTCCGCTTATCCCTCCAATGCTTTCCCCAGCGCCGCAAAAGCAAAACACAAATAACACACAATCCACCATCCAGGAAGGCAACCATTGTGAAGAGCCAACCTCTTCCCATGGCACTCACTAGCGGGTCAAGGGCAGCGACCACGGCTGCAGAAAGCCCACAGCGCGTAATATTATTGCTGGCGGCAATTGTCCCCGGCTTCTCGGGGAATATGTCCACCAGCAAGGCGCTGTATACTTGGAGCAACACCGTACACTTCGCCCCGAGGTAGAACTGCAGTATCAGCGGCACAGCAGGGTGTACCCGGTATTGCACAGCCCAGCCGAACCCAACAAGGACACATGTTGAGACCACAAGGATCAACACCGAGAATCTGCTTCGGGCTTCTTCGATGGGGAAGTCGTGGATGTTGTCGTGGTTCTCGGTTTTGTTTGCAGAGAAGCCCGCCTTGTGAGCGACATGCTTGTAGTTCATGTCCATCATCTTCCCACAGACGAAACCTCCCGTGATGACGCCTGCGCCACCGGTCAGGTAGCAGAGGCCGACGTACACATCCTTGAAGCCGTATCCGCTTGATCCTTTCCCGTAGATGACGGGGATGGACGTCTGTATGAGATACCAGACTGCGTATGGGCTGGCCGCGAGCCAGAGTGCGAAAAATGTATCCCAGTAGAAGATCAAGCGAAGCGAGACGAATGGGTTGGGAACGACGAGCTTTCCCCTGCCCGTGGCGGTCTTGTTGATATCGTTGTCAGACACGACGGACGTGACGCTCTCCGCTTGAGCAGGGTCGCCTTTTTGATCATATTGATTCCCAGCGGTGCCATGCTTTCCATATGATGGCTTCTGGCTCGAGTCTCCCTTCTCAGCATCAGCCGGCCCCGTCACTTTCCTGTTTTCTCGCCAACCCACCGTCAAACTCCACCATGTCCTCCAGACGCCGAAAGCCGGAACCGCGCCATTGCCAACAATGGTCCGCCTCGTCTCGGGAAGCGTCCAGCCGATCAGCAAGGTCGCCGCGCCGCCAAAGATGACCAGCGCCCAGAAGCACCAGGCCGGCTCTCCAGTCATGGCCACTGCCCCGCCAATGAGAGGGCCAACGCATGGTCCCAGGTTGCCACTGGCTAGCATCGGCCCTAGCATGCTCCCTCTCTCCGCGGACGTGACCAGATCCGCAACAACCCCATATGCGATGCTCAGTACGGCCGATCCGCCGATGCTCTGGGTGGCACGGAGCAGTATGAGTGCGGTGTAGCTGCCTTGGGCCAGGGCGAGTCCTAGGCTGGCAGCTGTGTATAGTCCGAAGGTGGCGAGGAAGACGGGGCGGCGGCCAAAGACATCTGATAGGGGGCTCCAGAATGAGGGGGCTATACCCTGTAAGACAACATAGAGGGTGATTGTGAGGTTGATGGCCTGTGATGAAGTGTGGTACTGCTGTGCTAGGAGCAGTATAAGCGGGAAGTATATCGTAGCAGTGAGAGATGACGCGAGAGTCATAAAGCCGAGGAGGTATGTGATGTAATGCTTCTGGCATTTTGTGAAGGTGCTGTACTGGACCGACGAAGGCGTTGACTTTGTGCCTCCCGTGGCATGTTCAGATGTGTTAGCACTGGTAGACTGATTTGCCCTTACTTCTGCAGCCTGTCCATCGGTGGCCGGCGTCTCGGAAGTTTTATCCAGGGCAGCGCCGTCAGGAGTTGCCATTGATAGCGGCGTAGCGTTTTGAACCGAGTGCGCAACCCCTATATTCGTTTTGCTACGCTGAATGGTGTCTCATCAGGAGACAATGATCGAATAGACTAAAGTACTTTACTCAGGTAAGTGGAAGGTTGGTAGCCGATCTATGCCACGATGCGCACCTGCAGGCCAACCTCAGCTGCATGCAGCCCTGCACCGCCACTTCCAGGGCCAGACCCTCTCGTTGAGATGTATTAATACATTACTACTCCATCTTGGGGATATTTCAGTGCCAGAAGTCAAGATCAAGGTCCAATAGATTTCTTTCCCGTTATCAATGGAAGAGTCGTTACATCCTTGCGGAAGATATCCACAGAAGCGGTGTTACCCCTGGGCAATACATGCTGTCTCCTGGCTATCTTTACTATCATACACTTGGAGTATGCCACTTCGAATATTCTTTGAGGTGTAGAATTTCCACATTGCATCTCCAATCTGGAGCAATATGTTTTCATGTACCAAAGTATGCGTTCGACCAAGTGTCACTCGAATTCTGTAATGAACAACATCGTGTATAGATATGTTTATAAAGTTGAAATTGTAGTCATGTAATAGTATTTCTAGTCTAAGACTTAAGCTACCCGGATCACCGTCGATGTCGGGATCTGTTGTTGTTCGTCTCCTTCGGCTTCGCCATTTTCTACTGGTTGGTTGGTATATCCTTCGTACCCGTCTCTATATTTGTCGACAAGCATCCTCATGTTATCCATAGCGCTGCTCATCGGTATCGGTTAAATTCATATCCACGGCAAGGGACAATTTCTTCCAGATCGGGTGATTGCTTACATATTACGAAACCTGTGAACGCCCGGGTAAATTGATGAGGCGTGGATGTCGAACCTCCTGTGAATTTCCTGTCAGACGAAGCAAGGGTAACTTGATTGGGACACACAACTCACAAGCTATAGAGAATTCCACGGTCCTGGGAGTCCGCCACAGGCTCTGCTGGCTTGTAATGCTGGAAGTACTGGTCGATATAAACTTGAGTCATCCGATGTCTTGGACACCACCAGGGCGCCAAATCATCTGCAAGGTGACAATTATTAAGGTTAGTAATTCCGGTTTGTTGGAACCTCTGGGACACGAGGGCTCATGTAATTGGACTCACATTCATTGTGACCCCAAGTAGGGTTTACGTCAAATATCCTGGGCGTGCCAGTATTCATATCAACTGACGCATTGCCGTCCCAAAGATTGCCATGGCAGAGAGTAGGCTTCACACTTCGTCCTTCAGTCTCAAGGGGACGCAGCAGACGAGGAATGACTTTTGTCATCAACATTTCTCGCAGTCTTGTCCACTCCTCATCTGGGCCATGTGTTTCCTCCTCCATATTAAAGGTCAACTCCATGCACTTGGTGAAGCATTCCTCCCAGCTCTGACTTGAGGGATACCTCACAGGATTGGTCCCTCCCCAGCTTGTGACGGGGAACCCAAACTCCCCTGGCTTCGCATCGCGCTGAGAACGCATATGTAACTCTGCCAAGAGTCCTGGGAAGTCCCACGAGTGTGGAATATCTCCTGTAAGCTCCTCGTAGCGGCAGACAAAGAAGTAAGCATCGGGGTCGTCCTTGTATGCCCCCCAGGCAATGGGCTCCGCCACCATCTCCGGCATGATATCGTAGAAGGCTTTCATGGACGCGAACTCTGAGTAGGCCATGTCCTTCGCGTGCTCTGACCTGTGAACCTTCAGAAAAAAAGGTGTTTCTTGTCCGGTCTTGTCAGTGGCATCGATCCTTGCAGCTCTCGCCCAATATGAAGCTCCACTAGGAATAGTGCCGAAGAACTGAGTCCCGGTGGGAAGCGCGTCCCGCACATTGTCGTCGATGTAATCGATCAGCCCAACTGGGACCAGGCTCTTCTTGCTCCGTGCAAGAGCTTCCTTTTCTGCCATCGTGGCAACGCAATTTGGGAATGGTTATGATTATTGAATGCAGGCCCAAAACAATGTCGTTCCTATCTACACTACAGGGGCGAAGGGAGGAGTGATGGCCTCTAAATACCGTGGGTTCAAACTTCTGAAGCAGGCCACACTCATATCTAAATTGTCAAGACTATCGAGGGGTGCATCGCCGGCGGAGATGGCGGCTACGATGAAGCGACCATTGGACGGACCAGCATGGCTGACCATGGTGATATGCGCCTCATTCTTGAGAATATGCCCCGATGTAACCCCAGCTGGGGGGTGCATTGGGGGCCATCAGCCTGGGGCGGGGCCCCGGCTACAAAGGAAATCTGTTGGACGCCTAATGAGCCTCAGGATTGCCTGCATACACGCTTCCCCTCATCAATTCTTCACTGACTGCCAGGTGCATGGTTGTCCATATGCGCATTCAAGCGGTTAGTACTTATTGTCTTGCGGCGTTGGAAAGACGATTGTACAACGACGAAAGAAGCCTAGGATTTACCTACCTTGGCTCTGCCGCCTGAACATGTCTTGATGCCTCCGATCAAATCCCGTTCGAATTCGTGATATCCACTATCGACAGGCCGTGCCGCAGCCGGACATCTGGACCATCTCACGCCAATGCTCCAATGGATGTGAAGAGGGAGCCCGGGCGTACCACCTCATCTGCTACAGCAAGGTCGTTCCTTACACGGAACCTTACTCGTAGGGCACAGGAGTCGACAGATGGAGCGAATGGGTCCAAAGGGCCCTTGGGTCTCACCACGTTATGCGATCCCGGACCTGATCAGGCCGCTGTCGCGGACATCGTGTTCGTTCACGGCCTGAATGGTGGTTCGGAAAGCACATGGAGCAAGGGCAACAGCTCTATGCATTTCTGGCCCAAAGTGTGGCTGTCAACGGACAAGGCCTTCTGTGATGTAAGACTTCACAGCTTCGGTTACTCCTCTGCCATCAGTCGGGAGTCGATCCTCAATGTGCGGGATTTCGCGAGATCTCTGCTGGCTGCGGTGAAGGACTCGCCTGTAATCAACCGGGATGACAAGGTATGCCCTCGGAAATTCCATAGTGACAATTTTTCACCGAGGAGAACCCGATGTGCTGATATTGATGCCGGTGTAGACACACCTCATCTTTGTAGCTCACAGTATGGGTGGACTCGTTGTCAAGATGGCTTACATTCTCGGGCACCACGAACCAGAGTTCCAGTCGCTGATTGACCGAGTCTTCTCGATTGTATTCCTTGGGACTCCTCACCAAGGCGCGGTCATTGCGCAGACACTTTCTCGTCTAGTCGCCCTCGTTGGTGCTCGACCTTTTGTCGACGACTTGCTACCAGAGTCACCGATTCTTCAGAGCATTAACGAAGATTTTCCTCGGATCGCCACCAAGCTCCAGCTCATGTCCTTTTATGAAACCAGACCGATGAATATTGGTGGGTTCAAGACTCTAATTGTGGATAAGAATAGCGCTGTGATGAACCTACCGAATGAACGGAGGACACTACTCGACGCTGACCATCGCAACGTGGCCATGTTCTCTTCGCCAAACGATCCGGTATACGTGACTGTACGGAACGCTTTGGCAACTCTGGTTTCTGCGCAGCGTGAGGAGACCCGTTCACAGAAGCAAGCGGTTGACTACAAAGACCGAACCGCTGTCAACAAGTTTTTGGGCGTTGTTGATGCACCGGAGGATGATCTCATGATACATAACTCCGCCAGGCTTCCGGGATCTTGCAAATGGCTGTTAAGCAAAAAGTACTATATGGCATGGAGAGACTCATTAGAGTCGACGTTTCTTTGGGTACGGGGTCGACCGGGTTCTGGCAAGAGTGTGCTCTCTGGTCATGTTGTCAACGATCTGCGAGAAAACGGCATGGAATGTTGTTTCTTCTTCTTTCAGTCTTCCGACAAGACCAAGTCTGGCTCGAACTCGTTTCTGCGATCCATGGCATGGCAAATGGCGATGCTTCACCCAGAGATATTGACAAAAGTCAAGGAGTTGGTGTCGGACGAGAACACCCCTCCTATTGACCTGATTGACCACAACCCTGTCTGGAGGAAATTGTACTTGTCTGGGATCCTCAAAACACGTCTGAGCCGGCCTCAGTTCTGGGTCATTGACTCCATTGACGAATGCAAAGGAAGTCTCGACGTGATGAGCTTCCTAGTCAGCATCCAGGAGGCATGGCCTGTCTCTATTATCATCACTTCCAGGGATCCGGTAGAGATGCACATGAGCAAGACGGATCCTCGTGTTGATATCAGGAGCCAGGTTATATCGGACGAGGATATCAAGGGGGATATAGCGTTGCTCCTCGAGTCCAACCTGGATCTTCTGCCTTGTCCGGCCTCAGAGAGATGGCCAACGCCAGAAAGCATGGCATCACATATACTTGAGAACTCGGGCGGCTGTTTCCTATGGGCTTCTTTGATCTGCTCCGAGTTGCGGGAAGTGACCAGCGAAAGAGAGATTGGTGAGGTTCTGGAAAGCATACCTTCAGATATGGACGCCCTTTACACGAAAATCCTACAGGATATGTCATCAGCGCGGTTTGGAAAAGATCTGGCGAAGGCTTTCATTACGTGGACAACGTATGCCTTCAGGCCTCTGACAACCTTCGAGATGCAAGAGCCCGTTGAATTAGACATCAACGACAAGATCGACGATGTTGAACGAGCGATTGCAAAGTGCTGCGGGAATATCATTTTCGTGGATGCGCACAGCAAGGTGCAACTTGTCCACGCAACCGCGAGAGAGTTCTTGATGACACGCACCTCCAGATCTGAGTTCACAGTCACCAAGGCTGAAGGGCATCGTCGACTGGCCAAAGTCTGTCTCCAGTTTCTGGCACAAGGCGACCGAGTTACATCAAGACCCGGTAGGCTGACCTCAGACCCAGAGGTCAGTACTGTCCACAGCTCGTTCGGCGACGTACAACCTCGCAAAAGGAGACTGGGCTCCGAGCCGGAGATAAGAACTCTTCAGCGGCCGTCCATATCCCACCCAGTCTCATTCGATGAGCACCCGTTCACGAAATATGCCTCCCAATATGTCTTTCAGCATCTGAACTTCATTCACTCGGATGAAGACGAGATACTGACAATGCTGTCCAAGTTTTTCAGCGGGAACAGTGTCCTCCGTTGGATAGAATTTATAGCAGCCCATGGAGATCTGCACACTATCTACCAAGCCGGCAAGACAGTCAATGCTTTATTGAACCGTCGGTCAAGGTACTCACCTCCTCTGGGTCTTGCACGAGGACAGAAACAGTTCCAGATGCTGGAAAAATGGGGGGATGATTTGATACACTTGGTCACCAAGTTTTCTCGACAATTGCGATCCTCGCCACAGTCTATCCACCACCTCATACCGCCATTTTGTCCGAAAGGCTCAGCCATCAGACAACAGTTCTCGAACCCATACCGTGGCCTCAATGTCCAGGGCTTGTCAGAAAGCTGCTGGGATGATTGCCTGGCGACAATATCCTACGAGAAATTGACAAAGCCAAATGCAGTTGCAGCCGGACCAGGCTTTGTTGCTGTTGGGATGATGACACCAAAGGGCAGTGTCATAGTATACGGGGATTCGATATTCCAGGAAGTACACACTCTTATGCACAATGAGCCCGTGTGGCGGCTTACCTTCTCTGAGAGTGGTAGAGAACTTGCATCGAGTGGTGCGAAGACTGTTCGTCTCTGGTCGACAACGGACGGCAACGAAATTGCCAACTTCAGAATCAATTCGCTGTGTCTGGCCCTGCAAATCTCAGAAGAAGATACCATTCTCAGAGCTGTGACGAGGCAGAACCAACTCATCGAATGGGATGTTTGCGAACATATACCTCTGCGAGAGGAACCTGTCGATTGGACAGCAGATCTGGACGAGACGATGCAGTTTAGATCACCAACTACAGTCGCACTCGGGTCTGCGACGGGTCTTATGTGTGTAATCTACAGAGGCGAGGATATCGTACTCTGGGATTACTTGGAAGACAGAATACACGACACCTATGAGAAGGACACAGGATCGGTCTCCGTATTTGGCACCCATAAGCTCGCCGAAGGTGTTACTACCGTCGGATGGGTTACATTCAGTCACGCGATTGACACCAATTTTCTTGCTGCAGCATACACGGACGGCGATACAGTTGTCTACGATGTCCACACAGGGGAAGCGATCGCCTTCGCAGAAGGATCCAACATCGTTCTCCTGTCATCATCACCGGATGGTCGGACACTCGCGGGGGTCGACTCCCATGGAAATCTTACATTATTTGAGTTCCAGACGCTGAAGCCAATCTACCGCATCCAGTTCGACACCCAAGTTGTTCCTCAGAGCATCGCATTCACATCGGACAGTATGCGAATCATCGAGGTTCGGGGCGACCAGTGCAGAATCTGGGAGCCATCCGTGCTTCTCCGTACAGATGTCCCGGAGGACGAGAACAGTGACACGGTTTCAGTATCGACAAGCCTCCAGGAGATTGACTATCAGACCACACGAGAAGCTGAAATAACAGCTCTGGCTTGCTGTCAATCCTCTAGTGTTGTATTCTACGCATTGACGGACGGCACAGTCGTGGCTTGTGATACTGCCGGGGAGCCAGAAAGCCACCTCCTGTTTACTCTCCCAACGAGATTTCCGGTGCACCTTTTACAATATGACGAAAGCAGCTCCACACTTGCAACAGGAGATCTTTCGGGCCGGATCACTGCTCGAAAAGTCATTCGGCCTAACAGGCGGCCGAGGAGTTCGCCCAACTGGCAGGTTGAAGGGCCGCTCATCGACACCAACTCTCCTGATGACAAGGTGCTCCAGAACATCACGGCATCCGGGCGCCAATCGCGACTATTGGTTTCGACGAGTAACAATGACACCTTGTTGTCGATGCCAGATAATGGGACGGGTGTCTACATGGCTCAAATGGGGAGAGTCGAGGGATCTCTGTGGCTAGATCACCCCACGGAATCCGAATGTCTTATCCGTGTGTCAACATCCCACTTCAACATATACAATTGGTCAAACCTCCAACTAATAGAATCCATACAAACAACACGATATGGTTCCTTCCGCCGAGTGTTCAGGCTGAGCCATCCGCACCTCTTCGCAACAGTTTACAACGGCGTTGAAGCACCTCTCAACGGCCCCAGGAAGGACGGAGGTGGAAAAGACTACAGAAAGTCCCATACTATCCAGATATGGGATGGGAAGGGCCTCGGGGGCCATCAAGACATAATGAAGCCAATAACCCAGCTCGACGACGCTCTATCCTCGAATGTTGCTGTCGTCATCGGGGCCTACGGCGCCCGACTTGTTGTCTATACACGCGACCACTGGGTCGCATCCGTCGATCTCGAAGCACCGGGGAACCCAGGCTTGACTGTGGATTCACTTGTCCGCCACTTCTTCATGCCGGGCGACTGGATCAGTGTCGATAACAAGAAACTGCTCTTCGGTATTGGCCGTGCTGGAGAGATCATGTTCGCCAAGCGCTCTGAACTGGCCGTGATCAGGCGTGGGCTCGAGACCACAGAGTCCGGGGGAAGCTTCAACCCGAAGCGTGGGAGTGCTGGCCAGAGGAGCCCGCTACCTCTGCGCTTTCGGGGGCCCTCACCTGGGCCACCGTCTTCTGGGTGGTCAAGTCCCAGACTCTCACCCAGGGGATCCGTACATAAGGAAAGACCCAAGGGGGATGCGGGTGATGGCTTGTTCATGGGTCCGAAGGATCGATAAAGAAGTTACTGGATGATACCAACCCTGTGTATAATACCTAGGTAGATAGATACCGCCGGGCGAGCCCTCAAGGGCTCAAGCACTTGAATGCTTGATGTTCTGCAACTTCGAGGATACCCAAGTGCGCACTATATCTGGAGCTCTCTTACATAAGAGCATGTTCTATTACTGGGCCATACCGGCCCAGACTCGATGGCTCTTGCGACTGCTGGGCACTAGATGGTAGCACATGTTTTAGAGCTTCCCCTAGACTGGAAGGAGGCGTTCCAACGCAGCATGACATCATGAGCAACCATCAGAGTCGTGGTGAGACAAGAGAACAGCTCAAAAGCGACCTTCTCCGCACCAATGCAAAGGCTTCGAACCAGACTCATCTCATTTTGCAAACAGTCAAACCTTCTTCTTACCGTCTTACCATCTACCAAGCGATAATGTCAGGAAACTCCAGTGCCGAGAACGCTTCCGCGCATGGAGCAGGCGGCCAGCACAAGGATGAGCACAAGTCTGGGGAGCACGCCGTACCATACGAGGAGGGCAAGGTGAACTCTCACCAGGAGAACGACCCCAGTATGTATCTCCACCCAAATATCTCTTCAAATCCCCCGGTGCTGACTGGATTCGACAGAGGACGAGCGCAGCATAGCCAACCGTCTCGCAGTCGCCCACGACCAGAACGACCCCTCGGATGGTAGCGGAAAAGACAAGACGGAGGAGCAGCTCGCTGGCGAGCACGACCCAACCCTTCCCGCGCGTATGCATGGAAACGAGCCTTCTAAGGGCGCCAAAACTGACAAGAGGATCGAGGATGAGGAGGCAGAGATCATAAGACGGATGGATGAGAGTAAGGAGGCGAAGAAGCACCACTAATAGGCTTTCTGGGACCTGGGAAGGGGAGAAAAGGGGGACATCTGGAGGTTGAGAAAAGCTTCTATCGGCTGGTGCTCTTCACCAAATGGCAATTGTCTCCTATGAGAATGTCTTAGGTATTCATTTGAAATCCAGTTTCAATACCATGATTTGATATGTGAAGCACGTTGCGGTGGTCAAACCCATGAAACCCTAATCTTTGAGCGTAATTGCACATTTGGAACCTTGGAACCAAACCAGTCTGGAATCGACCAGCGATAGCGCAAACATAATCATCCGGGAAAGGGGGAGTTCAGCTGGGCTGTTCATCTTGCCAATACTCTCTGATCTCACCATCTACCTTGTTGTCCTTTATCAGTATTTGGGGTGAAACATTGCAAAGGGATACCCAGAAATGGGTAGGGAAAGAGAGTATACGGGGCCGAACTTGAACCAGTGACCTGAGAATAGGTACAGTTAAACAACATCTGAATTATGGCCAAAAGTGGATTAGTTATGTACTGTTGTTATTCAGTTTAAGCGGGACTGTCCGGGGTCGGGGGGACATTTGGTCTGGAACCACCTGGGCACTGGCACCTAGGCACTTTATGCATCTCCAACTGGATATCGCCTTGTTGGGCAGGAGCCGTTTTCTTGTGATGCTCGGTGTCTGATGTACAGAAAAGTAGGTACCTAGGTAGTCAGTCATGCGACTGAGTATCCGTAACCCCCACGCATACATACCTAAGTAGTAAGACATCGGACCAAGCTGGGCAGGAATAATCATATGATACCGTAGCTAGTAGATAATTCTTCTCGACGTGCAAGGCAAGCAGCAGGCCATTATTCACCCGTGCATACTATCATAACATCGATACGGAATCTGGCAGCAGTGTACACTGTACATGCCTACTAAGAAGGTAAACATACTGGACAATCTACCGCGGGGTTCAGATATTGAAGGTTGCACCGGGAGTGGATAAGAAGCTGTGATGACAGGCAGTTTGGACAAGCAGCCGAATGGGGTCAAAGTTGGCGATGAGGTCATATTTCAACAGTCCATGCTCTTTCCGAAGCCGCTGCGGTTGTAGTAAAACTGTTACACTCCAGGGGCTGTTACACCCGGGTAGTTGATAGTCCCTTGTTAGATTCCAAGGTTGCTACCTAGCAGCCCTAGGTTGGTCCCTAAGCACAGTAGATTACCTAGGTACCCCCCTGGGTTGGTAGAAAACCCGGGAACGTCGCCGTGTCTCGGGCCGAGTTGCTATGAGGTTGGAAAGCTGCGGTCTGATGATGGATGGGGGAGGAGGAGGATGAGGATGGATGAGGGACACAATGCCACCATAAGGCACAGACATCGGTCGGGTAGGGTAGCCTTTCAGCGGTGGCACACGAACAGCTACCAATCATGAGATGTACGTTGCCGCAGCTGTTCTGTGGTCGGCTCACTGCAGCTGCTGGGCTGCGGTTGTGATGAGGACGACAGGAGGATGGATTGCTTCAAGAAACGGGCGAGACTCTACGACCTCCACCCAGCTTCATCCGTCAAATTCCATCCATCATTTATAATTCATCCTGTCACGACACGCCTGCCTGCCTGTATCATTTTATCTTCTACTGTCGTCGCTCATACTCCGCACAAAAGTTGTCATTCCCTTCCCTAGACATTCAACGCCTAATCCAACCCCCGTCCTGGAGGGCATACCGAGGTGCGGACGTATTACCAGAGTAGTTCTCCGACCGAGAGAACCTTGCGTGCTTGTGTGTGCATGACGTCCCTCCGACAGACAGTACGGGATTCATGTTGGGCTACAACAGAGGGTGAGATAGAAGGGAAAAGAAACCATTCAGTGGACGATCCAGATTGCACCACGATACTGTCGCTGACACAACGACGGCATCGCGAACACATGAAACATCCAGACTCTTGTGTACTGTGTGCATTCGGGTCTTGCTGAGTCGAGATTAAGTTCGAAATTGAGCGACTTTGTTGCCGCCAGGAATCATCTCCTCCTCGACCCACCACAGCACCGTCCTTCTCTCTCACAGCCGCCTTGAGGACATCTGGAAGAAAAACAAAAGAATCCAAGACGAGACGCCGCCGACTTTGATGAGATCCTGATCCATATAGTAGCCGCCCAGCCATCCATCAACCGCCATATACAGTATCCACGCCTCTCAGCCTGCTGTAGTTGTCCAATACGATCAACCTGGCAGACCTGGTACAAACAAGTATCCTGCACGGTTGGGCAACGATCAAGCATCCATGTTGGGTTATTGGTACCGCCAGCCCCTCCAGATTCCAAGATTGGCCCAAGATCAGTCTGATTAACGCGACCCGCCTCCCTCCCACCATCCTGACTGCCTGACCATCCATCCGTCCATCCCACTTCAAAGCTGGGCAACCCCCCCCCCCCACCTCCACAATCGACACGGCCACGGTCAGATAAATAAAAAGCTTGGATTGATCGCCAATCGCACCGACGTCTGAACCCCTGCCACATTTACCTTTGCCTTTACCTTTGCCGTTGCTGTTGCCATTGTCGTCAGCTCCAGCAACTTCTCTCTCCAAACATCACCCGCTCCTCTTGACCGAACATAGCACGACGCAACGCTAGAGATAACCTTCTTCCTCCTCAACCTCAAGACATTTTGCGCAGTCAAACATAGACCCAGAAAAGACTAATACGGCCGCCTTTCATTCCCTTTTTGGTTTCTGTTGTTCTTTTCCTCCTGTTCACGACCGAGAAGCGATACATCACGAAGTTACGACGTCTTTCCTTTGCTATCCACTATAGATAATCGACATCATGAACGGCGGGCAACTGGCACAGCAACAACAGCCACAACCGCTACCGTCTCCTGCGACCCAAGACAACAATAGCGCCCAGGCCGGTGCGAAAGTCGAGACGAAGATGCAGCAGCAAGCTCAGCAGGACGATGCGCCCGAGCCGACGATAACGCCTGCGATCGCGACAGCGTCAACACCGTCTATGACCACCGCCACTGCCACTGCGACAAACGGCGGTGCCTCGAACACTGCTTCAGCGGCAACGGTCACAGCAGCGACGACAGCAGCTATTAATAAGAAGAGAAAGAAGGACGGTTTGAAGCCGATTGTCACGACCGAAACCACCACCGGGTATGTTGTTTTTCTCCTTCAGACTGCTAGTTCAATTTCCCTCGTGAATATGCTGTTTCCTTAGCACTTCTGGGGCTTGTTTGCACTTGTGTTTGGGTATGCGCTTTGGGTACTTGAGTATGCAAGTGCGATTGCGACACTGTTTTTCTGTTTTTGTTGGGTGCATCGCCCCATGAAGTTCCCACTTGGCGGGGGATATCCTCCTCTTCGATCATGTGGCGCAGGTTGTTGCATCGTGCTGCAATACAGACATGCAGACATGCAGACATGATGCAGATATGCAGAAGAGGCACGGACAGGCAAACCAGGCAGAACTGGCGACCGGACAGGCAGACCTCGAAGATTAAACTCACTGTATCTGGCGCAAAAGCGCTGGATGGTGGGAGGGAGTCTGTTCTGGCCAGATGTTGCGACCAAGACAACCATGGATCATCATCAGCCTGCATCCGCATCCAATCAGTCATGTCTGATCCCCCTCGTTCATGCCTGACACGAGCTGCACCCGTCACTGGCTGAAGGCTTGGTGGTTCTCTGTTCTCTCTGCCCTCGCAACTCTATTTTACCCTTTCCCAATTTATTCCCTGGCATCCAGGCAGCCTGGCAGCCTGGCAGTCTGGCAGCCCTGCCAGCCAGTGGGTGGCGGGGTGTCAGTTCTGATGCGAAGAAGTGGATGAGTGGAGTGGACCTGTGAGGTCAGTCAGTCAGTCACTCTCGGTCAGGTCAGGCAGTTTTGGAGGGGGGGAAAACAAATCGTTGAAGGGTATGGTGGGGTGTTTTTTTCTCCCTCCCCCAGAGGCGGTTGACCCAGCGTCAAGGCAGTGCTAGAATCCCCGAGGTCTCCAGTCAGTTAGGGCACTCAGTCCAGTCAGTTGCGCTGATACAGGGGACCTCTGCCAATTGCCAGGTGTGCAGGTGGACCTGAGACCTGAACAGTCAACCACCCCCCCCCCCCCGTGTTTCCCTTCCCAGTTCACTTGCCCGCACTGGTGCCTTGGGTGCACATGCACATACCGATTCATACACACACACACACACATAGAGAGAGAGAGAGGGACCTGGGTACGCTGGGCAACGATATACGAAGCCTGAGATCATCGCCTCCCTCCCAACTTGCCTCCCACTTCACAAATCCTCACATCTCAGACAATACTCAGACACGCTCTCGACAACAGCACTTCACTACACTTCCCTGCTCCTCTACTCTACTCCATTCTTCTCTCCTCTCCTCTACTTTGTACCGTCGCCGTTACCATCACCCTTTACTCGTTGCTCCGTCTCCCGCGCTCCGTCTCATCTTGCTCTTGCACCTCTGTTGCTGCCTTTTTTGCCTCTGGAGATGCCAATTGCCTCCTCCTCACCAGCCCAACACTACCATCGTCCTTCTCTGACGGCCATGTCCAAGTCCAAAAATACACTTCCTCCGCTGCGGGAGAATGACAAGAAGGACCCCATGTTGAAAACAAGGTTTTTACCACCCATTCGCACCTTATTGCACTTGCCCATCCTTCCCGTCACTGTGCCACTTTCATCTGCAGTCTCGGTATTGCCTCCAAGTTGGGCGCAGCTCAGCGCGTCAGAAAAAAAAACCCACCGATGTCCCGCCATCATGACTAGCAACACACTTACCACCCCCCTCCCCATCTCCCCGCCTCGAGCTGCCTGCCCCCCAGCTCCCAGTCACTCAGCTCCCGTGCACAAACTTGCGACAGCTTCTACTATCCGTCGAACCCATCCGTCATACCTCGACTATCTCGATTGAAACAGACGGCATCTACTGCTTGGTTCCAACGCTGACAACCCACGTTATCTGCTCTACAGGACTGCCCAACTTTCCGCCATGCAATCATCCCCCACCTCCTCTTCCTCTCCCGAGGATGCCGCCGAAAACACAGCCGACGAAGAAGATTCCGAAGACTACTGCAAGGGCGGCTACCACCCCGTCACGATCGGCGAAAAGTTCAAGGACGGCAAATACACTATTGTGCGCAAGCTGGGCTGGGGCCACTTCTCGACCGTCTGGCTCTCGCGGGACAATACGACAAACAAGCACGTTGCGCTCAAGGTCGTACGCTCCGCCGCACATTACACCGAGACGGCTATCGACGAGATCAAACTCCTGCAGCGCATCGTGAGCGCGAAGCCTGAACACCCCGGCCGTAAACATGTCGTCAGTCTCCTCGACTCCTTCGAGCACAAGGGTCCCAACGGAACGCACGTCTGCATGGTCTTCGAGGTTCTGGGAGAGAACCTGCTGGGCCTGATCAAGAAGTGGAACCACAGGGGCATTCCCATGCCCCTGGTCAAGCAGATCACGAAGCAGGTACTGCTGGGACTGGACTACATGCACCGGGAATGCGGCATCATCCATACCGATCTCAAGCCCGAGAACGTCCTGATCGAGATCGGCGATGTCGAGCAGATCGTTAAGAGGGTCGTTAAAAGCGAATCGTCGTCTGACAAGGAGAACAATCGCAATGGCCGGAGAAGACGTAGGACTTTAATCACCGGCAGTCAGCCATTACCATCGCCACTCAACGCCGGTTTCAATCACAACAACATGTTCCCAAATACGAATTCCCCCAGTCTTGGTCAGATGCTGAGCGACGGTGAGTCCAACCACTATTCTTTTTGCTTCTGTTCACATGATCAAGCCCCGCCATGGTCCCCAGAAACCCGCCACCCACAGCCCCGCGCTGCAACTGCGTGACGCCACTCTGGGAGCTTGGGCGGTTGCACAGGCCTACAAGCCATCCACTTCTATCCACCTTTTAACGCGTTACCACGGCAATTCAATTATACTGACGATTGAATCCTTGCAGCCGGCAACAAATCGGGCGAGTCCTCACCCAAAGCGGACGACAAACAGAAGCAGCGCGAAAAGACGGCGTAAGCTCTACCCTGTTCCCAGAACCCAACCCCCCGACTTGGGGCCCCGTTTTGTCCTAACTGCAACATCGTTGCGCGTGGTCAACTCCCACTAACCCCAATTTGTGGCTCTAGGGATCTCCTTACCAAGGAGGTATCTGGCATCTCCCTCGACAAGTCTTCTGCCTCTTCCTCAACATCGTCAACAGGCGAGAAGCGCAAGGCGGAGGATTACGGCCTCGACGTCATCAGCGTCAAGATTGCCGATCTCGGCAACGCCTGCTGGGTCAACCACCACTTCACCAACGACATCCAGACGAGGCAATACCGGTCGCCTGAGGTTATCCTCGGCTCGAAATGGGGTGCTAGTACGGATGTATGGAGCATGGCCGCCATGGTATGTTGTTTCTACTACTGTGATTGTTTATGAGTGTCTGTTTGTAGACGCTGTATCTTGGCTGTCGTATCTAACCTGTTCCGTGTTTCGTATTATAGGTCTTCGAGCTTATCACCGGCGACTACCTTTTTGACCCACAATCTGGCACCAAGTACGGCAAGGACGACGACCATATAGCCCAGATAATAGAGCTGATGGGCCCATTCCCGAAGTCACTCTGCCTATCTGGCAAGTGGAGCCAAGAAATCTTCAACCGCAAGGGCGAACTACGGAACATCCACCGACTCAGACACTGGGCTCTCCCCGACGTACTGAAAGAAAAGTACCACTTCAAGGAGGAGGAGGCGAAGCGCATCTCTGATTTCCTGACTCCGATGCTTGAGCTTATACCTGAGAAGAGGGCCAATGCGGGTGGCATGGCCGGTCACATCTGGCTTGAGGATACAGCCGGAATGAAGGGGCTGAAGATCGACGGGCTGGAGGTCGGATCCAGGGGCGAGGGGATAGATGGCTGGGCCAGTGAGGTGCGGAGACGGTAGGGTGTGTCTCTCGCGCAGACCTTGCAACGGCTGTCCCCGCCGCACCTGCTTCGAAGGCGCAGACTTGACTCGCCAGGAGAGCCTGCAGCCTGGAATAATGAGGAGGGCGTTGGGGTGAGCCCAGAGGATGGTAGGATTGGAGAAGAGGATTATCATGCTGGACCGGGAGGGCCGGTCGAGGTCACTGGGGTTGAGCCTCGAGATTTGAGTCCTCAGGAGGAGGCTGACCTAATGGAAACCTTCTCTTGACTCTGTGGAGAACGAGTATCGGATGACATGTGCACACAAACACGTTGAATGGAAAGGGCCAGGCTTGGTCCTAGGATTACTGGATTGGTAGATACAAAGGAGCAATGGCAGGGAATGGTCCTGGGCTGGACAAGGCAGGGACCAGACCTGGTAGAGTGACGAGCTTTATGATGAACAGACTACGGAGACAGAACAATGTCGATGAGTACACACATACACACATACACACGCCCAGGAAGGATTAATTGCACTTTGTTGGCGCAGGCGTATCGGGGGTGGTGTTGTGGAGCGAAGAACTAGAGCCTGGAGTCAATACAATGTCGTGAGATGCCCCAGCATATTTCGGGGTTTGCAGATGATTCACTGGAAAGAGCATGCCGAATAATTATCCATCGGCAGCAGATTCATATTGCAAGGGACAAAACAGTGCTAGGATTGGATTGGATAAACAATGCGATCATCAATCAAAAACACGCAGGGCAAAACTTCCAACCTGCTCTGTGGAACTTCCCTCAAGATCATACTTACTTCCGCATCTATCTCATTCTGCCAGGAGTTGACCCACACCTAAGGTGTATGCTCTAGTAGCGACTCCGGACCAAGAGGTTGAAGGCGGAGCCTTGCCATGATCAGTCTGGGATCCCAGATCCGGATCCATCCAGTTCCCCATGACACAACAACCAAGTACTCTAACGCAACGAAACCAAGGCTACTGCTCCACCCTCCGGTCATTTCTTGGAGGTCTTCTTCTGTATCATGCGCCTGAACGCCTCCACGCCGCTCTCGCCCACTGGCCGGTGGTCGGGTCCGGAGGCCTGGCTCAGCTGGGCAATAGGCGCAACGGTGTACGAGGCAGGCAGGCCCACGGGGCGCGCACGGTTGCTGGCGCGCACGGGCTCGAGGAGGGCGGCGCGCTTGGCCGCCAGCTTCTCGGACACGGAGGAATACTTCTTGTCGCCGGGGCGGTGGGCGAGGGTGTTTTGGGAGGAAGGGAGCTGGGAGCTGGGGCGGGAGTTCTTGAGGGCGCTGTGGACGAGGCTTGTGTTAGTAGATGGGTGGGTACATGACGGATAAAAGGGTGATGGGGTAACGTACTTTGGGTCAACGACACGACCCTCGATCTGCCTCTTCTTGTAATCATCCGTCCTCTTGAGGATCGGCCGGCTCCACTCGCCCATCAACCGCTCCGCCATGCGCTTGATCTCGGGTTGGGCGCGCTTCGTCTTGGTGTAGAACAGCACGACCTTGCCGATGCCGCTGGCGTACAGGGTGTCCTTGTCGATGGTCATCTTGGTCAGGGCGGTGAAGATCTCACGCTGGATGTTGTAGGCGGGCAGACTGCCGTCGGCGATCAAGGGTTCCAGGAAGAACTTAACAGCCTGCAGGAAGTTCGTCTCCGGGTCGAGGATGGCGTGCTGGATGTTCTGGCGGTTGAGAAGGGTCATGACCTCGGGGAGGAGCTTGACTTTGTTGACGGCGGCACGGTCTTGCTCGCGCGCCTCGTTGTCCGCCTCGCAAGCGCCTTCCATCCTCACCTTGAGCTCGGCAATGTGATCGTCCAGTGCCTCTTCCAAGTCCTGTTGGTTTTGTTAGGGTCAGAAAAACAGTAAAGCGGCCGGAGCTGGTTGGGCTGTCTTGAACATACCACCTCGTCCTTCTTGGTCCGTCGCTTGCTCTTGCCCTTGGTGGATGCATCTATGGCCCTCTCAATGGCCTTGGCCCGTTTCTGCGCGGGCGTCAAATGGTCATCGTTCTCAGGCTCTGGCGTAGGCCTCTTGGACCTGGCCTTCTTCTGTTTCTCTCCACCAGCCGCGGCACCGGCACCACCACGTCGCCTCTTGCCCTCGATGATAGTGCCATCTGCGGCGCTGACCTCGTCGCCATCGTCCGTGCGTCGCTTCTTCTGTCGTCGGCCCTCCTTGGCCTTCTTTGCAGTTTCTCCGTCGGCGCGCTTTCGCTTGGTGGCTTTCAAGGTCTTGGCGACGTCTTCATCGATGTCGACGGGGCGCTGTTCGATGTTGGCTTTCAGGGGATCGTAGTCTTCGAGGTCGTCGACATCGACCTCAGAAAGGATGTCGGAGTCGCGGTCGGACATGGCATCATCATCGTCGTCGTTGCCTGCGTCGCTTGCGGCGGGGACATCATCCTCTGGGGGAGGAGATGCTTGGTGGTCTTCGACGTCGGACATGGTGGCTTTGTTGGATGGCGGACACGATAGAATGGGCGAGTTGACAATAGTTTCACTTATGGGTGAAGCTGAAGCTTCGAGAAAGGAAAGGTTCGAGGAAGCCCAGAAGCTCAGAATAGGCAACGCTGGTGAGCTGGAGATGGGAAGTAAGAGTTGGTGGATGGTGGAAGTGAAGGTGAAACTGTGGGTTCGGAAAGGCGACGGCGGCTTTGAATGTCTTTGACTTTTTGGCAGACAGTTCAGATTGGCAGTTGGGGTGCCTTGCCCACTGCGCCAGGTGGAGATGCCCTGGAGTTCGGGGCGCTTTGAGGCTGAATACAGCTGCCCTGGAAGGAGACGAACCGTGCACCTGAATTGCCGAGTTACACACACCTGGCAGGTACTGACTAGGCAAGTACGTACCTAACCAGGGATACTAAGTACCTAAGTATATTCTGCAAAACAATTACCTGTCTTGGCTCTAGCGTAAGCCACTTACCCCGTTCTCGCCCCTCTGGAAACTTAGAAGCTGAGCTTTTGTTTGTTGACATTTGATTCCAATGTTTGTATTGACTGCCGCTCTGCTTCAATTGCTGCAACCTTTGCCGGGGTCCAGGTTACATCCCACCTTGATCCACATTTCGATAAAGTCCAAAGGATCCAACATACTACCAGACCACCGCCTTTGGACATACTCAGAACTACTTCCTGACTGGCTATCGTAACTGCGCATGACACAACGGCTCCGTCACCTTGGTCTCCTGTTACCCCTAGTCTCCTCTCCTCAAGATGGGCAGACGCGGTGTTGAAGGTCCTATGGACTTTGAATACCAGAACAATCGTCTTGATCCTAACAGTCCTTGGGCTCAGGCCTTGACAGCACAACACCAACAGCAACAACAACCATCATCAACGACAACGGGTATGTTACTCGATCCGTTGCCCCATGGCGTCATTGTCGAGCCTGGATACTGACACTGCCACGCCACCCACAGGCTCACATACCGCGCCCTCTATGTTTGGTCCGAATCCCTTCGCCGCGAAACAAAGCAGCCCATTGAGACAACAGTCCTTCCCTCCCCCACCCGAGCGTTCCATGTTCAGCCCCTCGATATCAAAGCAGTTCACAGCTCCGCCCTTGCGAAACCCTGCCTTTACCACCCAACGCCCGAACACCCCAGCATTCACCACCCCCCACGAGAATTACTCCGAAGATTCTGTCATGTCAGAAGTGTCAGGCGTAGATGATAGCTCCGCCATAGCAGATGCTTCTGATAGACTAGACACGCCCGATTTCGATGTTGACAACTCGGGCCTTCTCGACAACTTCCACGTATCAACCCCAGATGTAATGCGGCGCAGTCTGTTTTCGGAGAAGAAATCGGGCAAGGGAGAACTGGCGCGCTTCAGTTGGTTCGAGCGAGACAAGGTGCGCAAGAGGAAGCGAATGGACAAGGATAGGGATATCGGCAGTACGCGGTCACGGTTACCCGATGGGCGCGACGAGGACGACAGCGACTACGACCCGGACAACAAGGTCAGGAGACAGAAGACAAACATGGGCTGGCTACACCGCATGCTCACCTCCATATCGGACAAGCCCGATGCACCCATTGTTCTTTCGGTCTGGCTACAGCTCTGCGTTGACACCGTCCTCGGTGGCGCGTTACTGTGGATGATATGGGGGGTCATTTCAGCGGTACGCGGGGAGGTGCTCTACTCTTCGGAGATGGCGAGAGCACAGAAGATCGAGGAGATGGACTCCTGCTCGCATCAATTCAGGACCAACAGATGCGCTCCCCGTGAAAAACGGGCACCGGCGTTGGAAATGCTATGTAACGAGTGGGACACTTGTATGAGCCAGGATCCAAACACCGTCGCTGGCGTGAAGGCATCAGCGGGGCATCTGGCCGACATCCTGAACGAATTCACCTCGCGACTCTCTTGGAAGACCATCTCGGTCTTGATGGTTATCACGGTCGTCGTCTTCTTCATGAACAACGTCATGTTCAGCAGGATGCGTAAAGATATGCAGCAAGATAAACGCCGAGGTCTCCAGCGCCCCGCGGATCCTGCGCCATCGCAGCCCGCCCCCATGGGCTTTCCTATGTCGCCCGACAAGAACCAGGCTTACATCTTTGCCCCCATCGGCCACACGCCAAAGCATATTCGGCGGGCATTTTTGCAGGATGATACGGAGTCGGATGCCAGTCCAGACCCAAGATATCTGCCACCGCCGAGGACGCCGAGCAGGCGAAGTCCGAACAAGGGGAGCCCAAGCAGGGGGGAGAGGTCACGGAGTCCAGGCAGAAGGAACGGGTGGTGAAGCACACGATTCAAGCCATCCGTCATCATGGAACTGATGATTCCCAGAACATCCATACCAAAGTGGTGTCTATTATGTTTTGAAATTCGTCCACCAGTTGGTGGACAGGAGCAAGGTCAGGATAGCAGTTGGAGTACGGCATGAATTGGAAAAGGCAAGGCTATTGGAAAAGGGGTTTTGTACAGGGGGCCATTAGACTGGGAGGCCTCAGCAATGGGAAGGCGAAGCGCGTTTGGTAGCGAATATTTTTGTGAAAGTTGAACAATAGCAAGACAATCGTGTCACCAGACCTCATGAGAAGGCATCTCAACATCCGTGATGAGACTATATAGTTGCGTATTGCTTTTTCAGGATGGCCATTGTCAATAACGAGGCTATCACCACCCTCCTCCTGTCCACGTCTGCGCATTCAGCGTGCCCAGGAGACATCGGAGGGGAGTGATAGGGGCAAATGGTCCGACAAGCTGCCCTGCAAATGGGGCAATGTAGTCTCGATATGGCATCAATCGATATAATGGAGTGCCAACAGCAGAAGACCAAGACGTCAGGGTATATTCTTGAGGTTGTAATAAGGATCCTTCGGCCTTAGGAACCTATCGACTGACTTCCAAGGTTGCTATGAAGGCCATGAGGGTCACGTGCTGTTAGTAGCATTCAACCATCGGCATAACGGTTGGTGGTTGGTGGTTAACGGTTAGATTAACTACGTACCTAGGTACCTCGGTACCTAGGTCCTTAGTAACGGACCCAGGTCCGTGCCAGTCACAGACAGGGAAACATCTGCAGGTGGAGTTTTTGAGCCTGCATCTGGAGAAACACCAAGAGCTAACTATACTACCTAGGTACCTAAATATTCAAGGAGATCAGTCTGCAATATTTACTGTTGCACAGTTCCACAGTATGTGTGCACTTGAGTATATATCCGGTCGTCATCATCATCATCATCATCACCAATCACCAATCATCAAGCATCAAGCACCGTCACCTTCGTGGTCGATCACCACCATCATCAAACACCAGAAATGTAACACACGGTGGTAACGGATCTCGTGGGATCTCTAAGGCTCTCTTGAACTTGATGTGATGTAACTACATGGGGATACATTTCCGCGACTCGGAGAGAAGAAACGGCCGGACACCGGACATCAAATGGTCGCCGTGCCGTCACAGGGGGACATTTTCATCACATGCATCACATGCACCACGACTTTTCGAGTCGCTCGCCCTACTATGACGGAAATAAATAAGACCTCGCCTCCATCTTCCCTCTTCTCTTCTTCTTCGATTGGCTTCTTCCTCCCGCATTCCAATCTGACAGAACCGGATAGTAGATGCCTACTTTAGCTTACTTTCCTAGACTTCCAAGGTTACTAGACGTACGTACTCGACAAGTACTTGTCAAGGTAGTCAAGTACCGAGGTAGCAACGGAGTTGGGTCCGTACCACCTACCTATGTAGGTAGGTATGTTCCAGCCAAGGCTGAGTGGACCAGGATCGACTTCGATCGAAGTTTAACATGAGGGACAACTGGTATTGGAAAACCAGGTACCTGCTAGATATCCATGGACGTGCGTCAATTTAATCAATACCAATCTTGGAAGTGCTTGTACTGTGTACTATGTATGGTATATGTTGCTGCCAACTGCCAACTGCCATACCTACATACCTAAGTAGGTACCTAGGTAGTACATAGAACACGTAGTATCCGAACCCCATGTTCTCTATCAGGTACCTAAGTAGGTATTGCCTGGTCCAAAAGAAAATCTTGAAGGATTTAGAAGAAGAGAAGGAGGCTCGCATCCCCCATCATGACATTTTGCAATCGCCGTGCATCTTGCATTGTAGTGCATCTTCCAGTTTTGATCCTTCCACATATCATATCAATCACATCTCAGTTTTTCTTTCGCTACCACTCTCGGCCTACCGACCAACTGACCTCGTACTGGTCTTCGTACTGACTTGACTTGCCCATTGACTTAGAACTCACTACTCCCCTTTCGTATCAGAGTGCAGCATACCATTTACCCAGCATACCTAGATCTGGTACATGGGCAAAACCATCTCGGCGGCCCATAAGCCCGGCAGTTCCAAGGTTTGCCTCCCCCGCCTCGGCACGCCAGGCTCGGGTGGGCTCTCAGGTGGGCTCAGGTGGGCTCCAACGGTTGTACAGCCTTTGGACCACCTATGTACCTAGATACTTACTTAGTCGTGCACTAGTTAGCCTATACCCGCAATCCGTAAAAGGGCTACTAGTACAACCTTACTACAACAAACATTATTACCACATTACATACTTAACGTCCTGGATGTCGCCGTTGTCTTGGCCTTTTTGGACTTTAGGGCGCAAATATATCCGCGGAAGTCGCATCTCCCATTCTCGGACAAAGCTTGGAACACAACTCGATTTGGCGGCTGGCTGAAGGATTTCTCTCGTGTCCGTTTGTCTATCAGCAGCAGCAGCAACAGCAACAGCAGCAGCAAGTACATACAACCAGCATTGTTATTTGTTATTATCATTCTTTATTATTATTTCATGTCATTCTATAATCTCTCTCTTTTTTATACACACATATATATATATGTATACACCTGGGCAAGAAAGAGTACTACTGGTATACAGCTGATGCGCGACTTCCTCAACGGATGCATCAATGACCTAATTCTCCCCACCACTCAAATCCACTCTCACACCCACCCACTCACCCTTAACAGCTGACTCTCTCGTCCGGTTGTCCGTCCCCGCGACCGCGATCGCGAACGCGACCGCGACCATGACGGCCTCTGAGAAGCGAGCCCGGGCTTCAAGCATGGATCGCGTGGATCGCGTGGATTACATAGATCGCATGGACCAAGATTCTCCGCAGAGCTCACCTGCATCCAGTTATAACAACGTCAATAACAACAATAACCGTCACGACAACGGCCAATCTTCTACATCAGCCTCCCAAACCACTGGAGCAACTCCGGCCACCGTCACTGCTGCCTCCGCCACTGCCGGCACGCCCACCGGTGCCGGTGCCGGTCCCATTCAGACCGGCGATTCCTCCTCGACCGCCTCCACAACTCCCAATGCGCAACATCCACCAGGGCCCCGCCCAGGTTCTGCTGCCTCCAAGCGACGACGAGGTCTAGGTGTCGTTACTCCCAATGCTTGTACCGAGTGTAGAAAGAAGCGCGCAAAGGTACAACAGCCTCCTTCACCCTTTCCTTGCCCTCCCCCCCCCCTCCCATCCTTCTTTCGTCTTGACCGTCCATTGCCATTCCTGCCTTCCCTCTATCGGCGCAAACTGCGCAAAAGTTACCTCGTCTTTCGCGTTGTTCTCTTGAGCTGACCCTCGCCTCTTCCTTGCTTCTAGTGTGACGGCCAGAGACCTTGCGGCAGATGCAAGGCCCAGAAAGATGTCGACTGTGTCTACGAAGTTCCTGTGCGCCAGTCCAAGGAGACCCTCCGAAGCGAGCTCGACCAGCTACGCCGCCAGCAGCGCTCCAACGATTCCGTCCTCAGCGCTCTCGCCCGCAATGAACAATGGGAGGAGGTATTACGCCGCCTGCGCAGCGGCCAGAGCACGGATTCCATATCAGAATGGCTGAACGGGCAGCTGCTCTCGACCGCTGGCACATTGCCTACCTTCGCCCGACCCCCGCCCGTACGTGGGAACCTCACCCCCTTGGCCACCTTCAGCGGTGCGAGTACACACTCATATACACCAGGTCTGGGCGCCGCGGGTGCCACCCTCAGTCCGACCTCCACCGTTCACCCACTGAGCGCGAGGCAAGACGTTGATCCCACCAGCCCCTGGGGCACTCACTTCTCTGCCACCACTGGGAGCCAGGCACACTCGACCGGGAGCAACTCGCACCGGGACTCCATGAGTTGGACATCTGGTCCTCCGCAGACCAGGGTCGGATCTTGGGTTGAGAACAATGACTCCCACATGCACATGTCCGATGCTCAACGGTATCACGGCGTCGACCAGATTCTGGCTCCCGAAATACCACCGACCATGGGCTTGACCACCACTTGGACTGAAGTCAGTCATGATGAAGCCTTGGTTCAGCACCTCCTTGCCCTCTATTTTTGCTGGGAGTATCCGACCTTCGCTTCCCTGAGCAAGGAACATTTCTTGAAAGATTTCCAGTCTGGTCGACCCCGGTACTGCTCCCCTATTCTTGTCAATGCGCTCCTGGCCCTGGGCTGTCGCTTCTCAAGTCAGCCTAGTACGCTGGCCAATCCAAGAGACCCATACTCCTCGGGAGACCATTTCTTCAAGGAGTGTCAACGACTGTTCTACCGGGAGGAAAACCACCACAGCCTCACTACGATACAGGCCCTGGGCATCATGTCCATTCGGGAGGCGAGTTGCGGGAGAGACTCGGAGAGTTGGTACTATGCCGGACAGAGTATTCGCCTTGCTGTTGAGATGGGCTTGCACCGCATCAATGAGGATTCCGGCGACTCTGATGAGGTTGCCGTCCAAGCAGCCACATTCTGGGGGGCTTTCGCATTGGACCAGTGAGTAACCCTCCCCTCCTCATACTCGCTCGAATTTTGCGTGTCAATTTGACTGACTTCCATAGTGCCTGGTCTTTGGCCACCGGGTCCTTGCCGCAGTGCTCCTGTTTCCCTCACCTACCACCCAAGCCAGCAATCATGCCAGACATCGAGGCATCATTTTGGATACCTTACACTGATGACGGCAAGCCGTTACCACCCCTCCATCGTGGCTCATCCATTGCTGACAGTGGCATAGGCGCTCCCTTGCAACGATCGTGTGAGCAACCGTCTAACGTTAGGTCCGTCTATAAGTGCTTCTGCGAGCTCAGCGAGTTGGTCCACCAGTCTCTCTACGTACTACACTCACCAGGTCGGCCGCTCACCAGCCGAGATCTGCTCAATATATACACCCAGTATCTGAATTGGTATGACAAAATACCCGAGGTTCTACGGCTGGGACACAACTTCACCCCGGCCGTGTTGTTCGCGCAGTATGTATCACCTATCTGGACACTTCCATCTATGTTGGATCTGGACTAATCAAGGACCCAAACGCAGTATGTACTACCATTTTGCAATACTATTGCTATTCCGACCCCTTATCAAATTACGGATCATTGGCTCGAGCATTTCACCCAGGGACGTCTGTACACAGGCAGCCGATGCCATTCAGGGTCTTCTCCGCTCATACTCTCAACTGTATACCCTGCGGAGAACCCCGTCATTCGTACCTTACTTCGTCTTGACATCGTCTATCATGCACTTGGCCATTGCCGCCTCGAGAGAAGCACAGCCATCAGAGGACCAGACCGTGGGGAAAGCCGGGGGACCAACTGCACACACTGCTCTCGACCATCAAGATGGAACCGATGGCGCCGCCGTTCGAGCCGACCCGCGCGTGGTGGCCTCTATCAACCAAGGCATTGCTGACCTGACCGAGATGGCGCCGTGTCACCACTTTGCCGAGCAGGCACTTAATATCTTACGATATCTCGCGAAGAAGTGGAAAATCAAGATTGATATGGACGTCGGACAGAGCCTTGCGAAGAACATGGCAGACGAGTATCAGTCGGGCGGGAACGAACACGATCGAGAGCTGCGTGTGATGAAGAGCCACGAGTACGCAACACGGCCCGTGACCCACAGCCTGAACTTCTTTGCGCCGAATTTCAAGGAGCACGACTTCGTCTCCAAGTGGGGTAGCGAGTCGATGCCGACGTCGTCAGGCACCCCGCCTGTCGCAAAGTCGGGCGAGGCGATGGAGAACCCGCTCTTCTGGCCGTTCCCGATGCAGGGACGGCCGATGCTGCCCAGTGGGGGCTTGTTGAAGGAGGCTGGGTTTCAGCTTCTCTGAGCATCTGGGCGCTGCTAGAGGATCAATGAGGCCTCTGGGATGAGAGGTGATGATTTTTATCTTTTATTTTCTACATATATGGACTCAAGAGCTTGGAGCGTTGGATATACCAGGACAAAACGAGTGGAGAGCAAACTTGCTCCGGTGGGTAGGAAGCTCTAGGGACGGGTTCAAATGTGTTTGTATTTGCGCTACAGCCACGAGCGGGACAGATTTGCTCTGAGTTTGCCATGTGGTGCATAGCCGAGGAGTTTAAGGGAAGACCAATGATTTTCATTGCGTGATGTTTCGGGTAGCTTTTGTGTGGCGAAGAGATACCACCTGAATAGCGTGGAATCCTCGTGGTATGTTTTAAAGAGGGTTTTGAGGAACTTCAAATGTTATAGAGGATGAGCCAGCTCATGCCATTCGATACCCCTCTCTTCAATGCGAAAAGAAGTCAATACTGTCCGGGGAAAAGGGCTGGTTTTGAATTTACATGTCGTGTGTCGTGTCATCTTCCTTGTCTATATCTGCTATCAATGGACGGGTGGTCGGTCATGTTCATGTCCACCGACGAACCGATTTATCACGTGTGAAAGACCATGGTGAGGCATATACCACAAGTGTTGTTGTGGGCGGACATCGCCGGTGTTTTCGCCGTAGGCAAGCTTTCGTACGTTCATCTCGTCACTGCACGGGGTTGCCGACCACGCCTTATGACTACCGCGTTTCCTCGCGAAATTCGCCCAAGTGACCTTGCGCCATAAAGGTAAGCAGAACAGGCTGCGCTCATATCGCACTTGCATTGCACTGCTGATTCCGCGCTGCGGATTACTAATATTTCTATTATTACAACGGTTGCCAGGCCTAACTTAGCCGTGCAGCCGGCCCCGGCTGCAAGTCATGATTTCCGGCTTGACTCCGGAAAGGGTTGGATAGGGGGGATCTTCTTTCACACAGGCCGTAGGAACACTAATCGGACGATCCCGGCCAAGTATAATATGGACAACCCCCACTATACACGTTTTCCCCACTCCACCGGAACGCTGACTCGTAGGGTATATTAATAGAGTTCCCGTCCACTAACAGCAACATGCCTTTTGGTCGTTCATTTGCTTTACACAACCATAAAAAATCGTCCTCCTATATTTTAGCGCTCTTAACATCATCCACTCTACAAGAATTGAATAACGCACGAGACATCCCGAAACGCTAGCTTGCCTTGAGCTTGCCTTGACCACTACCACAAGGTTCCTTGAATAACAGCTCATCGCTAATAGAGCAGATCTTCATTGTATGTTTGGATATAACTGAGAGATCTCCCTTCTCTTGCTCCGCAAGGAACTGACACAGACACTAATCAATCACAGCATCTTCTGTATCTCCGCAGCTCACACATTTTCACCATGGTGGCAATAACGAGGGCCATATCCTTGACCAACTTCTTGGTCGCCAGCTCAGCTCTTGGCTTTCAAGTGTTTGTGCTATACCCGTGGCACAAGGAACTCGACGCCGGGTTCGAGGAGCTGAAGAAGGAACACCTACGCGTTCTCGGCGCAGTAAGCGGTGGTCCAAGCATCAGCAGGGAACAGCGGGAGCTTATGCAAGAGAGGCTTCGCGAGAAGAACCAGAAAGGCTGGTGGTCGTGGTTCAAATAGATTCCAAGGCTCTATTCTCTCTTTTGCCACAATTCTTTTTTTTCTTCTATATGCATATAATGTAATAGACCTTCAACTAATACATTCGGACCAGCTTGTCGATTCCCACCTGGTTTGCACTTCAAGCAGCATCGGTTTCCGGATACACGTAGGTTGTTGACAACAGCGTGGCGGATCCAAGTTACAATTATGGTGCTTCATAAACGAAGACCAAGTGGCAGGTGTTCCCTTTGCCTGACCAATCAATCCGTTACCTCAAACTGATTTCATGTCATCACAATCCAATGACAGACAGTCAGTATACAGTAATAGTAGGTCTCCCGCGGAGGCTCGGCCAAGCTCGTCGAAGGTAACAGACGGAGCTTTGATGGGGCATCTCCAACCCTGCCCTCATGCATATTTATAGGTAACCCCCCACACCTGCCTACCCCCGCGGTCGGTAACCCAAAAAGCTCCCTCGAGTAGCTATTATTGGCCCCCTGGAATCATGTGGTAAACCTAGTTAATAAAGATGTAAAACTGCAAAAAGTAAACAGATGGTCCCGGAGAGGATCGAACTCGCGACCTTCGCATTACATAATCATTCCCATTCAGGAATTATTAGTACGACGCTCTAACCAGCTGAGCTACGGGACCAACTTGGTTGAGGTTCTCGCCAGCCAGAGGCAACTATAATTCAAGACAACGCCTGTCTGCAAATGCGAGTAGACTAGAGGACGCACTTTTCCGGGATGGGCATGAGAATCGAGATAGTGTACGGACTTGAAAGAGTATAATTGTACATAATCTTACTCACATGCGCATACATGTTCTTGCATACCGGCGGTAGTCTCGGAACTTGACGGCGTCGACTGAGGCCTAGGTGATATTCATCGGAACTCCTCTTCGTCTATAATCCGTCACTCAGTATGTTTCATTGCTCATTGGAGGGAATACGTCCTCTATTTCTCTTCTTTTCCACACAAACGTGACTCGGGACCGGGGGATGGATGGATGATGATTCATAGGTGTCGATAGATGAAGGGACTTCTGGGACACATACGGTCTTGAGGAAGAAATCAGCACAAGTGTTATTGCGAGGTTAGTGTCGACAGCCACTCCCTTATGGGTGACGCTTAGGACGTTTCGAAGTGCTTCTTTTAGGTTGATTCTGCTAACGGGTGCCTACTATTGTCTTGTTGAGCGAGTGGTTGAATATCAACTGATCATGAGTTCCCTCAATATGAAGCATCGTTGTGGGTACACTGATTGGTGATTTTGATATAGATGGCGAGGTAAGAAACACCCATGCTTCCTGGCTTTCAGAAGTGTATAACTCATATTCGATTTGGGAACTGCCACCGAAGAAGAGAGTAGCGAACGATGGAGACATCTGGATGCTCGGTATGTATCGCAGATCAAAGTACGTTTTCATTCCCGGGGGAAGCTGGTGAAAGGCATCCACGAGATAAGTATCATGGGATGATCTCCCGAACCAGCTTAGTATCATGATTGGCCGAATTTCTGGTTGCCCAGATACAGAAGACTTCCCAAGGGTTTGCAGTCTTTGGGTAGAGATGAGACATCTGGATGCAATACAGTGGCTCAACAGAAGAATGAGCGGAGTTGAGTCCTTCCTTCAACACATTCAACAACCATCGCACCAGTGACGAGGGCTAGTGATCAAAAGAACTCAGTATAGCTATTTGGCTTGTTAGCTGAGCTAAAATGGGGTCAATGTCGGCTGTAATTATTCCAGTCAATAGCATATAGGGTTGGCCATGATTTCCCACTGCCTTTAGAATTCTTGATCTTCGGTCTTGGGCCAGGTCCCCCTCTGTTTATTCTCCATCTTCAGGGTTTCTTTAATCGTGGATGTTGATCACAAGTTTTGAAATACAAATGCTATCAATTGCGTTATGTATAACTCCCCACAAAAGAAAATATGGTTGGGATGTTGGAAGAATGGATATCCTCAGAAAGGTGATTGTGATAGGATTCGAATTGAATGAGAGCTTTCAAAGCCTCTCAGTGCTTTATCCTTCAGCATGTAGTAACAAGGCATATGGCCCTCAGCGTTTTTTTTATTGTTTTTTATCTGGTTCCAATGTAATTAGGGGTCATTTCTCTGGCTTCTCCCATTACTCGTTCTTTCCTATTTTAGTCTTGGAATTCCAACATACGCCCTTCTATATAATAATCGAGGTGAGCTATATTAAGGCAGAAATACTGTGGTCGACTGTGTTATACTCCTCGGCTTACATTGTCTATTTGTCATAGTTCCTTTATGAACTTTGTCTCTTAGTGAAATTCCAACTTCCCAGTCCGGTCAATGATATCAACATTCAGAATTTAAGCACGGGTTCAAAATGGGCAGCGTTGGGCGCACCGATATGATTAGCTTGCAGGTACCTGAGGGGGCTTTGGATATAAAGAGTAAAATCGCTATATTGAGATCATTATCCATGTCGTTATACTCGTACTTCTACCATGTTGGCCTCATGATTTGGTTGCACCTTTCCTATATTTATGCACTTACAGTAGACGGGCAAGTGTTTACGCAAGAAGCGAGAGATTTATGAGACCTATAACAAGCTATCATCTCCGGGCTGCACAGTTTTCCCAGTAATCCTAGTACTGCTCTCATCACGGTGTCCTCTCCCCAATCTGAAAAACATTGTGACGTAGATCCAACATGGCCATACGTCTGCTCAACGTAACTGCAATATCTTCATATCCTAGGACTCTTGCGAGGCTTGCCAATGTACCACCACTCGATGCTGATACTCGTGGATCAGCCCCAGCTTCCAACAGTAGTGAGACAACCTTGGGCCGGTCAACTTCTATACTATCACATGTAATAGCGTATTCCAGCGATGAGATACGTGGATGTGTCTCTGGTAGGTCGTTTGGATTTGCCCCTGACTCGACCAGCATACGTATAGCCCCCGAGCCTGCTTTTGCCGCCACGTGCACTGAAGTCTCCCCCATGCAATTCGTGATATCTGGATACGCTCCTGTATCCAAGAGGAGCTCGACTCCCATATCAGTTGACTCGCCTATGACCAAGCGGTGCAGTGCTGTATTACTGGCCCCACCTCGGACATTTGGGTCCCTAGAGACAGTTAGTGTTGCGCCACTCTTCAGCAAGGGATAAATTATCGTTTCGAATCCGGCATCTGATTGCTCGCGATATGCGATAGCAAGAGGTGTCTGGCCGTTATTATTGCAGATGTTTGGTTCTGCTCCTTGCTTCAGAAGTAGTTCAACGACATCCATATCGGTCTTTTGCGACACCGAGTAGTGCAGTGCCGTGTTACCCTCGTCATCTTGAGCATTCAGATATTCGCGGTCTGATGTTTGTGCCAGGAATCGAACGATGTGAAGAAGCTCGTCTTCCGAGCTGTTCCCAGGTGATTTGAGGTGCATGCAACTGTGAAATTTCCTATCTTCAGGGTCGCTTTTCATGTAAGTCAAATACCCTAGAAGTGGGCCACCCCCCCTTGTGGGCCACCCTTTTACATAGAAACAGCCTACTTCTAAACAGCTATATTAAATTAAATAAAATACATATTAAGCTACCCTTAATTAAATATACTATAAAGGTATATATAATCTTATTTAATAGTAAATAAGCTTTACTATATACTTTATATATAGATATATTAAGTATTAAATATTATAGTTCTAACTGTTAAGGATTTTATATATAATTGTAAGGTATACTAACAGATTTAAAAAGTTAATATAAACTAATATTTAATTAATCGCTATATTTATAATAAGAAATAACGTTTAATATAAAGTATTATACTATATAAATCTATATAATTTTTTTATTTTACTATTATAACCGGTTTACTAGTAATTATACTACATTATATAAACTTTTATATAATATTTATATAGGTAAAAGTTTAAAACTTAATAACTTACGTAATAAAGTATATATAAGCTTATTAGTTAAAAGTTTAGTTTTAAATACTATTATAAATATATATATAAAAGAAATAAAGGTTATAAAAGTAATATTAAAAAAGTTATTAAATAAAAGTATATAAAAGGTAAGTGTTAGTATTACTATATATATTATAAGGATACCTTAACAGTATTAAGTATATATTTTTAATATTATATATTACCCAATTTAGTATAATATACTAAGTAATACTACTATTTATAAAGCCTTTTAAAGATAATAAGTATTATAAGTCTATATTTGAAGTAGTAGCTATTTAATTTAATTTAATACAGCTGTTTAAATATAGGCTGTTTTAGGCTGTTTACTGTGTAAGTGGGTGGCCTGTAAGGGGGGGTGGCCCACTTCTAGGGTATTTGACTTAGTATTTCAGGAACATTTGAAGGGCCACCAACAATGCTGTGGGCGTATGTACGGTGTCTGGTTGCCGAAATTTTCCTTTCGTAAGAATCTTCTTCTCTATTCCACGAAAGGCTGCCACCAGAATGTCGTCACCGTTCTTGATAGCCATATCGAGAGGGTTGGGACCGGAAGGGGGGTGGATGTCTGCACCATGCGCAATGAGATATAGGCATATTAGAGTCTTGCCCTTTTGCAAAGCAGTCTGGAGTAAGAATCGGGAAGAATCCAGCGCCAGGGTAGCCGGGAATGGTCCAGCATTATGATTGGCGCCAAATTTGAGAAGTAGGGAGACCCAATCATCATCCATGTTACTCTGGATTGCCATGCAGAGTAGCGAGGTCCCGTCAGTCACAGGTACGTTGACGGCACCATACTTGCAGAGAAGCTCAACCATGTCTTTGTGTTGGCGTACCAAAGCCCATTGTATGGCTGGGCACCCTTGAAAAGACGACGAGGTAGCACTGGCACCTGCAGCAAGTAGATCCTTCGCAAGATCCACGTTCATACGGCGTACAGCCATCACGATCAGGGGTTCTCCCGGGTGATTGATTCCTAAGTTGGGGCGGAACGCCAGTATTTGTTTCAAGGATCTTTCTCTCCCGTGCCTCATAAGGTCCCTGAGGGCGTTCGGAACAAAATCAAGCTGTAGTAATTCTCTCGCCGGCTGGTCCGACAAAAGAATCTCCAAGACTTTGGATATTTTCATATCGGTGTCATCTGAAGTGATCAACGAAGTGATTATATTCTGGACCGATGTAGTTCCCGTCTTGTGGTGAGGTATGGTTGGGTCAGCATCCAAAGCGCAAAGTTCCTTGACTTCCTCAACCAAGTCGATTCCCTGAGTGACGGCTGGTGTCGCATTGTGGTAGAGCTCGGTGAGTTGGGCCAATATATCTCCAAGCCATGTACCATGTATGCTATGATATCGCCTGAGATGCCCCGTAACCTCTAATAGTCGCGAAATATTGCGTATCTTGATTGCAGGGTTGATAAGAATGTTGAGAAATCCAGCCTCATGTCCATGCGCAACGGACCATCTCAATGCTGGATAAGGATCCTTCGTCAGGTTCGGGAAGGGTGTTGCTGTGACCACAGTCCCTCCATACAGGAGCGACCACAACAACTCCCAACTGTTGCGGCAAAGCTGATCTTCCTTATTGAAGCATCTAGTGTGCAAAAACCAATTATTGACTGCATAGTTCTTAAAGCACAATGGATCAAGGTGGTCCTGCATGCGTATAGCTTGGATTTCCGATGCGACGCGTCCGATGTCAAATAGGGCTGCTGCTGAACGCGTGCGTTCCCTGGATTTGAGAAACTGGGTCACACGGCTAACGAGCGCAGTGCCAAGTTCCTGACTCGTCAGTGTATTCACCTTCCCTACCAATTCGTCGCCTCTAATATTCCTCGTCACGGTGAGGCGGGAGTCAAAGATGGCCAGATGCAAGTACGTGACACATACTGATCCAATGAAATTCTCAGCATCTTGACTGTTAAAGTGATAAGGATCTGTGTCTGGTCTCGTTGCTCGAGATAGTAGATGGCTGATGACGCTGTGGTGGATGAATCGAACCTTGTTGTCTTCTTCGTCGAGTTCCAACAGATTACCGCCACACAGCGAGACGAGCTGAGAACCATCGTGAGGAAGTCTGGCCGGACGCCAGATGGGGTCACCAGGGGTGATTGTCAAGGCAACCCTAAGTTCGTCCAAGGTAAGGGAAGATACGGCAGCCAGGACTATTTTCATAATGTTGCCCTGGTATCTTCTATCGGTAATTCCTTCTAGAGCTCGTTCGAAAGCCTCGGGTAGGTCCTTGGGAAGATTCGTGATTAAGCTTAGTATTTGCTCGTCTGTCATGACAGCCTGTGCATTGCTCGGAAATATTGCCTCGAGCTGGAGAGATACCCATAAATACCTAAGATTGTTCAGCAGGGCGTTCTCCTGGGCTTGTGATGGTGGATAGTTAAGTTGGGTGCACTGACATTCCCTGTGACAGCTTCATGAGTTTTGCCATGACTTGATCTTCAAGCTCGCTACTTAGATATCCACTTGCATTTCGGCGCCTGACTTCTTTCATAATATAGGCTTGGATCTCTTCATCATGTTTGCTTTCGTCAAGTGAAATGTGAAACTCGGCGGGGAGGTTGGTCCTGGCAAGTCGCTCGAATCGCGACTCTGACCGCGTAGAATAGCACAACAAGATGGCGCGGTCTTCCACCAGACGGCTAAGGCACAAAAGAACGTCGTTGATTTCTTCGTCGGGACAGTCTTCAAGCCCATCTATGACGATGGCATACTTTCTATTTCGGGGTGCGAGTTCGAGGATGATATTCAGAATGCCATCCGGGCTCAAAACTCCAGACAGTGCATCGTGTTGTCCAGCCAGGGCGTCCCAGAGGACCTCCTTAGCCGGTAGGCCGTTGAGTATATGGAATGCAATGCTTCCGAGTATATTCGCAGCTTTGAGGGTGTCGGGCTCCTTAAAAGTACAGAAGAAGAAAGCACATGGCTGCTGAATGTTGATATCGGCTGCTATGCTTGCCAGAGCCACCGTCTTTCCGCTGCCCAGTTTGCCGCTGATGCAAATTGTGGATGATTTACACATTTCACTCCAATGCTGGTAGTGCTGCATCTCGCGAATCCAGTTGCAAGTTCCCTTGCGGCGTTGTCGTCTCCACGTGGTGTCGTACTGGGCTTGTCCTGGTGATAGCCTCTGGAGCGTTCGGTATTTGAAGTCGTCGACTCTACTCCGGTCTGTATTCAGAAAAGACTTGGTAGCTAAGTACTGGGCTGTCTGTTGTATGATGTAACCTCGCTCTATCATTTCCTTCTGGATAGTGCCAAATTCTGCGTCGAAGGAAGACCCAAGTGATGAGAAAAATTGGGCGGTGAGGCCTTTCCGAGTGAATAGGACAACCTTCTGGCAAAGCCTCATAAGCACTATAAGGTATTCACATAGATGATTCTGCAGGACTTCTGAGCTGCTGAAAAGCTCAACGTAGTCTTTATGGAGGGTCCACGATGTGCTGAGGTTCATGAACAGGGTCGATAGCTTCTCAAAGTAGCCAAGGAAATTCGTGGCAGCCTAGAGCCGGTACGTCAACTCAACACCTGTGGAAAGATTTCGGCGTTTGTCGGGGTTTGATATGAAACCAGAAGGATACCATACCAGTAGTGATATTCTCATAGCACACCAGACGCCTGTAGCAATGAGGTTTTGAGATCCGCCGATCATCACATCTCCAATACTAGCAAACATCTGCAAGCGCGACAAGAAGCTGTGAACCTTGGTTCCATACGCCCTCCACGTTGAATGTCGGCGCTCGCCATCCTTGTTGATCTCCTCTGTCACCTTTACAACGTCGAGTCCTGATATTTGAGTGTTGCTAGCGTTCTGCATACGTCGAAAATCGTGTTTATGTTCCTTGTCGAGAGCCTGCGCAAACTCAGAAATCGCCACCCCAAGGCGCACCTGAGGCTTCAAGCGGCCGCTCAAGACCAACTGTTTCGACATGTTCTTCATCTCAGCTGTACTCACGGCCTCTGAGTTTCCTTAATAATAGTGATCTCAACACTTAATCTGAACTGGGTGTCGGTAGAATCGCTGCATTACAACGCGAGCAAAAGAGCGAGAATCAATAGCAATCAAGGTCGGCGTGAGGTCAGTAATTGAATGGGCTGGACAACCTTAGAAGCAACATTTCAGCCGCTGGTCCAGGAAACTAACCGACTGGACTTGCTTACCTTGCAGTAATGTGCATATACTACCTGAGCCACACCAGCGAAGCGACGAATGGTGATGGGTCCTGTCATCTACCCTAAGGTACTCTCGCATTCCACTGCACACTGAACCTTGCCTCGTTGAGGCAGAGTCAGATGTTGAAAAATGCCAACCACACCAGCAAGGCATACTCGAGGGGAAATCCGTGGCCAGAACAGAGTTTGCTCCTGGGGGGGGGGATTTGGAGTACTGCAATCGTTTTCGGAACCCCACCCTCGACCCTCGGGGTGGCCTCTGTATGCTGGCGGCAAATTGCCGTCGACGCTTACTTACTGGATCACACATGTGTCTCGCCGCTCAGTCATTCAAGTCACATGTGGAACTGTAAGTCTTTGTTTTCGGGGGGCATGCTCAAGTAGTGGCTCACTCCTGTCGCTGATGCTATCGAGTGGCTAAACTTTGGAGCAACCCGTGAACATGCAGGACAAGGACAACGTGAAGCTGTAAGTTTTTGTCTGCACCTGTGCTGTCTCAATTCGTGGATGAACGAGATTACTAGTCGGAGTTCTGCTCGGGCTCATAATTATAGATATTTAGCCGAAAAAGACAACAAGAGAAGAGGCTGGAACAGCGTTAATGAACCAACGTCTAATGTGCCAGTTTGACGACATTTCACAAGCGTCTTAGTTGCCGCGCAGATCTTCTTCTTGATATCTCCCATAGCCTCAAGTGGGTGTTGATACCGTTGCTTGCCGAGTTCTCTGGCCCATCATGTCAATAAACTTTCAAGTTAACATGGTTTGCAGAACGTGCTGTTGCCTGCACGCAATCTGGCGCTACATCTGTAGATCTGCCGAACCCCACGGGGTAATCCTGACGGGAGGTGTCACCATTACCTTCTCTCCGCAAATGATCTGCTAGCAACGCCCAGCATGACCTAAACTGGTCACCAAACCGCCCAAAAGAAGACTACCAACCAATCATGGTCGTTTGTTTTGTCTTTCTGGTCCTTGCGGCTCCAACACCTATCCAATTGTATGTCCGAGAGCGTGTGGTGCGACGTGCTTGTTCCTGGAGGGACCCGGTGTAGAGTTGTAGGATTGAAGATGCCCCGTCGTCTTCTGGAGATGATTGGCCTCCTGGCCGGACATTATCGGCGGATGTTTCCTCTGAGGAATGCTCATGAGACACACCACGCGCCATCCCCGCATGCCATATACGGGAACTGTGGAAAATGATCAGAGTCGAATGTGATCTTCTGGAACACGGTAGAACATAGCCGCAGCTGAAAGAGACAAATAGGAGATTGCTCCCTCGAGGCTGATGTATCGTGATACTGCCAGTCTACAACCAAGTCCTCTGCGCTTCACTTTATCCTTCCAGACACGATTGGGACACGGGTGTCTCTAGTGCGTCCCAGCCTTTACCACCACCAAGATGAAGCCCATAAGCTTTCTTCCGGTGCTCGCCATGGGCTCACATGGCCTCAGGCTTCCGGCCTCGTCTCTTGCGACCCGCAGCCAGAGGCTCGACGTGAACAATCTGCTGAGCTTGATATCGATGCTCTTCCCCTTCGACACGACACTTGAGGCAGCGCAGGGGCTCATCGCGGCAGCGGACCAAGTGCTAGCCAACATGGAGGGATTCGAAACGACACGGGAGGACCTCAACAATGGCGTGTGCGGCGACGTGCTTGTGATCTTTGCCAGAGGAACCAACGAGCCAGGAAATGTTGGGGGCTTGGTCGGGCCCGAGCTGTTCGTGGCGCTCGAGGATACTCTGGGGAGTGGATACAAGCTGGCGGCCCAGGGGGTGGATAATTATGGTGCGACGATCACGGGGTATCTCCAGGGGGGAGAGCCGGTGGCGAGCGTGGAGATGTGAGTGCTTGTTGTCTCTGAAGATGTCTACACCGTGACCTATAAAACGCCCTATATGCTGATGGGGGAATAATAGGGCTGCCCTTGTAGCTCAGGCTTTCGCCAAATGCCCCGGGACCAAGGTCGTCATGAGCGGATACTCTCAAGGCGGACAGATCGTGCACAATGCGGCCAGGCTTCTTCCACCAGAGATGATGCAGGCGGTCAGTTCGGTGGTGATATTCGGAGACCCATGTCTGTCGTATCCCTTCTCTCCTTTTCCTCTGTTCTTTTCATCCTTGGTGTGTTACGTCAATGCCTCTTTGCTGACAGTCCCCTTCCCCGTATAGACAGTTCCCAAAGCGTGCTCAATGCTAACCAGAGCAGGGTTTTGATCTTGTGTTATCCGGAGGACGATATCTGCCGAGACGGGGACATTGTTGTCTTGGAACACCTGACGTATTCTGCGTATGCATACTCAGCAGCGGCCTTCATCGTATCAAATGCTGGGTTGTGATGTAGGGAAGTTTCGTATATTTGTCCTGTGTGTCGTCCTGTTTTGTTCGGTCGACCGTCTGAGAATGGGTCAGTTAAGAGGAGGGTTGGGGTTCAGCTGACCGAGGGCCCCACCGGAGCTTTTGCTCCTCCAACCTCAGGCTCGCATTTCGTCACCCTGACGACTTGGCCGTCATTGGTACGTACTTTCTACATGCTTTATATCAATACTAGCAATACAGCTTCACCACTGGAGTTTGTGCACGGAACATGGACTGGATAACAGATATCGTGTTAGGTAAGGGCTATACATGCCTAGGTATGTAAGAACAGGCTGAAGATGTTGTATGATCGCATTGATCTCTTTATTAGTTGTCATCGTAAATTCTTCCTGCTGTCGTCTCTCCCTTTTGCTCCCTCCTGGTTACTTCTGTCTGCACCGTCAACGTCATGATTCCCTCAGTCGCCCGCGTTTCCCTCCTCCAGAGCAGTGGCACAATAAAACAGCAATTCTCCTCTACCATAGCTAAAGTCAGAGCAACTTCAACCCAATTTCACTCATCTTCGATACCCAGATCACTTGTTTCAACATCCACCACACACTCAACCCTCCCTCGACCAAGAACAACTCGCAAACCCACTTCCAATTCCATACCAGTCTCACGCAACCAGGCATCCACAATGGCCACGCAAAGTGTAGCAGCAGCCAACCATGTTGAGCTCAACCGCAACAGTCTCTTCAACATGAAGGGCCGTGTCGCCCTTGTAACGGGTGGTGGTTCGGGCATCGGCCTGATGATCACTCAGGCCCTCGCCGTCAACGGTGCTAAGGTTTACATCACAGGCCGTACGGAGGAGAAGCTGGACCACGTTGTTGAGACCTACAACAAGGACATTGAGGGCGAGATCATTGCCCTGAGTGGCTACGATGTGACGAAGAAGGACCACATATCCAAGCTGGTCAAGGAGATTGAGAGCCGCGAGGAGTGTCTCTGCATTCTGGTCAACAACGCCGGCATCAGCAGCAGCACTGTGACTACCGAGACCAAGACGGCGACCGAGATGAAGCAGAACCTCTTTGATACCGAGTCGAGCAACTTTGAGGATTGGACCAGCGTATTCAGCACCAATGTTGCAGCTGTCTTCTTCACTTCTGGTAAGCCCTTGTCTTCGGACATCACACCTTGGTGATATCCCCATTACTATCAGCCACTGACACCACCGTTCTAGCTGCCTTCCTGCCCCTTCTGCAAAAGTCTACCGAGCGCCACGAGGGCTGGTCCGGCACTATCCTCAACATCACATCCATCTCCGGCATGATCCAGGGTGCCCAGCACCACTTCGCCTACAACGCCTCCAAGGGCGCCGCCATCCACCTTTCTAGGATGCTCGCCTCCGAGATTCAACAGAACGGTCACAAGATCCGCGTCAACGGCCTTGCCCCCGGCGTATTCCCCTCCGAGATGACCGCCGGCGAGTCTGACGAGTTCCAGAAGAGCCACATCCCCAAGGACAAGTACGCCAAGGTCCCAGCTCAACGCCCAGGACGTGACGTCGACATGGCCCAGGCTGCGTTGTTTGCCGTGTCGAACCAGTACCTGAACGGTCAGAACTTTGCCGTTGATGGTGGCTACACCCTGGCGGCAGGATACTAAGCAGTTCCATTGGGAGGGGACCTGGAAGCATTTTGATTTGATTTATGGCATGGAGCGATGTCTGGCGGAGGATTCAATGTTACCAAAGCATGTTGTTGAGCTAGCATAGCTCCATGTATGACACTTTGTCTGACACTGCCAGAATTGGCACTGAATAAAAAAGAAACAATACCCAACAACAAGGCTCCCATCAGCATCTCTCTTCGTACCCATCGAAAGAGGATCAATAAAGCGGACCACAGTACTACCAGTTGACCCCTGCAAACTCCTTTGATTTTACAGTCCTTTCTATGGCCGCTGTCGTGGTACCAGCCGAAAGGATGAGAGTCCTGCTTTTCCAATCCACGGACCTTCGCAGCTTGGGGGTTAGTATCCATCACTGCCAGTCCATGAAGACAATTTCATCACACTGAAACGCGCACTGGAATACTCATCCACAAGGTGGATAGTTTGAAGAAAGCGACTCGTCACCAAGGCCTCAATTGTAGTAACAGGGGTAGATCTCAAAAATCCCGGCAATGTGCTCTTCCCGATCTGAGACAGCGGCCCGTCCCAATTCCAAAATACATACATATTCGTGCTAAGTACACACATGCATACTGTACACCGTAGCAGTAGGGCCATGCACACGGAAAGAAGAAGAAAAAACTAAAAATTCACAAGGGTCCACACACCTGGGGCAACCGTTGAGAAGATCTCCACACTAATGAAGGCGGGTAGGCGGGCAGGGGAGGCGGGAAGCTGCGGTAGCGAGCGGGCTGCTCCAGGGCTTGGGCGGGAAATAGATTGGCGAGATTGATTGACATACATATATGTACATACATACATTCCCGCGCTGGTGCTGCTGGCTGGCTTGCTGCTTGCTGTGTGCCGATTTGTCGAATTTCCGGGACCAGGTTCGATAGGGCTGAGATGGGGCACACTCCCCGGACGACCACGGACTGCGATCGACCTACATAAAATGAAAGATGACGAGTCAGTGGTTCTCATGTTCACGATGTTGTCAAGTCACACGTGCCAGAAGCCCAAAAATAGGTTTGTTATCCAGCTTCAATTGCTCTTCAATCCGCATCCGCTAGCAAGTATCAGGGACGGAGCACTTGAGGAGCTAAACTCTCAGTGAGCCTATTACCTAGAAAAGCGTATCCTCGTCTGTGCCAATCTTGCGCCTCTGGGGCGGCGGATCCTGAGGTCAAGTCCGACGAATTATCCCTCCTTCCACTCTAACCACCCCGCTGGGCGCTGGCGTCTCTTCATGAGAAAGCCAGCATGACTGACCGCCACGTCCTCGTTCGATCCGCAGGACCGGGTAACTCATCTATGCCCAGGCCGTCAAAAGTCGACATCAAGGGGAAAATCCGAGACCAAAAATAACACGTCTGGCCCTCTTAAAGGGAAATTGTAAACAAATTCAGGGGGTTGGGTGTGGGTATATTGAGGGGGTAAGAAAATGATCATGTCCGTGATGTCCAATCTCTGTGAGAACTCCGTAGCCATAACCGAAAACCAGACCCGAAGAAAACAAGCCTAACTGAGCAGAGGAAAGGGAAATCAGGAGTGAAAAGCAACGCCGCCGTTACATGCATGTCCGACCATCAGTGTGGTTCAGTGAGTGGCAAGTCCTGGCCACATAGGTATCAAGACCGTTCAAATAGCAGATAAAACAAAAAACAAACAGCAAACCGGCCTGTAACCCCGACCTATAAAGTAGGTTGCCCAATAAACCTGACCAAATATGCAAAGTGGAGATCCAAGAGAATTTGGAGTGGAGGAGGACGAAACTGAGTCCGCGAAAAGGTGATCAGTGTTGTGTGGCGTCGGGGGGTGGTTGTTGTCTCATGCTCCGGGTATCATGTGTAAGAGTATCTTATGCCGTGGTGTATCGTGTATCAGTAAAGCGAAAAGCATAAATCCATAGGAAGGATTTATCTCCAGAAACGTCCTTGAGGCCGGTCTGAAGATAGGGGTCCCGGTCCTCTATCGTTCCGGACAGTCGGCGGGGAAGTAAAACAAGGGAAAAGTAACCGGGGTTCGGGCCCCGGTCCCGAAAAGCGGCTAATATAATTAGGAGCCACTGCCGTGACTTAGTGAGCAGGAGCAGGCCGGTCCAGAACCCACTTCTTGTCGAACCAACCGACCTTCTCGTAGGCCGTGTGCAGCTTCGAGGCCTTGTTGACGTCGATCTTGCACGCCTGCTGGGCATGGGTCTTGCGGAACTCCTTGCTCTTGTGGTAGTACTCCAGGCGGGCCTCGAAGATCCGGCGCTTGCTGGTGAGATACGTAGCGCAGTCCAGCCTCAGGCTTGCCGCGAGCTGGAGCTCGTCGGGGTGGAGCAGATGTCGGTATGGGTCCTTGCTGAGGTCCAGGGCATTGCCCTTCCAGTCGACCTTGAGGCTGTTGGGCCTGTCGGGCAGGGAGCTCACTGGCGGGCAGTAGTCAGGGATGGAGTTGAAGTCCTTGTCCTCGCGGTTTGGAGGGACAAGCCTGCTGCGAGGCTCAGGCGTCGAGCTAACTCGTCGAGAGGGCTTGGCCGTTTGGGCCCGGGCTGGACGCGGTCCCGTCGTTGGCTTCGTCACCTTGGAGGGGCTCCGGGGAGAGGTTGCATGCTTGACAATATTGGATTTCGCAATGATTGTGCCTGAAGGCCGCGCCATCAAAGGCTTGGCGTGAATGACAGACTGGGTGGCCGCCTTCGCCTTCGAGTATGTGGGGTTGAGAAGGGCACGCGCTTCAGCATCTCGCTTCAATTCCTCCCGATTCCTCCTGAGCAATCCACGAGGGTCCCGTTGGTATATCTGGTAGAGGTTTTCTTTGAGATACAGGGCCAATTCGTAGTCCTGCCGCTGTGGAGGCGTTACATGATCAGGGAGTGGAGACACCCTCCTCGCGGCGATGTGCTCGATGACGACGTTCTGTGCCTCAGGGCTAAGCCTGCGTTGGACGAAGAGAGGCGACGAAGGGCTCGCGGGTGCCTCAGGGTAGAGAATAGGATCCTTCGCATCGTGTACTGTAGACGGACCATTGACCTGGTTGCCAGTCTTGGTCCATGGTGAAACGGGAGGCGAAGCTGGCAACTGGGGGTTGGCCTGCTTTGGTTTCGTCGGTGGTTGCATGCGGATGAGCTTGAGTGGCTCCGATACTTGGCGAAAGCTTTCAAGAGGCGCCTGCTCAGGGGGAGAGATCATGAGGTTGCTGATCGCAAGCGGGTTCTTCGATTGCATCGTTGCGGAGACCGACATTCTGGATTGACTCTGTGCGGAAAAGGATGGTGCAAATGCGTTCTCTGGATGAGTCCGGGGCATGCTCCCATCGAATTGGGGAGATACCATCTTGACAGAACCAAGTAGCGGTGGGCCAGATGAATAATGGTGATGGGTATTCGGCCTGAGGTGGCAAGTTTCAGTTGCAGGCAGTAAGGTGCAATCAAGACCTGACACCTAAGGTTCAGGCGGAGTTATCGGTATTCACGGAAACAAAGACGTCGCGACGATGCTGCGACTTCAATGTTCGCGGGGTGAAATGGTCTTGGATGAGTGGGTATGGATGTGGGCGTGGGTGTACATAGATTAAGCCACACCTCTTAACAGTACTGTATTGCGCCTGACTGTGATTCTGGCAATGGTGATCGTGGGTGAAGAAGGCGCGAGACAAACTGCCGAGCGTACGCTGTTGTGCGTATTTCAACAGTGAAACAACCTCTTCAATTGAAGACGGAAGAAATGATAAGTTTGCTTTGTTCGCAGCGTTGATATGTGTTTATAAAATCCAGCGGATTGAATGAGCCAGGAAGGGGAAGACAATCAAGGCGGGCGAAGTCAAGACCGGGGTGTGTGGGTGTTTATGTAGGTAGGCAGGAGACGACCTCTCCGTCAGATTGTGGCAAAGAAGGGTGTGGCGGGTGGGGATAAATCCAGTATTTATTTGTCGTACAGGAGGGAACTGAATTGGTCAGCTGCACAAGCTAGTCGGTAGAGAATTGTGATAAATAAGTTGTAAAGAAACAGTGGTTTGAGTAGACAGAATGTGGAAGAATGATGGTTGAAATGGGAGAGTTGGTTGGTTGGGCGGAGCAGACAGACAGACAACTTGACCTAAATTCAGCACCGCCTGGCCGCGGCCTAGTAAAACCGAAAACCGTACGTACAGGTACAGATACATCCATCTGTACCGCACCGTATGGATGTACAATGCCTTCCGCCACATGCCTGCAGGAAGGCTCAGTCAAAGAGGCCGCAAGTGACTTCTGTTGTTCTTGGTTGGTCCCCGTCATGGAGGGTGTCGCAAGAGTCACATTCTCATACTAACCCCACGCCCCATGGGTCCAACCCCTGTCGGCCCTTCCCAGCGCTCGGTACTTCTGATGTACTTCTGGCATTGAACGTGTCACTCGACCAATCCCAGTCATCTGCACCCGACGCTTGCCCACAACTACTACTAGTGTAGAGTATGCAGTCAGGCAACAATAATGAAACAATAATAAACAGAGAACCAGATTGCCCTTTTTTTTTTCCATGAACAAGGTTGAAGAAGGAAGAAAAGAGAAAAGGGGGGGGGGGGGGGAGAAAAACGAGTATGTTCTTAAACAAGTTCTGCTCTCCATAAGAGTACAGCACTATCGCATCATACAGTCCCGATGGCAGTGAGTGCCTGAGTTGTGTGCGTACATAAGAGTCTGTGCTCGGGTGGATCTGGTAGCGAGCACTCGCATTACACTCCAGGCCTTCCCATGGCTTCATGTACTTATGTAGACTATCAGCAGGCACTCGGCATCCTAATCGCTGGGAGCGTTTTTAGGTGCCTGACCGCGTTGGCCCATTGACTCGTCCATGGACTCGTCACGCCCCGCCAACCATGTCTCCAATGGTGGGCGGGACTGGCGGGTCATCACGTCGGTACCTGGCGAACAATTATGACCTCGCATGCAAAACAATACAAACCCGGCATGTGTTCCGGCCCCTGCCTTACGGGATAGCCCCTCGATTCACAAGACTTCCTCGACGTTTCATGGTGCCATAGCTGCCACTAGCAGATAGGTCGATGCTAGGTGGAGTCTCCTTAGGCATTTTGTGCACGATGCCCTTTGCTAAAGGAATCCAAAGCGGTAGTAAGTCACGCCAGTGCGGCGAGAACTCGCACGTACTCCAGTCCGACTTGACACGGATCGCTCTCCAAGGTAGTGAGCTGTTACGATGCGTAGTGAAGATTCTCCTCCACGTCAAAGAGCAGCACATTGACAGCCCTAGTGTTGCAGAAAACGTTGGGGACGATGAGTGGACCGTTGTTTGTGTTCTGTTCGAGGGCTGCTACAGTCCAGAGCGACGCCACCGTAAAAGTGGGAGCTGAATCTCATGGCCGTTGCGTCGCAAGCAAGGTGCGTGTCCTGTCACGTGTGTGGGAGTGTTTCGTCACATCGCCTCCGTGAGGAGAGGTAGCATGTAAAAGAAGTCCTAGGCAGAAGCTCAGGGCTGATGATGGGGCTGCCTGAGACTGGAGCCGTAGCGTGGTAGTTGAACAGGCAGTTTGCTTAGTCGGGCAAACTAAAACAAGCGGTCATTTCTCAGCAGAGATGATCTCGAAGTCGCTCTACTTGCAGCTGATCGATCCAAGGCAGGCACCGTCTCATACAAGAACAGACTGTAATAATGCAGTTTCGATGGCTGATGGGTTCGGGGTGCGACATGTACTGGGTAGTAGCATGATGAGCCGCAATGGTCGATATCAATGCCCCCGCAGCCAGTCTGCGTAGGACAAGTCGACGGGCATGGCAGGATTCTCATGTAAGAACCTGGTGCAGCCAGTCAAGCCGGGCGGGGAAGCAGTTCCAGGCTGACGCGATCTGATGCAGCATCATGGTCTGACGACCTCTCAACAAAGTAGGCTCTCTAGACTCTGGGTGTGCTCTGCACTGTGCCTTGGTCCAAGCTCCTTCGACAGTGCCGATGTCTTGGTTGGGGGGAGGGGGAAGGAGCTGTTGGGAGCTTTAACAAGAAGGTTGGGTTAGCGAATATCTTAGACCATAAGCACACCCCCGAAGTATCCAGCAACACGACACCACGTCAACGTACTCAACTGGCATGAATTCTGTGTTTCATGCGAGGGTCGGAGAGCCAATTGGCATCAATTGGGCTTGTACGAACATATGTACTGTGTGATTTCCAAGGCATGAATGATAATCAAGGCCGGGGTATAATAGCAATGCGGCAGTAATGCGGCATCAATTCAATTCGGTCCGGAGGCGGGATCTGTAAGGGCCCAGGCCGCCTTAAGAGACACAAGAGACACAAACGACGGACCATCATGGCAAGCCCAGCGTGCTTCTGCATCACACAGGCCTCGAAACAGGCATTGGAAGCTGGTGGGGCCTTTGTGGGCCGTCGCAAGGTTCGCAGCCTGAGTTCGCAAGGTTCGCGTTGCCACGCTGGGCGCTCGGGCAGTTCGGGCACACTGGCAGTCTGGTGCGTGTATGCCTTTTGCTTGTGTTTTGCACAACAGAGAACGAATGACGGACGACAGGATGGCCTGGAAGGATTGGATTGGCCAATCATCAGGGCTGAGACGGTGGATGGGGCGGCTCCTGTGAAAATGCTCAATGCCGCAGCCGTTACGGCTGGCAGTGCATGCAATTGTTGTGAGTCATAGGGCGTCGAGAAGGCGATGGACGTCCTTGGAAACGGTCGAGTATCTGGAGGGAGTTGATGATGAGGAGAGCTCTGAGGCAAAGGAGAAATTTCGAAGACAATGTAACAAGTCCACCAGGCAGGCAGGTGGCAGGTTGGCCTCAAGGGCTCCCAACAGGGTTTAGCCCTTGTAAACTTTAATTGTACCACAGTATGGTCCGCGTACGTTTTATTTGACCCTAACCCTCACATGTAGTGCAGCAAGCGACGGTTTAAAGCGTCGGCATATCCAATACCTAGGTACCCACTCACCTACGTAGATACCTAGGTAGATAAAGGAAAAGCTAAGGGACCTCCACGCATGTGGGCAAACCTTCACTGCATGCTGGATGGTCTGCCTTCCTACGGACGTTGGAACGTTAGAAGTTGCCTTGGTGTACCTAAGTCCCGGCCAAGTACCGCCACATGTCACGTTCAACGGGTGGGTACCTGATTTGACACGGGAGACAGGGATGAGAGGGGCGTGTTTGTATCAAGGTGGGCTGGATCGGATCACAAACCCACATGTACATGAATTGATTGATCCACACACAGCCTGCTTGATTTGACTGACTGGTTGATTGACCCATTGACGGATTGATTGATTGATTAATTGACTGACTGACTGACTGACTGACAGATTGATGATGGGATTCTCGCTATTCCCACCAACCCATTTTCCGCCTGCCCATTACTGCTCGCATCAAATCCCAAGTGCTGCTGTCAGCATGTCATCTTTCGGGGGTAAGGCCTATTCCCATGATTAACGCCGGCTATTGCCTGAACGGTCCAATGGTTCCAAGGTTGCAATCAAGTATTGACATCTGGAAAACACCGTCGGCATAACCTGAAGGACCCACGGAGACAATGAAGCTCCGGATCGCGACACGACGGATGCATTGATTTCTCGGCTTATTATTGTTGCCAGTAGCCTCTTCTTCTGTCACTCGATTGTCCACAGTACTGAAGTATTGTCGCCGCCAAGAACACGGTGTCCGGTTTGTTGGTGGCGACTCTTCCTCATTGGCATCGCGCGTGTTCATGCTTGAGGACCGCGTAATCAATTCTACTGCCTAGACTTCGCTCCCTAAGAAAAAAATCACCTCACGACAACCCAACTACCAGCTCCAGATATATTGCGAGCCTTTCGCTATGATTCATCATGGTACATTGTAGGCTGGCGAGGTTGGACAGACCCGCCTCACTCGTCACCTCCGCGCAACCTTAACCTGATGCCATACTACTACTGCCCAGGTGTTGTAAGCCGTACATACTTGATAGTCCGTACTAAAGTACCTAGCTCCAGACCTTGAAGGTTCCAAGGTTGGTAGTACCTACCTACTAGGTAGGGACCTAGGTATTTAACTACCTAGGTACCTATAGAGGTAGCTCTTCACGACCAGACATGTCACACCCGCAGCCAACCTGCCCACAAGACCGAGAAAGAATGCCTTCATTGCAGTTCCAATAACAATACTTGAGCAGCTGTTTATCCCGCGCTCTAACGGGTTACGAAGTGATAGTCTCGATACAGGACATTTGAATTGAAATCGAGATAATCTTCGATCTACTAAAGTATATGAGTACTTACAGACATATAAAAGCCACCTGGGCAGCCAATGAAGCCGCGTACAGCGCTAAGTAGAGGCGACAGTTTCACCATACCCACCATACCCACCATCGCGAACCCCATCCCCCAGCAACCACATGATCGGCCTCCCGCACTAACGGGGCCCTTGGGGGCCCATCCGGTGATGTCGTCTTGGATAGACCACCTAAGACAAGGTCGGAAGTCGCAGTACATCTGTATCTTATCTCTCGTTCTGATCTGATATCAATCACCATCTGCAACCACAGCGGCATTCTCGTGATGTCCTCTCTGAGACAATACGACAGACAGTCACCAGGTTACCAAAACGGGGGCTCTCTTATCTGGTGGAGGTGGGGAGGGCGGGCATCGTTTTGATCTGGAGGGGGCTCCACCTTTCTTTCACATGCGCGCGCCTTTCTCGTCTTCTCAACAGGCAGAACAGGGGTGTTGTTGTGGGTGGTGAATCCAGATTCATATGTAAATTGCATGCTTCTGTCAGCTTTGGGAGTGTGCTTCCATTTGCCTGCCTGCCAAACCCATGTTTCCCACCCATCCCGCGATAGCCTTTGAAGAATCATGATGACGGGTAGCAGCAGGGTCTGGCCAAGGCCAAGGCCTCGTCATGGTCATGGCCATGGTCATCCTTGGATGGTCAGGCGGCAACTCGTCTATGTCTTGTCTGTGTTCTTATCTTATCACCCCTCCTTTCGGGTGAGGTTGGAAAAAAGGAGGGGTCATGATCGATGGGCGATGGGCAGAGACGTGATTGATTGCCCCTCATGCCGCTGCCGCTGCCGCTGCCTCTCACCAGAACCAGTTGACCAGAGACCAAAGTGGGTTGCCCCGGTTCTCAGATGCAGGGCAATGTGGATGGAGGTACCTCTGTAATCTGCGATCCATCCGTAATCCAAACCAAGTAGACTGACTACATACCTAGGTAGGTACTTCATGTAAGTACATCTCACGCAAAAAGGAGTGCATCTATATAAGCCGAGCCTCCAGTAAATTTGGATGCAGTCTTCCCCCAACAGTTGCAGCCAGGTAACAATAAGCTGTGCAGGCAAACCTGACAAGTCAAGATCCTCCACGATCCTCTTTCAGAACAGATGGCGGATGTAGGGCATAATACAATTCCTGCACTTTCCTCACGCTACTCCATCCTCACTGCCACTGCAGTTCTAGGCCACTGCTCACTGCCCCAGGGTGCTCACTCACCATCCATCGCACACCCTTCCCCTCTCCAGGGCCTCCGTGCCCCTGATACTCACCGTTTCCACAATTAGATACCCACGCCATTCTTAGTCCACACGAAAAGGCCAGTTACACAGTACGTGCGTCACCCTCTACACACACTACCTGACTACAAGCATTCTAACTGGGCTTTGTACGGCTTTACGGGTGATCTGCTTGCGATGGTAGCCGGCACGGACCACTGTCTTGTCAATTGATCCCCTCGATTGGCCAATTCAAACCCGGAGAAGCTGTATACTTATACTTTAGATCCGTTAAGGACTGGGCCGAACCAGTCGCCGAGCATGGTGGCCGATCCAATCCAATGCCAATGTGTCTGTCTGACCTGTGCCACTTTCTTAAGCTGTTTCGTTTTGCTGTGCTGACACTTCATCAGACATGCATCATATTGATTGTCAACGCTGACAGCTCACCAGCAGTAGGGCGACAGAGAGGACGCACCCCGAAGCAGGCTGACCCTGGTAAAGGAGTCGAGGAGCGGGAGGGGGAGGCTCCAGATGCGTGAAGAAAGGTGATCGGCGGGCAGCCTACCTATGATACAAGTAAGTACACACACAGTACGGGTTTTCCCAAAATAGAGACGTTCGACTTTGCTGTACAGTGCGGGGAGTGGAGGGTCGCATCCAAGGGCCTTGTCATTGCCAGCCTCTCGAGCTCTGATCGATCTATTGTTTCACTCCAGACTCGTCCCCTACCAACAATACTTGGTGTTCTAGACGGACTGGTGAATCTTGAACTGATGTTACGACTGTGGTGGACCCAGAAAACGAGAACTTTAGACTATCATGCGACCATTCCTCTATGTGCGCACTCCTCAACCGCAGAATAGCGCAGCTGGGCAGGTGGGACCGAATCAGCGAACGACACGATACAAACCTCAAGTGCTCCTTCATGCCGTGCTCAGGAACAGCCTTTCCTCTCTGTCTTGCCGCAAGATTGCTAAATCCTGGTTCAACCGATCAATTGGATCTCTCCCGAGACCCCCGACACGGAAAGAACAGAACTGTGATACTTGGACCAAGTCAATTCGCCGAGACATGCCGCGCCTCTGCAACAACCCTGCCTGGACCTTACATTCGAAGAGGCTGACAGGGCGTATGTGACACAGCATGCAGGAGAGAAGCCCTGGAACCGTCGATCGAGCTGTCACGGCCTGTACCCATCGGGCAATTTCTTTTTTGGCAATTCCCGCAGCTGCTATTGTATGTATGTGAGGATGTAAACGTGTAAGTATGCATATGTACTTCTCCGCTGGTAGAACCCTCAGGGATGCTGCAGGAGCCACCGCATCCAACTCTTCATCAGCATCTTAGCACCGCTACTACAGTGCACAGTCTCTAGCAGGCCCCGGATCTGCCAGCTCAGGGATCATTCCAGGGATCGACACGCCTTTCAGGTGACCCTGCAGTAGCCAAGTGGCCCCTGCTAAGCTGGAGCTGTGGCGGGAAGGGGGATCCGGAACGGGCCTTCAGCGATGGCCAGGTACGTTCTATGCATCCACTGCGGTAGATATCCAATTGAGTTTTGATGGAGGACCGCTTGAATGCCGACACATTCCTTCAGCATTCCTTCGTATGACCTTCAAAGCTCAGCAACTTTTCGTTTCTACGTCGAGTGAAGAGAAAGTAACCTTGCAGCGAGCGAGGTGATGCTCTGCATGTCAACTACCTTAGGGTCTGGCACCATGTGGGTGTTCTAGGATGGACGTTGAGGTATCATGTCTGCTGCATAGCTCGGACGCTGAACCAAAGACTGGAGTGAGTCTGTATAGCGACGGCGGTGGATGGCGTGACGGTTTTCAGATACAGATGCACCAACATCTCTCTACCTTTGCGGCGAAGTGGCTCTGGAGCATCATAGGTTCGCAGGTTGGCCATCAGTGGCGGCCACCTCTTAGCGTCCGGTTTCTAGGTCGCTATATTGGTCTTCCAAACCAACCCCCCGCATATCGTCCATTTATCCGAAACAGACTTCTCTTCCAATTATAACATCTCCTCTGGACTGGATGGAAAGAATCCCTGCAGCAACGTGATGCCGTGTCATGGCTGAGTTCGAGGACTCTGGGTCTGGGAGCAGTTGCGGTGTTCATTGTCGACATCTGGAGTCGCCGAAGATCTTCCACCTCAAGGTGCCACCGCGCGAGGAAAGCAGCTTATAAGACGTTAAGAGTACTTGCTGTCGTCGAATATTAGCAGACTACCCAAGCAGATATAAACTTTGAACTACATTCCCTGGCAACGCAGTATGGAAGCGTCCTCGCAACTTCGGAGCCACCATCGTCATAACCAGCTTCTTTTGCAGCTGGTATTGGGGGCTTAAGCACGGAAGGGGTGTATTGGTTAAAATCACCACCCGGATTTCTGATTTACCAAGCCTTGGAAGCCGAGAGTGAGGGACCCGAAAGATGAAGCAGTAAGGAAAACGCGGGGGCGAATCTTCAGTGTCCCTGGCTGGACGAGTCTCTTGCCCTCGGCTTGTGTGAGTCATAGCCAAAGCGATGTGCATTGAGCATGGAAAACTGGCACGCCACGAGCTTGCTGCTAGACATGCTTATGCATTCCGGCTTGGCTGAGTTGTCTGATCTCTAAGCCTGATGGCGAGGTGTGGCAGCATCAATGGCGGAGAAGGGCCGGTACAGCCTGAGATACAATGTTATATGCAATACTTCTTTGTCACAAAGTACCTGGAGAAGAAGGAAACGCGACTGAGTTGTCATCCCTCTTCCGGCTTGATCACACCGTCCATACAGAACGAGGGAAGACTTTCCCAGACGTCAAATAGTCGCCGGCCTCTGGCTGGTGCACTTGGCTTTGCCACAAGGATTTTATGCAGCCGGACTTAATGCTCGATGAGGCTGCTAAAGACGTTTTGTTTGACGAATTCATGCATTTTTACCGCCAGGCACTCCGTAACGTGAAAAGTGGCTGTAGCACACATTTTGACCAGCCCAAACGCTGTGTCATATATCCAACTACATATGTAGACAGCCATTCATATAGACATTCGGGTATATACAGCACGGCTTCGAAAAGGTAGAGCCTATTATCGTCATCGCGACTCATATGTACAGAATGTCCGACACGTTTAGCCGCCGTACTTAAGTGAAATCATAGACAAGGAGACTCTCCCTACCACCCCTCGCCTCCTTGAGCACGATTACCATCTCGTCATCAAAACCGACCCAGTTCCTCCTCTCCTCCCAGTCCACGGCTTCCTTCGATGCGTCCTCCGTGACCTCTTCACCCTCAATAGTTCTCGCTTCATGCTCGACGCAGCCCCGACCCGAGTCCGTTGCCGTCTTCGGCCGGATCTCGACACTCCTACTCCTGACCCCATTGGATCTCCCCTCTAGCTCCCATACGCGCATCTCCTCGCCGCGCGAACTAACACTGACGGCCTTCCCGCGAGCAGTGATCTCGGCATCGGATATTCCAGAAGTGTGGCCCCATAACCGAAGGCCAGGGGAGACAGAGAGCGTGGATGATGTGGAGGTGCAGAGATGGAGGATGAGGGTATTGTCGGGGAGCGTGGCGAGTAGGTACGGATGTGAGTAGCAGAGGGTTGTTGGGCCGTCTCGACCGCGTGGTTCAGCGCTGACCGGCGGAGGAGGCTCGAATGCATTGCTTAATGGTGTTGAGGTTGGTAGCACCTGTGGCGGTGAGAGAGGTATGCGGCGACTCACCGCCCTCGGTGTTGTTACGGGTAGCGCACCGCTGAAAGCCATAGGTGCAGTGTATGCTAGCCTGGTTGTGATATTCGGTGCACAGTTGGCCGGTTGGCTAGGCGTGATATGGAGATCCTGGATGCCAATGGACCAGCCGCGTCGAGTGTAGAACGTGTAGGCTATAGAAGCCACAGTTGTGTTACCTGTTTCCCGGATGCATAGGGCGAGGGGCGGGTCAGATGTGTGTGATTTCAGCGCGGTCAACAAATATGGCGCCGGCAACAATATCGTTTCGTTCTTCTGTGTCTCCTCGAATCCAGCATCGTCACAGTATTCACTCATTGCGCTGGCAAGCTTGGATGAGGAGTGCTTCGTGCTGCCTCCCTCGTCTCCCTCCTCAGCCGTCCTCGGCACATCAAAGGTATACAACGACACCAGAACCGCCCCTGTCGCGGTGAATAAGTACGGGTGCGAGTACGCCATACCCTCCAGCCCTCCATTGCTGGAACTCTCATGTCGGTACCTCCTGGCGAGGTTCTTGGTGTGCAGGTCCAGCCTCCATACCCCGAAGCTGCCGTCCGCAAACCCGAGCGCTATGTCGAGTGTGCCCTTGTGCCAGTGATGGTCATCGATGGCGATACAGCTCGGCGGCGCAATATCATGTTTTGTCTCGGGGCCTTGTATCCTGTCGTCGTCGAGGCTGATGTGAGCCACGACCTCCCTTGTCTTCAGATCCCAAGCTCTTAATCCAAAGGTCCTGTCCGCAGTGACGGCAAAGCCCTCGACGACCTTAACCAGCATCTTAGTCCGATCCTCATCGTCCTCCGCTGCAACGGTGCCTTCTTCTTCTTCTGGGTCTGGACCAAGTTTCAACTCCTCCACGGCACATTTGCCCCTGGCCCAATTATGGCGTATCTTAAACTGCCTTTTCCAGTCCACCATATCATCTCTCCCTTTCCTCTCCTCCTCCTCCAACATCGCCCCTATTCTACCTGTGTACACCCCCCCAACCACCTCGTCATTCACCAACCCACCTGATTGCCCACTAGCCCAGAGTGCCCGGCGCCCCTTGTAATGTAGTTTATGATCCCTTACCCTCTCGGCCAACTTGCCATCCCGAAACCCGGGTATCCGCATAGCACGCGGGAGGACGAATCGCGCGTAGTACAAAGCCTTCCATAATTGCGAATCTTCAGCGAGGCGGTAGAAGCGTAGCGACACGGGGGACACGGAGAGAAGTTGTGGGAGGGAGAGATAGCTGAGTATGCGGATGAGGATTTCGGACGGGAGGGAGGACAAGAGGTCGGCGCCTGTTCGCGTACTGGCATTTTTGACGGTCTTGGAGCGCTTTGCGACGCGTTGCCGTTTTGTGCGTGGTGTGAGGTGGTATAAAGTAGAGGAAGAGGAGGCGATATCGTCGTCGCCATCATCGTTGGACGGCCGTGAGCGTTTAGGGTGCATCTGGACGGTAAAGTGACTTCTCCAGCCTCCAGTTTCCTTCAGGGAGATTCCCTTCTTTTTTCATCAGCTGGGTTGCAGTATAATCTTGCAAGTTGCCAGAGTATTTGCGTGGTAAATGGTCGTTGCGGGCGACAAAGAAAATGAATGCACTGGGGAGTTTAAGGAGAGCTACTCCGACTCGACGGTCGCGTCTCACGCGATGGCGAGGTCAAGAACTGTTAAGAAGAACTCGGACTGTTGCGCAGATATCAGGCTTTGGCAGAGTACCCATTTAACAGGATCATTCCCCGCGCGCATGCGTAAAGATGCCCCAGCCGAGGTCAGATGCAGGGTTAGGGTCTGTGAGGGACGTATTATTGTGGGTGACTTCTTATCATCCCAGGATATATCTATCAATCATGACATTTCGCAGCGAACAATCACTCTTACATGTTTGCAACTAAGTTTAGTTCCCGTGCCTGTCATCTCCGTATGGATGGGCTCCTGTTTCATCGGTAATCAAGTCTTTCATAGTACAGTCATTGGTTGCCTCTCACAACTTCAAAGCCAATATATCGTCGACTCACCAATCCGGCCGGCCTCCGCGGTACCCGGCCTCGCTTCTCCGGATCTTGGCTTGCACTGACAGACAGACGAACCTGAAACTTCGGGGATTGAGCTTCAACTTGCAGGTCCAGCCGAGTACTCCGCTTCTAGAAAACCAATCCCGAGTGTCCGATTGTTCTATTTTACTAGCCGTCTACTGGATGCTCTCTTCAGCACATCCCATAACCTCCGGTCACAATCACGATGGGAACCGGTAGCACCAGTTCAGAAACGGCCCGGCGTGATTCAAGCGTTGCCCCCGGAGGTGGGAGCGGATCCGGCGCTGCTTCGGATCCGGCCAACGGGTCTATTATACGAGCTGTAAGTAACTGACACATGATACGTACCTCTTATACTTGCCACAAGCAAGCACAATACGAGCGGGCACGCTACCAAACTACCAAACCAAACACGACCCAACCCAAGCACCTTGGCGTGATCCACGTGAGACCCTTTACTTGAAACTAACAAAACACCTGTGTAGTGCGACCAATGCCGGATACGGAAAGTGAGTCACTCAGGTCCTGTCCGCGGACACCTCGTCTCATTACCCAACTGTGGCATGATGTTTCTTATGTGAGGAAAAAGAGGACAAGCTAACCGTCGGGGCTCGGTTTCATCGTCCATCAGATACGTTGCGATAAAGAATCACCTTGTTCAAATTGCCGGATAGCGAATCGGGTATGCAGTTCCACGGGCGCCGGTCAGAAGCCCAGGGAGGCAAGGCAGAGGGTGTTGATCTCTACACAATAGTCTGTTGCCTATCATTCCTTATTCTCTTGCCCCGTAGCCGCGGACTTGACTTGGGTTTTGAGCTCCATGAGTGAGCATCTCTGTCTCGACCTATTTGACTAATGATGCTCACGATGTGACGAGCCTTTACCCATGACACAATCACTGACCTCTTCCAGTGAGCGCAAAATTGATCACATTGAAGAGCGACTTGGCTCCATAGAAAGGCTGCTCCGTGAATTGGGTACCAAGGACACCCTTGGCCGCGGTTCCGATCTCCCACTCCACGAGCCTCCACCATCCGCCGCCGACTCCCTCAACGTACCGGAACGACGTCAACACAGCGGTGGCTCACCTTCAACCACCACCGCAGATGGCGATTCCACGCCCAACGAGCTAGATTCCTCGGCCTTCGAGGGAAACTCCTCCCTCACAGCCCACACTGTTTTCGCTTCCGAGTTTCTCGAACATGCCGTGGAGCGGACATCACTCCGGGACCTCAACCCGAACATGGCCGCAGCACTGACCTCCCTCAAGCAGATCGTCGGCCTGTCCCGGAAACACGAAGCCCGTACCCGCCGCGGGTCGGCCGCCTCCAGCAGCCTAGGAAACCGGGGCTCGGAGGTCCGCTTTGCCCACCAGCGCGTCCTGCCCAAGGGCGGCTTCCGGGAACTCCCCATGCCGCCCATCCAAGCCGTCATCCCCGTCCTGCGAGAGGTCAAGGAGACACCGCCCGGAACCTTCACCCTCATCAGCGTGTGCTGCTTCATGGCTGTCGAGAACTTTGCCGAGGCCTGCCGGCGGGTGTACTTCGCGCTAGAGGACTTCTCCCACGCGACGTTTATCATCGTCAACGCCGGGCTGTACTACCTCTTCCAGGAGAAGAGCGTCATGGCGGAGACTGACGACCTAGTGAGGCAGTACACGGGGTACTACGAGTTGTGCCGGTCGAACCTGGAGACAGGGCTGGCCAATCTCAAGTTCTTCCTCGGTGCGAGCATGGAGACCATCGAGGCTCTCCTGCTTGGCGCGAGTTACGCCATCGAGGTTAGCCGGCCGTCTCTGGCCTGGCAGTTGAACACTACCGCTGCGCAGTTGTGTCAGGATTTGGGGTACCACCGCGTCATGGGCGGCACCGTGATCTCCTCCGACTCCCGCCCTGATGAGCCGAACGGCCTCAACGACAAGAAGGCCATTCTTTTCTGGTTCAGCTACATGCTCGACCGCGGACTTGCACTGCGGCTGGGCCGGGCGCCCATCATCCAGGACTTCGACGTCACCCTCCCCCGGGTGATCGGCCAGGTCAACGCGACGGACATGTGGAAGGAGGTACTGAGGCTGTGGATCGCTCATGCGGACATCCAGGGGCAAATCTACGAGCGGCTGTATTCCCCTAGCAGTCTGAGTCATCCGGTGAACCAGCGGGTCGAGGCCGCACAGAGGTTGGCGCGCAAATTGAAGATGATTGCGGAGCAGGCCTCCTTGCTTCGAACAGCCGAGATGGAGACCTTGGGACGTGGCGGTGGTAGTGGTGGCGGAGGATGGACTGATGCGCGCAAGGCTACTATTACAGAGATGGTTATGAAGAGTGACCAGGTTTCGTTCCTTAGTAGCTTGGCACTGGTGTATCGGGCTATACCTGCGGGTGTCGGTGTCCAGGCTGGTCAGGCTCACGGGTTCTCGACTTTTACCCCTGAGTGTATCGATACGGCGAGGTTGGCTATGCAGACGCATGAGGAGTGTATGAAGCTGATGGGGAGTAATCTGTGGGTTGCCGCTTCATATATACACTGGTATGTTGTCCGCTTTTCCTTACCCCTTCACCTCTTTTCTCTTGACCTAAGATGAAAGCTGACTCATTCTGCAGGACCATCCTCTACGCCCCTTTCGTTCCGTTCATCGTCATTTTCTGCCATATCATCGAGACCTCGGATGTGGCCGACCTCCGCCGGCTCCGCGACTTCATCGCCTCGCTTGAGCCTACCTGCGCCGTATCAGAGGGCATCGACAAGCTGCACCGCCTCTTTAGCGTCCTGCATAGCGTCGCCATGCTTTACGTGGAGGCTAAGTCCAAAGCAAATTCGAGCGAGCCGCAGGACACAGACATGGCGCCGATCGGCAACGAGTTTGATGTGTATCTCTCTGCGCTGGGATTCATACCGGTAGAAGGTGACTCTGCAGCAATGTCTGCGGCGGCCGCTGCGCATACTGCGGGAGGTTCCGGGGGTGCGCTTCCGACATCACCGGTCACGGCTGCTGGGGACGGGAGGGCTTTCGGGTCGGCGACAACGGCGAATGCGGTGGCGATGAACCAAACGAGTCAACTCGGGGATTGGTTCAGCGGGAATCGGTATATGATGGGCTTGTTGGAGGAAGACCTGTCGCAGTTCCAGCCGAATAGTTGGACGAGTGGTGTATGAATGGGATCTCGAGATTGATAGAGACCAGACCATGGCCAATAGCGCGTCCTCCAACTGTGGATCGTCGAGGCAGTGTCGTCCTTTGAAGTAGCAGAAGTGTTTGTTTGTGGTCCACTCGGTAAACCCAAATGTTGCTCCATCAAACCAAGTCGATCTCGATGGGGTAGGTATCGTGCGTTTATGGTCATCTGTTGTGTCTCAATCCGTAGGAAATCGCGGGTCGTACATCTCGTAGCCCTCATCCTCGGTGTCGCTTTCAATATCACTTCCCGTGCGCTGCAGTCCCAAACTCTTGACCTTTGCCTCCTCGACCACATCCTCCTTTGCCCTGCTATCCTTCTCCCCATCCTCTCCCCCAGCCGGGGCAAACGCGCTCTTGAAGCCCGATTTCTTAAAGCCACCCTTCTTGAAACCACTAGCTGCTTGCTTGCTGTCGCCACCACTACCTCCGCCGCTGCCGCCTCCCAGCTGGATGCTAATCACGCCGTCGGCCTTCGCCTCGGCCTTTCTTGCCCTCGCGGCGGCGGTAGGGTCCCTGGTCATGGCGCGCATCTCCTTAAGGCGGACCTTGTGGCTGTGGTCGTAGGATGACAAGTGGGCTTCATATTCATTGTGGCGACTGTAGCCTTTCTGGCAGAGCTCACAGTAGAAGGCCTGGCGGGCTTCGCGGGCGGCGGCCGTCTGGGCTGGGGGGAGGGTTTGATGACGTGGAGGCATCTTGACCGTGGTCTGATCGTAATGGTGAAGACGTGCCCTCGTCTGTGATTTTGGTTATGGCTATGGTTAGTGGTGACTGCTTGTCGCGACTGTGCAAGCTCCAGTTCGCGATGCCTGCCGGTGTTGCTAGTCGCAACACAGACCAACAACGGGCCTGCCGGGTGTCCCTATTTGAGGTACACAGTACAGATTCATACATACTGTGGTAGTAATTGCAGCGCTACTGGGTGCCAGGCTTTTTTTTTACCCCCTTGTCAGGTATTCTTGGCTCGTGCTTGCTGTGGACCGTAACGTCGCGGTGTTCCTCTTTGCTGTAAGAAGTACCGGTGGGACCGGTGCATCTGATCTACAATACCAGTTCAGGGTGTTTTATTTACCCATCCGACTAAGTATTAGAGGACGTTGAGATTGAGTTAGCGAATCTGGGTGGGTTCTCACAGTGGGCCCCAGCTGTCAACGTCACTGACTTACAGGGGCCCTCAGTGGCCCAGAACCGTTCAGAACCGTACCTGGGCGTGCTCGGTACCGAGGTACCAGGACGGGCCGGCTTCCAAGGTTCTCAACAATTCTATGCATCGATCGTGACCAGCGCTTCTTTCTTTTTCTCTGTTCCTTTTTTCTCCCCTCCACCTAAGCAGTGCCCCATGATCACTACACTCTACTAAGTCCTAAAATAGTTGGAGTAGGGGCTGGGGGGAATAATACGAACGAAACATGACAGACTCCAGGTCTTTAAGGCGGACTCCGTCGCAAGAGACGCTCATGTCCTTACTACAATTGGATCCAACTCCCATGCCCGACACAGAGAAGGATCTCCCACCATTACCGGAGGAGCCGAGTGAAAAGGCAAGGTCAATAAGGCCGGGACATGCTCGGACTACGTCTCTGGGTCTAAGTGGGAGTGGCCAGGGGTCTACATACTACCGTACGCCTTATTCTATCCTAACCTACGAGACAATCATTGCCTATCCCTCTGATGTACGTAAGACTAATATCTCGTCTAGTTACTCGCATACAACGATACTCGACCTACGCCCTTTCCATATTCACCGGCCTCCATTTAACCAACACCTCGTTGATACCCCTAATTACCCGCGCGGTCCCCTCCTCCGAGTCGTACCTCCTCCTCGCCCGCGAGATCTATCAGACACCTATGACCGAGCCCTTGTTCGTCGCCCTCCCAGTTTTCGCACACATCGCATCCGGGATCGCATTACGTTTCGTCCGGCGCTCGCACAACCTGAAGAGATATGGAGGTGCTACCCCGGCCGTCTTTCCACAGAGGTCATCCACCGGGTTTTCTTCGTCATCAGGCGAGGGCTCGAGGCATGGCTGGCCACCACTGACGTGGATATCGCTGTCAGGGTATGGGTTTGCCCTGTTTCTTGGTGCGCACGTTTTCATGAACCGCCTTTTACCGTTACACGTCGAGGGCGACAGCGCAAATATTAGCCTGGCATATGTTGCGCACGGCTTTGCAACCCACCCGATAACCTCCTATTTCGCATATGCGGGGCTTCTGACGCTGGGGTGCGGACATATGATCTGGGGATGGGCGAAGTGGATCGGGCTGGCGCAGATGGCAGGCTGGAAAGCAGACTTCAAGACCTTGGGGACTACGAGGCATCGAGATGAAGACGTTAGGCGGAGGAAGAGGAGGAGGAGGATATGGCTGAGCATCAACGGGACAGCTTTGGTTGTGACGGCGCTGTGGGCTGCAGGGGGCTTGGGCGTTGTTGCTAGGGGTGGTCGCATGCATGGCTGGGTCGGGAAGGTTTATGACGAACTGTACGCTGCTATTGGGATATAGCTGGATATCTTAGGGGATAGAATGATGCCCTTGAATCGCATATATCTAGAAATGACATAGACATGACAACCTCAGGGGCAGTGTTTCTCAAATGTCGACGTGGTGGTAACAAGGGCATCCGTGATCATGGCCGTTTTCTTTGGTCCGGGGTCAGGAAGTAGAGGGTGTTTTCCATTTACAGGCTCTCTGCGCATTGTACCCTTCATTTCGCCCCTGTCAGAAACAGGAGGTCGCTCTCAACGCACACGTCTTACTCGGCCGAGTTCGTGCTTTGCCGTGGCATGGCAACAACCTCGTGGATGGCACTTGGCTGGATTCTGTACGACCGACCTTTTTCCAATCCGGCAGTAGAATGCTGACTATATGCATGCAAACCATCGAGCGATCACTCCCTAACACTAATCCACCATGCCCGTTTTCCTGATATAGCATGACGTGCAGTCGGATCGACGAAATGGCAGGCTTGGATTTGAATTCAATTCGAGATCGACGCTGTGATTACTATAGCCAAGGCTTCCTAGTTGGCTAGTACAACACAATCCGCTGTCAGCTTTGTGTCGTACCGCAAGCGCCCTGAGTCACTTCAAGCCCAGTTCCGCAGCACATTAGGCTTTGCCCGGGCGATGTCAGCCACTCACCGAGTGTGACGTTGGATGGTATCTCGGGTTGGCCGTGTTGATCATCTGTTGCATCTGAATTTGCTTCTCTTACAGAAGGTCATCGTTAGTCTTTCGCTTTCTTTCTTCCCCGTCATCATTCATGTAAGACGTCCGTCTCTTGGCTTACTACAGAGTGCATACATGTCTGTCTATCCAACCCTCTGATAATACGACCTAACTTGAAAATATCCATTTGTTTCCCCCAGACGACGACGACAGAGCCATATCCAACACTTCTTAACATACTAGGGAACCCTGAAACTGAGCATATCACTTTAGAGCAGACAATGACCAACCTCGCCCTGCACATCCTGTGTCGTCGCAGTACTGCCTCAGACGACTGGTGAGCATGAACCTTGAAGGCCTGCGAGCTCAAGCTCGGTCGCCTACACGACCACATTATCAGCGGCTCGTCCCAAACAGAGGGAACGAAGAAAGCAAGATGGCTTCAGCCACAATCTTGCCTGGTGAAACCATCATCGAGAGGGCTCCGGCATGGACTGCTCCCGGGGCCGGCCTCACACCGGAAGATCGCCGGAACAATCACGGGGTCTCTATGCGAATTTTCATTATATCCCTTGCGCTGCTCTCGGTATATAACGCGGCCGAGCTTGCTGTCCTGTGCTTCCTCACCTTCAAGCACTACCGCGGGCTCTACTTCTACTCCCTTCTCATCTCCGGTTTGGCCATCATTCCCTACTCACTCGGATTTCTTCTCGACCTGTTGGACATCACCACCGGAGATACCCGATGGCTCGCCATCACGCTGATTACAATTGGCTGGTGGCCCATGGTCACCGGCCAGGCCTTGGTGCTGTGGAGCAGGCTGCACCTGCTCCTCGTCGGCGCTCGAGGTGACAAGATTATCCGCTGGACAATAGTTATGATTGCCATTGATGCGATAATCTTTCACCTCCCTACCACCGTCTTCACATACGGAACCAATGGTGACATCAGCACCGAGGTTTTCGCGAGGGGATATAACATCATGGAAAAGATCCAGATGGCCGGTTTCTTTTGCCAGGAGACAGTCTTGTCAACTATTTATATTGTCGAAATATTCAAGATACTGCAGACTAGCTTGCAGCCCGATACTCGCACGATGATGAAGAAGCTTGTGGCTGTCAACGCCGTTATCATCTTCATGGATCTGGGACTTCTGGGACTGGAGGCTGCGAGTCTGTATATCCTCGAGACAATGCTCAAAGGTGTCGTCTATGGGATCAAGTTGAAGCTAGAGTTCGCAATCCTAGGGAAGTTGGTTAGGTTTGTGGGAGGCGGGAGGCCCAGTGTCGATCAGGGCTCTGTGGGCACGCATCATGACCCGAGGAAGAACTCGGTTGGATTTGTGAGTGCTATGACTGCTACCAGTTGTCGCAAAAAGAGAGATCGGATGGTGGAGAATGATGAGGTTGTTTTGGGTGATATGGACCATATCAGCGAGTTTGTGGACCTGGAGAGGGTCGGTGAGGATATTACGAGGCCAAACAGGAGTGTGGACACTCGGTCTGGGAACATCGGGAGGCACTGTATGGGGATTGACTCTGATGAACATAGTTTTGCGAGGTTTCAGCATGTCGAGGATGTCACGAGGTTAAGGGACAGTTTGGTATGTGACGTGGAGGATCAGGATCTTACCTGACGTCCTGATGTTCGTAACCGGTGAGAAATTCCGTAGGGTGACTGGCACTGACGTGTCAATAAGCAACAAAATAGATACGCTTCCAGTTTAAGTCTGCTTGCAATAGAGGAAAGGTGCCTGCCACGAGCCGTTTTGTTGATAAATTATAGCAGGCTCGATAGTGTGCTAGGAAGTAATGAACTGACAACAGACCTTGTGACAGTGAACAAAACACATGCTACATCAGTTCACGGTATTAGAGAAATATCCGACTGGTGTTATGAAGGTACATGGGGCAACTTTGTATATCCCGGGATCCAATAAAGTAAGACTAAACAACGCTATTGAACAGCCTCCTCTGGGATTGACCCACTCATCTTGTCCAATATGTACACTGATTTTTGGATCATGATGTGGATCTTGTGGAGCGAAAGGCCCATGAGCTCCTTGTCGCTTCGAAGCGAAGGCTGGCGGCATCCTGTTATGGACTGGCGAGTTTGGCACACGAGTGGCTCTTATATCACGAAGGACCAGGATCGGGCTCTGTTGTTTGGGTACTACCTGGGACACTAAGGGGTTCGTGAACCAACAGGTCAACTGAACAGCGAGGGTATCGAAGGAAGTCCAGCAATTCCCAAACCGAGGCAGAGGACTGGCTCGGAGTGGGTGTGATGGTAACTTTAGAGTGACAGGAGGTACATGTCTGCACAGCATCCAGGCTTCAAGGCCAAGACTTGAAATATACGAAGACATCATGATATGCCCCGTACTAAGAGATACGTCGTTTCTGGGAAGGATATTAATAAATTGGATATCTGCCCAGGTGGACGAGAGTTTTCTGGGACAGAATGGCTCGAAGCTCCTATATCTATCTTGACACAGTCTGAGCTATGTAAGTTATTATGATGCGGTAGAATCGAAGCTGAGTTCAGGGTGGAAGTCGGAACGGCCAGATTGCTAGTGACTGAAACTGGAGATTTCTGAGGTTACCCCGGAGTTACTAAGTAAGTAATTACTCAATTAAATAGTTGAGTACTTACAGAAGGCCGTGTAAGTATACACGGACCATTGATCATAGTGACGGCGCTGTGAGTAATACCAGAACTATTACTTGAGGGATATTCAAGATTTACACAAGGCAAGGCAGCCTGGCATAGATCACTACCTGTAAAGGTCCGTGGCTCATAGGGAAGTTGGATCAATTGATAGGTAATAATCATCACTGTAATACATCCACGTCAAGGACAGAAAATTGTATTCAAATTGTTCCAGCTTTACTAATTCGTAGCCAAATCATCCGTCTGACAGTTGCTTCCGGCCCTTGCAATGTAATGTCACTGTGAACCAGGCTTCCTACTTGCTTTCAATGTTAAGATTCCGAATGTCCTCCGTCATCAACCTAGCCATCGACTACAGTTCTCTTCCCATCGCTTCTAGCGGGTTGCAATAAACCCCTTAAACCATGATACATACATTAGTTTAAGACCTCGGAAGCACGTGGTGGCTCGTACTCACAATACCGAATGACTTCGATACCTTTAACATATCTCAGTCGCGACCGGCTTTGACGCTGTTAGGTCCCGTGAGTAAGCTGGTGGTGTCAACTCAATGGTATCACCCTCCTCGATGGTGGCATGTTCCTCTACAATATTTGTCGTTGGTGGCTGAGCCTGGGTGATGCCTGGCTACTTGTCTTCAATGTTGGTTTTGCTGGGACCTGTTCGCTAGCATATGAGAAATAAGATGCAGAAGCCGCCCAAGAATACAGGCCACAAGATTGTGGGTATGATGATGAGTAGGTTGGTGAAAACACCCATGAAGAACTTGTCCTCCTGAACGCGGCTGGGCAATCGAGTGAAGGTGCTTTCGTGAACCAACCGAAACATGCCAGGAGCCACTACGATGAGACTCAAGCCGTAGAAAAGGGCGAGCGTGATTATCCAATCTTTGGAATGAGGGGCGGAGGTAGCAGAGCTAGATCGAAGGGCAAACATCGTGATAATATGTGCCTAATGTCAAGTGATTCAGGTTGTCTGATGAAATCGTGATGAATGGCTGATTGCCACAGTTGAGAAGAATTAGATGTCAATTTAAGCTTGTATGTTTGTCCTCGTATCTGGAAGCAAGAGAAAGAAATTGAAAGGTAAAGCCTGACCTTGTGAGATCGAAGTTGAAATCATTGGGTCTTAGTCGAAGTTCACGTCTGGTTGAAAGTCTTGCTTTGGAACTGAGGACGTTGACGCCCGGGCGGACAAAACCAGACTCGCTTCGAGGTATGATAATCCTGGAAGGTCATGTAGGTACGCACAGACTATCGAACCTAGTAACATAACCTAACTACCTAAGTAGTAAGGCTGCTCAGACACTCAGAGAAGCTACGAAGAGGATTAGTCGTGTTGGCCGCTAGAATGCATAGACTAGTTTATTCAGAATCTTTATAGTATGTCCTATGACAATGATTTAACAATCTGTTTCACAGTATCACTCATGAATTTCTAAGGCGTTTGGTAGGCCAGTTTCCTTTGATTTTATAAGTACGAAATACTCAACATATCATATGGATTCATGTACCTGGCCATATGTTAATTAGGTACTCATCGAGCAGTGAAAGGGCGTCCTGTTCTCTTGCTGCTGCACAGTACCTAAGTACTTATTACCTGCTTCCTCCAGGAGCCGAGTGTATAATACTGTATAGCCGAAACGATATCCGCCTACTTGCTTTATGCTTAACACGTGTAGTATGTGGACTAGAAGAAGTGACCTGAAGGTTAGTTTGCTTGGAAATCGAGTCTGTATATTATACCTAGGAAACTGAACATTGATATCCAACTTAGGTTCAAAGCCTGCCTTTTGTATTAGGGATTAAGTGGATACCCGGAACCTGCCTTCTTGGAATGGTGCGGCGAAGACAGTCAAGCTTGGTGATGCGCTGATAGGGGTACTAGTGGTCGAGCGTGATACTCAATTCCGGGACAATACAGAGATGATAGCAACGCGAGATCCCGAGGGTGTGGGTCGGACAAAGCAGTAAGACTAATAATCATTGAGATTTCTGACCTAAAGGTAGGTTATTAGCACACAGCTTGGATTCAGGTAAGTTATTTATTTCCGGCCTGATCTATGGCCTGAAGTCAGAGACTAATTTTAAGAAGTTATCATCTGTGTTCGCTGGGTCAAGAGTGTCCGTGACAGGAGAGGATGTCTTGCGGCAGGTGGATTGGTCCTGTGTACTTTACACGCGTGACAAGAGTTACAGAGGTCTCGGGGGCCTCCAGGTTCTGACTGAGCGACCATTCTGAGCTGGGTCTCGCCTATAGAACAATAGAGTGTAATGCTTACAATTGTTGAATAAAGTCAGTGAAGAGATGGAGAGAATTGTTGGCCGCTTCCGATGAAAAGCAAGATGCTTTCGTCCTCCACGTCGGCTACTTCACCCCTGACTAACAAAGCTCCGAGTTGCAAGGCCACAGCAGAATGACCATCTGTATTGCCTGTAGAGTAGCGGTGTATAGTTAGGACGATTAAATACAACCAGACTTCAAAATCGCCGGATATCTGAGCGAGCATTGTCTGCAATAAACATGATTGTCTAGATACCCTAGGGTACCTAGGTATGTAGTAGAGCTAAAATAACCCTACTTACTGTTGCAGTGCTAGGAGGAAAGATATCAAATCCTGGTGCCTAATTGACTAATAATTACATGTAAATCAAGTGTAACATTATCCCCCGATAGTGCTGATAGCCACAGCCGATGGTTGATTCCTCAGTCTGTTCAAAGTCTCATCATTTTCAAGGGGAACATTGGCATTGTCTGCAAATGAACCTGCACTGTAGAACATTATAGCCTACCTCAAGTGCTAGGTATACTCTTTCAGAGATGTGATAGAAGGGTACATCTAGAAGACGACTGCAAATTCTTTGCAACTGGCCATGCCATTCAAGAAGGGGGGTTTTAATCTAGTAATTCCCGGCTCAGCCGGTAAGCCAACTGCATTCACTAATTTGATTGCCCTCGTATTTCCCGTCTGTATCCATTGTGTCCGACTGCTACCTACCATTTTCGCGGCTCGTAGGGACCTTCCCTACATTTATCCGTCCAGGCCGTCTCTGGACTGAATTCACGGCATCCACACATCGTCACGTAAACCGATATGCCGTGTTACCGGACTCCACCAACATGGTCTCCCACCTTCCTGAATAGGCAGTGAACGACATGGTGTGCATTATGTAGCAGCCCAGAGGGGGCTTACTGACCTCTGATCGCCCACTGGCAGCTGTCAGTTATAAAAGAGCGCAACGGTCGGCATCGAGCTGAGAATCATCTAGGATTTGTTCTGCCATCCGCATTGTCTCTGTCTCCCGGATCAACTCTCGCGCCATGCACGTCACAACACTCCTCTTGGCAGCGGTTGGTGCCTCAACCGTGCTCGCCTCTGATGATGTCGTCTACCCTCATAGACGGGCAACCATACGAAGCAAGGGTTCCGTGAACACCAAGGCCGGTGTCCAAAAACGGGCATCGAGCGAGGATCCCAGCTACCTGACCTCGAAATCTGAGCGTGAGAAGCCCAATCATCCCCCCCCCCCTGGAGTAACAGTAATCCTGACACTCCCGCGTGACCAGAATTCGTCGTCAATGGAACAGGTTTGCCCCTGGTGGACTTCGATATAGGCGAGTCCTATGCTGGAAGACTGCCCATCTCTACCTCCAACACCTCCACGAACCGCTCAGCCCTCAACGAACTCTTCTTCTGGTTCTTCCCATCCGAGAACCCTCTGGCCAGTGATGAGATTACAATCTGGCTCAACGGCGGTCCAGGCTGCAGCTCTCTTGATGGATTTTTGCAAGAAAATGGTCCATTTTTGTGGCAATCCGGTACATATTCACCACAACCCAATCCTTTTTCGTGGACCAACCTCACCAATATGGTGTGGATCGACCAGCCCATTGGCACGGGTCTATCATCAGCAGCTCCTGGAGCACCAGCTCTCATCAGGACTGAGGATGATGTGGCAGAAGACTTTGCCGGGTTTTGGAAGAACTTCATCGACACGTTCGACATGCAAGGCTACAAAGTCTATCTCACTGGAGAAAGCTATGCGGGCATGTACATTCCGTATATCGCCAGCCACTTCTTGGACCAGAACGACACAACATATTACAACGTGAAGGGCATCCAGATCAATGATCCCAGTATCGGCTCAGGAAGCGTCCTGGAGGAGGCACCCGCGGTGCAATTCCTTAACACCTACAGCGCCCTGTTCAATCTCAACGAAACTTTCACCACCGAAATCAACGAGCGTGCCGAGAACTGCGGCTACAATGACTTCTTGGAGGAGGCACTCACTTTCCCTCCAGCAGGGAAGTTCCCCAAGCCCACCTCTTACAAAAAGACTGGCACTGGGATCTTCAACTGCGACGTGTGGGACGACATTGCCACGGCGGCATTGTACGTGAACCCGTGCTTCAACTTCTACCACATCACTGTACGTACATATTCCTTACAGCCCAAACCTGCTCCCATTGGACACCCCAAGTTGTTAACTATTGATAGGACTATTGCCCATTCCTATGGGATGAGCTCGGGTTCCCCTCGCTCGGATGGGGCCCGAACAACTATTTCAACCGCACCGACGTCCAGAACGCCCTTAACGCCGTACCAAATGTCGACTACACCGTCTGCGGTGACAACACACTTGGCCTTGAGCACTCGGAGGAGTCCTCATTCACAGTCCTGGGGTCCGTCGTCGAGCGCACCAACAATGTTATTGTGGGTAACGGCAACCTGGACTTCTTGATCATGTCCAACGGTACCCTCGCCACGCTGAACAACATGACCTGGAATGGCGCCCAGGGATTCTCGTCCTCGCCGTTTGTGGACAAATTCTTCGTTCCGTACAACCCGACAATCGGACCAGCTATGGACGAGTCACTGTATCAAAGCGAGATCCCTGCGGTTGCCGTTGGGTACGTCGGTGGTGGTGGTTACTACGGAAAGACACATACGGAGCGAGGGTTGACCTTTGTCACGGTTGAATTGGCTGGTCATGAAATCCCGCAGTACGTGCCGGGAGCTGCATATAGGCAATTGGAGTTCCTGCTGGGGCGGATTGATAGCTTGACTGAGATAGGAGACTTCACGACGCAGACAGGGAACTTCTGAGGCATTGGGAGAGGTTGAGGAAAGACACAATGTAATCGGCTGAATTTGGGGCTTTGATGGTTCATGCTCTACTACTGAGCCTCGCCAGCTTCCACGGTCATGAAATACTGGTTATACTGAACTACTCAACAGACTTCACTTCTTTAGTACAAATACATATTGTTTACATGATGGTCCTGGGGTCGGTTAAGGAACTTTGTCAATCAATAGAAAATAGCGCAATATATTAATATGCTAAGTCAAAAGATGCGAAAACTCCAAATAATTCAAAGCACCAACGTGGAATCAAGCTAAATGAAATAGAGGCACTCACTGTCTTCAGCGAGCTGGCTGAAACTGGCCGTTGGACTGCAGTTTGGAATTGCCTCCACAAACAACGCAGTGCCATCGCTGCGCGTACGCATCGTCGATTCCCTGGTCGAGCCAGGTATACTGAGGTGGCAGATATTTCTCACAGTCAGGCCACCCACAGCGGAGGGGGCTGAAGTTTGGGTCAGCGGAGAGAAACATGTTGACCGTCCACAGTCCTCTCGCTGCTTTGGGATCGAGGCACTGCATGTGTGTGTCCAAGAGCTTCATATCCTTACCGCACGCGCACGTGAGGCCGACTTGGGCTTGGAGGAAGGTCATGTGGTTGTCAATTCGCCGCTGCTGGTACTGGAGAGTGCTGTCATCTTCTATTTCTTCCATTTGCTCTTGCATTTGGGAAAGCTCAAGTCGGGTTATTAAGAGGGAATCCCCAATGGCAACGTCCTGAATGCGGGTGAAAGCTTTCACGGCGAGTTTCTCGAGGTCTTTGTAGCATATGTAATGCCCACATGGCAAAGGGTGCATGGTCTTGATGGCAGATGTGACTTTACACTTGTAACAGTCAACGGGTACTTCTGGATGTTCCCCCGGACGGACATGGTCCCCACACTTGTTGGGAGCGCACACGATGAAGTCGGGTAACTTACTCTGGATCTCTGGAGGTGGCGGCAAAGGCTCGTCTTCGAACTTGCTTCGGCTCCCGCTGTTGCGATGAACTGCAGGAAACGGCTGGGACAGTGAGGTCTCCTCAGTGATTTGAAGATGACGGATGAGAGAGTTGCTTGGCCGATCGAATCGTCGTCGGAAAATCCCAGTACACCACTCCAAGGGCTGTAATTCAAATATCTCCTGGGAAAAGTCTCCGGTTAGATCGTTTCGGAGAGCCATTGTGGCTGTCGATGGTTTTCGAAACCGCTGTATTGGATAGTGGTTAATAATTATGGGTTTGGATCAAATGTGGTGTTAGAAACTCCCAGGTTTCTTTCAGGTTGGCTCTGTCACTTCCTTGGCTTGAGACTTGTGACTCTAGCAGTTTGGTTTGACGCGCCGTGCCTCACATATTTATAGTGTTGATCCGCCAGAGTACGCAGAACCACAAGTCGAACAACGCCATTGACTTCCCTAGGATAGACAAAGAACTTCTTTGCCAGGTTGTTACCTTAATGTGGACGCACAATCGCTCTTGTTCCTCGGAGTGAACAATAAGCTTCATTGGATCGCATTGATTGATTCTTTGAAAAATTATGTCTTGGTATGAAAGACATTAGTTGACCCGAAGACAATAAGAAACAAAGGATATGCTGATAGCAAGCTGTAGCTGATTCCGGAACCTGGGCACCTAGAATGTCGGGTACCTCCAATCTCATGGTAATGGCTCCAGTGCAAGATTATCACACGGTAACTTTTCAATTTTGCCACTCCAAGAAAATACTGTCCCACATGAACCCTCTCCATTCGACATATCTGGTCACAGTGAAACTGACGGTGTTCAAGCCGGCCACAAGCTGAGCTGGATCCACCTCATACTGGAATAGCCTCCACTCACCACTAGTCTTGCCCGAGCGGTACAGCGCAGGGTCACTGGCCAGTTCATTCTTCGTCAGTGAGCCAAGCAAGTATCCGTTGACGTCGATGTCAATCGATGTGCTCTGCGAATAACTCGCAAGCGATAGAGTTAGCAGCGCCGTTCCGTTGTTGCCGTACTGCGCCAGGTCCGCAGCCTCGATCTCAAATTCGATGTTCCATGTACCCAAGCCCGATATGGCGTAGTACCAGTCCGTGGACTCGTCAGATGTGCCAATCGTGAAAGTCAAGTTCGCGGGACTGTCCTCTGTGACTCCGTGCTGGTAAGGCAGACCGCCGTTTTTGAAACCCAAGGACTTTTTGTCAAAGTCTCCCAGCTGGAATATGGTGGCTCGACCAGATGGAAGCTTCCAGTCTAGCGCACCAATAGTGGTAGTCTTGTTGGCTTCAACACTGATGGGAGTCAGCGTGACGTTGGTGTATACGTTGGACAGCTCGCCACCGTTTGACCATGCATACAGGCCGTACGACCCTGTGCGCACGTCTGAGAAGGAAAATGACCCGTCGGCTTCTGCTGTCGTAGTGTAGTAGTAGTTGCTGCCCTGGACCAGTGGTCTGATAGAGGTGTCGGCATCACCGAGGAAGACCGATGCACCGGATGCGGCACGACCATCGGAAAGCTTGAGGCTGCCGGTGATGGATCCGCGGGTATGGTAGGCTGTATCCTGAAGCCACGTGTAGGGGAACTTCTCGAGTTCTTGAAGATGGCGCTGAGTGACGTCCTCTACGGAGCCATTGTTCTGGACCCTTTGATCAGATCATGTGCAGCTCGCCACTGAAAAAAACGACTTACCAGATACCATAGCCACGGTCCCCATATCTTACCAATTGGCGAGAGAGTATCGTTGCCGACTCTGAAGTGCGAAGTGTCTTGGAAGACATTCAGTTGGACGGCGTCTCCAGTGGCAGATTCTCGGTGAACCTAACTCTGGTCTTAGCATAGCTCCATCGGTTTTCCAAGGCGGAGAAGTGTCACTGACGGTCAAAGTCTGACTGAGCTGACTAGCAGAGAAGTACTCGGTCGTGGGATGGATCCACCACGACCCTGCAAAGTCACCGTAGATGCCATAGAAGTCCCTATCCCTCACGTAGTTCACCCAATCGTACTTAGTGATATAGGAACCGTTAGCGAGTTCCCAGGTCTCGTCTTGAACCTTGGTCGCATTAGAGTAGAGATAGAAAGGCGGCAGATCTTCGTCTTTAATGTGGGTACGTCCGCGGGTGAAGGTTTGGTTATCCAGCCGCCAAAGGTTTCTGAAAATCTCCATATCAGGGGCTGCCTTGTTGACTATGTACTGATAGGCGCCTTGGAGGTCATCAAATACGACCCAATGGAAGTCAGCAGCGGTTGAGGAGAAGGCGATGTCGATGTAGTCAGAGCCTTTAGAAACAATGGACGCCGACGTCCACTCCAGGTTGTTCTCGCCATCTGAGACTCGTTAGCATGGCTAGAATAGGCGTTCTAATCCATCGTTTGGTCTCACCGATCCCAGCATAATGACCGGAAGCTGACCCAACGAGATCGTGTCCGGGTAGGATGCTCGAGTAGAGTTTGGTCGCATAATACGGCCCTTCGGTGACATTCCAAAGATCATTACCAAAGATCCATGTCTGGCTGTCAAGCTGTGTCAGGAAGGACCCTTTGCCTGCGGCCTGCCCCAGATAGAAGGCGAAGCCCAAGAGAGGAAGCTGAAGTCTCATACTGCCGGTTCTCAGTGAAATTGATTTGACACTGAGCCCGAAAAAAACACACATGAACACTGGACTTGCAGTACTTTGTATTCTATGGAGAGGAGGAGCCTTGCAGTTGCGGTCATCATATTACGTTACATTCAGACTGGAGCACTTGAGCACCATACATAGATGTCGACATGATGCGGTCTGCAAGGCGAGATCAGCAACGGTCTCGCTTGAGTCTTGTTGCGATAAACCTCTGCTGCCAATCAGTCCAGACATCCAAAACGGACCCTCTGCACTCTACCCTGCTGGCATACCTCCGAAATTTCGCGCAAATGGCGCCATTGCGATCCTCATTGTGGTTGGCGGTTTTATTCGGCGTGGATTACCGAATGCCAACGACGCCATTCCGTCGGTTCTTTGCACAATGCTTTCACATCAAATTAAGCTCAATCGAGAAGTTCAGCCGATTGAAATGTGGAATGACAGATGTAACCTTGAAAATGCCGCTGAGCCCAGCAGGGCAAGCTGTGACCTCCCTCAAGGCACCCCTAAATGCTCGTACAAGACAGTACCAGGGGGCAGTGCAAGTAACAATTTCACTAAGTACACAGCCCTCCTGGCTCTGAAGGCACTACGACGCTGACTGCGGCCTCAAGGTGCTCACCATACAAGTACGCATGGCAGCCTGAAAGCTCTCTTCAAGAATCTGGTGTCAAGCCCAAGAAAGAGTTGACTTTTGAACTGGGGCACATCAAATATCTTAATGTAACGTGCGTTCGCGTACTATAAGTTACTGAGCCATTGACCAGCCTTACGCATCTCAGTACCTACCCTAAGGTAACATAACCCAGCAGGTGCCACAGGTGCCAGTGGACTTGAGTCACTGTATATAGTTCCTCAAATCAGAAGTTCAAGCACATACGACCATAGGTAGAAGAAAATACGGGATCCCGTCCGCTCTCCCTTAGTCAAGCTTCTGACCGCTGGATTAGTAGTTGGGTCGGTGACGACCAGCGAATACCCGGTGTTGTATGTTCTTTTTGCCTCGATCCTTTTCTTTTGAAAGGAAGCCAGGCTCAGAGAAGCTCCGGACATAAGTAATGTTCCTCGAACGTCAAAACTTAGGTCTCAAATGGCATTGCGGACAGAGGATGGACAGAGGATGGACAGAGGATGGACAGAGGACAGCTGATTCATTCTCGTGGCAAGTATGCAGGAATCTAAGGCTGTGTGTGCCACAGTCTGAGCCATTAGCTACAGGGCAAGGGCAGAGGATTCGATACTTTTTGCAACCATGAGATAAATATTCGCAAGTTTCATTTGTGCAGATAACTACTTGTAAACTCAACTCAAGGAGGAACAAGGCGTCCTCTTTCACTTTGGCCATGTTCACCATGCCATCGTTATTTTATGACATTCTTCCTTTAGTTCACGTTCACCCATCAAATGCCCAGGTATGCAAACACCCTCGGACCACCCTACACAAACACAAATATTTCCCAAGTCAAATGTGGTTCTGAAGCGGAAGTCCTCCTCAACCCGTCTCCTTGGTCCGTAACAGCCGCCAGAAGTCTGGCAGGTTCCCAGTGTCCCTACATACGAGAGGCCGACGAAGACCCCCAACAGACATTGGTGGCCGTGGCTGAAGCCTCCGTATCAGGACTTGGGACGAGGCAGCTCGACAAATTTTCTTCCCTTGGCAAAGCCGGGCTTGTAGTGGACCGTGATCGGCTCTGTACGCATCAACTTGATCATTTCATTGCGGGATTCGAAGCATGCCGCCATGAGGTCGATGTGGTTTCTGGAAATGTCTCTTGAGTTTCTGAACTTCTTGAAGACAACACCATAAGTGACCATCGTAGTAGGTATCGAGCACATCAATCATGGCTTGGTTCCAAATCATGTGACGAATCTCAGCTGGCAGGTCGTTGAAGCGGAACGGCATCATTGCTTGTGGATTGAGAGGCATTTCGGTAGTGGTATTGCTGTTGATGGCAAGGTTGTCGTCAGCAGCAGCTGTGCCCACGGTGTTGTCATTGTTATCCATGGCGTTGTTGCCGTTGGATTGGAAGCTGGACCCTCCGAAATGCTGCTCGATTTGCTACAAATGATTAGCTTAAGCACTCGTAAGAAACCCAGAATATTCAATTACTCACAGTCTATGGATAGCACAGAAAGCGCAATGGCTCCTGCCGTGAAACAATCAAGATGTCGTGTCTTCGAGGTCGGCGTGTGGAAACAACGCGCAGCCTTGGTCTCGACTGGTAGAAGACGCGACACTCAGTTCCTGTTTGGATACCCTAGGGTAGAATACAGGAAGAGGGGAAGGATGTGTCACTTCTGTAGACTCAATTAGGAAAGAAAAGGGAAAGGGTTAGCACTTAGAGCTGCACAGCAAGGCCTACAAAATGTATAACTAGAAAACACCAAGGTGGTCCGTGCTATTCTTTTAGAGATACGAGGGGGTATTACTTAGGAAGATTCAGGGTTACAGCCAATTATAGGCATTGTAGATGCGAGTCTATAACCCTTCGATAGAGCTCCTGTGTCTCAGAGGTTCAGGTCACGCCTAGCTGTCCATTACCTACCTATGTACCTGAGTAAAATCAAACGAACTAGTTCCCTATTCACAGGCACATACAGCAAAGGCATCTAGGGAGCTTTGAATGACCCTTGCTTGACCTCCAGCACCTTCTAAATTGGTTTGAGCCTCTGCGACCTATATCTCGGTCTCCAACCAGACAATCAAGACCACCTTGGCCACAAGGCTCAATGAGCCTGTTTCTCTGAAGATCCAGGCTCAAGTATCTTCCCATCTCCAAACAATTCGGGCACAATGTCATTATCTACAGCCAGAATCTGGGTACCCACCCCAGCTACTTCAGTCACTGCCGACCCTGGGCCTGCCCTCGATCCCTTCAATCTCGACCGCTTCATCAAGGCCCAAGATGAGAACGACACCTTCAACCGTGTTCTCGCTACAATCCGCGAGGGCCACCGCAAGCCAAAGCCTGCTAATTGGATGTGGTTCGTCTTCCCGCAGATGGACAAATGCCTAACCCGCGAACGTCGACCCAAACAACGACACAGGGATGTCTGGCCTCCCGGCCAGGCGCTCACCAGCCTCGACGAAGCACGCGCCTATTTGCGACATCCTGTTCTTGGGCCTCGAATCCGTGAAGCTGCCCAAACGCTTCTCAGCAGCCCCTTTTCCGACATTTTCAGCATCATGGTTAGTACTTGTTCCGTTATTGTTCACTACAAGACTGCCAGCCGACCGGGGAAATACGAGTTGAGGCCTTGGATACCCTTGAATCATGTCTCACAGCCCGGGAAGCAAATCATTCAGACGGGGTGCTGACTATGAGTTGAATCAGGATAACATGTTCTACGATGTCGAGCGCCTTCACTCCTCCATGACCATCTTCCGACAGGCCGCCCGGTACCCAAGATGCATTCACCAGACCGAGCACCACTTTCGCGAGAACTACGTGTTTCGTCGAGTTCTTGACCAGCATTTTGTTTATTTCCTGAACAGCGACGACGAGGATGATCTCTTGGATCAGAACAACAAGGAGTTGATGAAGAAGTGCCGGGGAAAGCGGCACCTTCCTACGATGAACCGCCTGGATGCACTGGAGCTGGAGGCCATCGAGCGACGCTTGGCAAAGGGTGAGGGCTGTGTTTGTGGTCGGTCCAAGGAGGAACTCGAGCTATTGGATGTGGGCTCGAAGAGGAAGATCGTGACTTATCGCGAGTTCAGGGAGGTGAGAAAGATCAGGGCAATGGGAATTCCAACCCGCCCCCCGGCCCCCCCCCTTTTAGGAAACTTTTCGAGCCAGGAGCCTAGGTGAGCGTTGAAAGACATCCCCCATCCTATCCTTCAACAAGATCAGATATTTGCTAACTTCATAATGTTACAGTATCCCTGTGAGAGCGCCCCTACCCACTCCAGCACCCGAGGACACATGTACCGGCCAGTGACCGACGCAGAATACCTGGACGTGGCAGACAAAGAATCGGCGAGAAGGCTGATATGACCCATGTGCGGAATAGCGTACCTTGATCACGGGGAGAATTAGGGTTTCATGGCTGCCTAGACTTTGGCAGAACCCAACTGAAGATAGCAAGGAGCTCATTAGCTTCCCAAGGCACGAAATCAGTAGTATTCTACACAATCCACAGCACACATTGTGCTTCAACCTTGCGTACAGGTGTTATATATGTAGGAGTCCTTCCCATCTTGCAAGCTTTCGCCATAAGCCTGCAAATCAAATTTCAACCTCCACTGGCACCTAACAATTATCGACATGATCCTGCCCCAAAACCAGAATCCTTTACTCTGGACAAGCATGTGCAATCAAATCAACTATTCCAGTCACTCGAGCCCGCAGAAGTATCGGGTTTGACGTGACGTCAACACCCTCAAATATTCCTATCCCTCCAAGAATGATACTTTGTTTGCGGTTATGCTGCCGATCTATGGGCTATATGGAGGTGGTCCCGTCCGAACAGATGAGGTATCCCACTGAGCCGAGGGTGGACGCATATGATGGCGCGTGTGCGTGCCTAGCTGATCCGCTATCCATGCGTACTGCCCTGTGGAAGGGCCCGATCCGCGCATTGTTCCGTAGCTCGACGATGATATTGGAGATGCTCGATGCGATGTCTGGGGAATACCCTCTCGCTGTTCTCCCCCCATCGGCTGGGGTTCCTCCCGTTGGCGCCGGTACCATCGTCGCCGGGCGAGACCAACCACCCGGAGGGGATACCGCATGGAGGCCTGTGGATTTCCACCACACCAGTCCCGTGGGACTCCAAAATAAGTTGGTGCAGCCAGAAACCATCTGAGAATTAGGTCGAAAATTCCGGCCAAGAGGATCACTGGCCAGAATATTATGGGTAAAATGGTGGCAAGTGGGCAACAGCACACCAAAAAGCCGTCGGTGAGGAAAATGGGTGGAAGCCACTCAATAGTGCTTGGTTCTCCCACGCGCGCCCACAACGCAGCCATGCCAATCACGACTCCTACGAGGTATACGAGGAGCAACAATATGAATAAAGATGTGATGAGTGGATGGTCCGACAGGAAATGATCTATAGCCGCCCACTCGCCCCCCAAGCTTTCGTGAGGAGTTTGGGATAGTATAGTTTCCATGGTGTGCGTCTAAGCGCTTTGACTGGCCAGGATATCTGTGGCGTACTCAAGTGGAGGATTTCAATATTATTCTTCTCTATAAAGAAGAGAGGGTTTGGATTTTGAGGGAACCTTGGGAACTTGAGGATGTTCTGTGCCTGTGCTGGATCAAGGGATGGCTGTCTGCATAACACGCTGTCTGTGAAACCACCCCCGCTCGATACGCCAATTACCAACCCTGCATACAAGGTAAATTAGACAATCTCTGCGCAAGCAAAACAAACGTTGGTGACTCTGCCTCAAGCCAGCCAGTTGAAATTCGCAGGCCTGCAGCGGGTTCCTCCAATGCAACTGTGGACTTCGGTATGTATTATGCCGCCCTCAACCTTGGCCATTACTACCTAGGTCTGTATAACATGCCACTCAGCCTGCAGCTACCCCAAGTAGATACCCTATGTACCTGATGGTTACCCGGGGTGCGGGCCAGGCAACAACCACAGCCAGCACTGAGCTTTACGTCGTCCGTGCACATGTGACTTTTAAAAGTTACGGCGTCCAGGTCGTCATCACGCGAGACACCTCTGCTCTGCGCGTCACCTGCAAACGTGATCTGGTCAGCTTCGAAAGCCCATACGTCTGGAAGCCTGAACAGCGTTCACTCAGGTGCGCATGGCCCGTGAGAATTGAACAAACGTGTCAGCCATGAAACATGTAACTGCCGAGCGGGTGACGCATGCTTGCAGCTCGAAGTGGCCGGCATCGTGCATCTAGCGGGGTTCTCTATATTTCGGCGCGCCGACAACTACTGTACCTTTCCTTCCAACTACTAAATGTGCCCCAGTATTTGTATAACAGTCTGTTATTGCCAAGGTTGTACTCTCCTCTCGCTTCCAAGGTTGATGCCAGCTGGCCAATCCCACGTTGGGGATTCCGACTAGGTAGTACTGTGCCCAGGTGTTGGTCGTGTGGGCTCCTGGTAAAATGGCTCAAGTCACTTCCAACAACTTTTGTTTTCACAGGTATGTAGCAAAAATGACCGTTCTCAGAGCTAATAGTGTTTAAGGCTTACCGATGTGACGTATAGAGACCTTCAAGGTTGTCTACATTTGTTGTTGGCAACTACTTGATTATACGACCGTGTCTGTTCTCAGAAGTCTACTAGGGGATTATGGACTCAATCGAGGTTTTCTCATATACCTTCAGAGCAAGAGGGAAAGCATACAGTTCAATAACTAAATGGGTCCCCCCTTTCACTTACATACCCTAGGTTATGTACTCTAGAACATCAATATGGAAACAACAGGATTAGACCGACATATTGGTCGGTCTTCCTTTGTATTGGAAATATTACACTGAGTAGGTTGGTCTTCTTCCAGGACATACTGTCGCCACCACCTAGCATGAAAGAACGAGACACAATGTTTCCAGCAAATAAAGAGAAGCACGTAACAGGCACCAAGGTGCGGGTGGGGCCAGAGGGTATACTATATCAGCCCAGCCCGAAAGATGGGTAGGAGGACGCGTGGGGACTTGCGTTTGAACACAAACTGTAGATCTAGTTTTCCGATATTTTGGTTCTATTAGTCTAGAGACGTATGTCGCCTGGCCCCACGCAAGGGACCTTGACCCGCACTCGAACGCTACCTGTACAATGCTGGCTACCTAGATGAATTTCCTATGCACACTGTCTGACAAGTACGTAAGCTAATCAGTAAACTCGAGACAACCCAAATCTACCATTTCCTTACATCAGCTTTTCCGCCACTTCAATTCACCGTCGCAGAAGGTTTCTTAATCAAAGCATCCAACCTATAAACTCGAGATTTGGAGGACTTCTCACAATAGAGCTCGGGTAGCTGTACTGTGTAGTGACATGTGAAGTCACCAAGTCATTAGCGTGTCCCTAGGTCCTACATGCCTCTGACTCGGGAAGTTTGACACCACATATCTTGTTGGCCACAGTCGCGGAAAGGGGGTGGGTGGGTTTATCACGTAGGATAAATATGTTGGGCCTGGCTGAAGCTATTTTCCTGATCGATTTCGGCATACCTTGTCTCAAACTCGACGCTCAGGACCGACTGTTTCCCGCGGGCCCAGGGATCCCGAATCATCCCGGCACTGATTCACGGGATAACTCGGAGGATTGTGTATATTACTTCCGTGTCAGCACCACAGTACGAACCATTCGCTACTCGCGTTTCTCCGGCCAAAATCAATAATGATACAGAACGGTCAGGGCCGAAGAACTTGACGGCCATCATATTTGAGGGTGGTTAGACATCTACTGTGTACATATGTAGATATTGCCTCAAATGCCTCACCGCGCTTGTAGTTTGAACACAGGTTCAACCTATGGTTGCCCATAGGCACTGGGTGGGACTTACCCCTGGGCGCCGGAGGACAATAGACATGCCCAGGTGCCGCCCTTGTTTTAAAATGGCTCTGTACTGGTACAATGAACGTAACCAACACCTGCCAACTAAAAAGGTGTCGTCGTTAGCGTCCAAATCTAGTTCAGGTTGGGCCGGTTAACTACACAGTACCCTAGGGTAGACAGCTAGAGCATCAATCATTTGAGACCAGAAAATCATAAGGGTTCGACGAGATTCTACTGTGAAATGACTCGGCAGTGGAATTTAGCTTATCACGCACGGCCAATTTGGGATATCCGGGGGTGGGGGTGGGTGTGGGGGTGTGCCTCTACGTCGCTACCTAGGTATGTACACTACGCCAATCACTGCCACGTGTATATGGAGAAAAGAAAGGTTCATGAGGGGAAAGGTGTGTCGAATGTCAAGGTCGCTGGGTCGCAGGTCGCAGGAGTTAGATGGGGAGGGCGGTAGAAGGTTTATCGAAGAAAGAGAGAAGCCTGGAAGCATTTTGGTCTCGCCACCTCGCGTCTTGGCGGCTCCGCCGAAGATTTACGGTACCTAGTCCAGAGTGCTCCAGGGCTTGGGCAGCCGTGATATTCGTGTGGGTAGCACAGTGCCATCGCTCCAAGAAGTCGGTGCATAGAAAGGCGAGCCATCGGCTATATGCATGGCATTTCGACGCTCGCAAGGAGTCTGTGAATACATGGTATGTGGAATGGATGGTTCCTAGATGATCCGAAGTGTTGCTGTCTCGGGTCGCTGTTCGGGTGCATCGGCATGTTCTGCACGTGTTTGGCAGATGCATTTCTAGAGATCCGGCACCCAGCACGGTAGTTGGTTTCAGGTCTGGTCTTACTAGAGATTCGGCACCCAGCACGGTAGTTAGCTTCAGGTCCGGTCGCTGTGGTACAGGGATGCACCTGAGCTATCTAGGTACTCCAGTAGAGGACTGTACTGTAGATAGTATATGCACTGTACGCCGATGGAAGATATTGCAGTGTAAGTCCTACAGGCATATGGTGTAGTATATACCTAGGTATGTCCTGACATATATGGGAATATATTACACGTGTACAGTCAAACTCAGAACGTCCCCGTAGTGGCAAAACCTACGTTTCTGTAGTATTCAAGTCGATCAGTCTCTAGAACGGTGTGGCCCTTGAGAAACGACTTGATCAATGATTTCCTGGAAACCGTACACAGTTCTAAACAAGGTTTCCCATATGCCTAGTCTGAGTCATGATGATGTATGTCTACCTATAGAGAAAAAAAAGGATGCAGACAATGCCTACCTAGGTATGTACAGTGTAGTGTACCTACCTAGGTACATAGCTATCTAGGTACCCTGGTAGTAGGAGTCTCGGGGCCGGCAATGGTTTAGTGCTGAAGTATTCACGGGAAACCGTGCGGGTCGTGCCGACGGTAGTCACAGTGCCAATCACGCGAAGGATGAAGAAGCTTTTCCAGTCAGTTTATTTTAATGTGAGATATTTACCTAGGTACCCAGGTACATACTTGAGTATATAGCACATAGTATACACAATGGCAACCTGCTGCAGTATGAACACATACTACATGCCCCAGGGTGGTATAGGATCTATCACTCTGACTACATACCTTCCTACAGGTTACAGGTAATAGAGATGCCATTTCCCTACAGATCATACCGTTTTGGGAAGGGAGGTAGCGCCCCAATACACTAGTACATACCTATGTAAATATTAAGAGGCCTGGGGCTACCGATCGGCTTGGATACCAGGATACTGGGAAGGGAATCCTCAGTCTCGCCACTGTCTTGGGCCTAACAGTAATATTACTCCTATACATAATATAATTTTGGGTGAGAGGACGATACTTAACTTCCGCTATCGGTCGGCAATTTGACCTTTCCTTTCCCTGCGTGTTGTAAATTATAAGTCGAGCACATATTTATAGATAGGTACTTGAGCGGGTGATGTGCCGCACAGTACGTGTAGCGAGCGATGACGTTGTTTAAGCGGCTCTCTTCGTTATGCAGGCAAAATATCTCATGCGCTATTCGGCACCGAGACCACGACTCGTTTCGTATTGCACGCGGGCTTCAGAAGTGGCAACGGACTTGTGCACGATCGACCGCCCTTCACTTCGTGCGAAGACCTCGCCTGAAACCGGCAGCCGGAAGCGGAGGGATTTATAAACCCCGGGACCGGCCGACCTTGACTACGACACCCGAGCCCACTAAGCAAATAATCAAAACAACACCCGTTTCAACGCAGAAATGGGAGCAAATAAAAAAGGGCATAGGTGTCCAAATAGACACGTGTAGAAGAATGATACCACACACTACGTGTGGTTATTGAATCACTGATAGTTGAAGGTTGAGGGGCTTGGTAATATACATACTAGTGGACAAGCTTCGTAGGAATAACCGGTCCGGAGTTTCTAGATTCCTCCGGCTGCCCGCTCCTTGACTGGGTACAGCGTAGGTACTACGACGTGCTCGTGCGAACAATTGTGGGCTCGGAACTCCTCGTGGTTCCAAGTTTGCGTTGCAACCTCTCCAAGTTCCACTGTTACACGCACCACCCATAAAGTCCGCAGAAACAATGGCTCCATCCGCGAACTATACCGTCACGAAAAAGGGGGCCCAAGTGGCCGCCTCGATGGATCGGAATCGCCGGTGTCGCGAAGAAAACAGTGGAAATCGGTCGTCCAGCGACGTAGAGACAATGCAGACGCCCGAATCAACCCTTGCCCTCGCTCCGGCCATCTTACCAGATATAGATATATATACCATCCAGACATCCAGAAATACCATCCGGAACCAGCAACATAATCACCATCATCTTCACCATCTCACTAGCCGTCCATACCAGAACGAAACCCTGCAATAGACACATCAGCAACCAAACCGTTCAAAGGCAACCTTTTAATCTTACCACATCGAAATCTAATCTACCCAAGCCCAAGATGGGATCAGTTGCCAACTCGGACAACATGGCCTACGGCAGACGTCTTTTGCCCACCCTCATCGACCAGGTCGCTGGCCAGGACCCGACCCGCGAATGTATTCAGATTCCTCGCTCATCTGAGCCGTCTGATGGATGGCGCATCGTCACCTGGAAGGACATGGCCAACGGTGTCAACCGTTGTGCCCACAGGATAATTGAGCTTTGTGGCAAGCCGCAAGAGGGGTCGTTCCCGACCATCGCTTATATTGGTCCCAACGACGCTCGGTATATTGTTATCATGGTTGCCGCCGCGAAAGCTGGGTACAAGGTCAGTTAACCCCGGTTGAATATGCGACTGGTAGGCTGCTAACACAATCGCCGCATTAGGTATTGTTCATCTCGCCGCGTAATTCCAAGGAAGGTCAGCTCAACCTCTTCCAAGCGTCTGACTGTAACATCCTCGCCTTCGCAGACTCCCATAAGGAGGCCGTCCAGCCATGGCTTCAGGAGCGCAAGATGCAGGCCATCGAAGTCAGCCCCTTGGATGCATGGTTCCCCGCGGAGGATGTCCCCCACTTCCCCTACACCAAGACGTTCGACGAAGCAGAGTGGGAACCCTTCGTGGTCCTCCACACCAGTGGGAGCACGGGTCTTCCTAAGCCCATCGTCGTGAGGAATGGCATGTTCACAGGAATCGATGGCTACCACAACTTGCCAAAGTTCCAGGGCCAGAACATTGCGATACGCGAGTGGGCGGAGCGAGCCAAGAGGCACTACGTTCCCATGCCGCTCTTCCACACCGCGGGTCTCCTGTGCGTCATTGGCTTGGCCATGTATTGGGGCACGCCTGTATGCCTCGGGATTTCCGAGCGTCCAGTGTCTGCTAGCCTGGTGGCTGAGTGCTTGAACAACCTGGACGTCGAGTCAGCTTTGCTTGCACCAGCTGTTATCGAGGAATTGAGCCGGGACGAGGAGGGCATCAAGGCGCTGGCGAAGCTGAACGTCATAGCCTTCGGTGGTGGCAGTCTGGCACGTGAGGCAGGAAACCGACTCATCAAGCACGGCGCATCGTTTATGAACCTTATTGGAGCCACCGAATGGGCTCCCTTCCCGACATATGCAAGAGAGCACCCAGATCTTTGGCAGTACTTCCTGTACAACACCGACTTGATGGGATGCGAGTTCCGGAAACAAGGCAACGAAGACATCTACGAGTTAGTCGCCGTCAGGAAGGAGGAAAACAAGCACCCGCACCCGGGTCTGCAGGGCATCTTCTATACGTTCCCCGAGCTGGACGAATGGAGCACTCGCGACTTATACCGCCCTCACCCAACGAAGCCAAACTACTGGATTTACCACGGACGCGCCGATAACATCATTGTTTTCTCCAGCGGCGAAAAGCTCAACCCAGTTACTATCGAGGAGGTTGTCGGCGACCACGCAAGCCTGAAGGGCGCACTGGTGGTAGGGTCTGAGAGGTTCCAAGCAGGTCTCATCATTGAGCCTTACGTGCAACCTAAGAACGCGGAGGAAGAACATGCCCTTGTGGAAAGCGTTTGGCCATTAGTCGAGGCTGCGAACGAGGAGACAGTCGCCCACGGCCGCATCGACCGTGAGATGATCATGGTATCGAATCCCGAGAAGCCCTTCCTCCGGGCTGGCAAGGGAACTGTCCAGCGAGCCCTTACCATCAAGCTTTACAAGGATGAGATCGACAAACTCTATGAGAAAGCTAGCGCCGATGAGGAGGATGAGGACGTTCCCCACCTTCTTGTGGGCTCCGAAGACGAACTCACACGGTCCATCGTCAGCGCCCTCCGCCAGTACATTGGAGCGGACAAGCTCGAGGCTGATGTTGACTTCTTCGCTGCCGGAGTCGACTCTCTCGGTGTCATTAAGGCAGCCAAGATTCTCAGGGCCGGGCTCAAGCAGGCCGGTCACGAGGTCAACGCTAAGACCTTTGCCACAAGGCTGATCTACCAGAATTCCACGCCACGACGACTCGCAGGCTACATCATGAGCAACATCATCAATGGCCAGGGCGAGGCTCTCAACGAGGACGAGCAGCAACATCAGGCTATGCGCTCCATCTGGAAGAAGTACACTTCGAACCTGACCAAGGCTAAGGCCAACCGCCCCGACCCCAACACCCAGGGCCAAACCGTCGTCCTCACTGGGTCCACCGGAATGCTGGGCTCATACCTCCTCAACTTCATGGCTCACGATCCCCGCGTCGCCAAGATCATCTGTCTCAACCGTGCCGCCGATGGTGGTCGGGTTCAGCAGGCCAAGGCCTTCGCGGACCGTGGCCTGGATGCCAGTGGCCTGGAGACAAAGGCCGAGTTCTTCCACGCCGACCTGTCCCAGCCCAAGTTCGGGCTTTCCGATGAAGTATACGTCCGCCTGCTGGCCGAGACCGACCGCGTCATCCACAATGCCTGGCCCGTCAACTTCAACATCCCCATCGAGTCCTTCGAGCCTTCCCTCGCCGGCGTGCGACACATGGCCGACCTCGCCGCCACAGCCGCCAAGCGCGTCGCCGTGACCTTCATCTCCTCCATCGCCGTGGCTGACAACTGGCGAGCCGAGGGCAAGGTTCCCGAGGCACGCCTCGAGGATGTCACCCTCGCCCTTGGTGGATACGGACGGAGCAAAATGGTCGGTAGTCTGATCCTCGAGGACGCGGCTGCCAAGGGGGCGGGCGACTTCCCCTTCGCCATCGTGCGTGTCGGACAGGTCGCTGGCCCTGAGGGCAAGCTCGGCTCGTGGAACCGTCACGAGTGGCTGCCCAGTATCATCCATTCGAGTCTGTACCTGCACGCTCTGCCCGGCAACCTTGGGTCGATGGATAGGGTGGACTGGACGCCCGCGGAGAAGATTGCGAGCCTGGTGCTCGAGGCTTCGGGTACTCTGAGGACGGTGGAGAAGGCCGATGATATCAACGGTTACTACCACGGCGTGAACCCCCACGTGAGCGACTGGCCCGACCTCGCCGCCGCGGTGCAGGAGTTCTACGGGAAGGAGAGGATCTCCGAGCTGATCAGCTTCCCCGAGTGGGTTTCCCGGCTGGAGAAGAGCCAGGCTGATGGCCCAGAGACTCTGGCTGCGAACCCCGGTGTCAAGCTGATTGATTCCTACACGGGCATGTCCCAGGCGGACAAGGCTGTGGTTTACGACATGAAGAAGACCCAGGAGAGGTTGCCAATTGTGAGCGAGACGAAGGCTGTTACGCCGGAGATGATGAAGCATTGGTGCAGCCAGTGGGGTTTCTAGATGTTTAGAGCCTTCTTTTTTTCCCATTGTATATAAACGGATAAATGATAGATATTGTATAAAAGAACAACTTCATGAACGAACAATGATCTATGTGCTGCTGGCCGTTTTTGTCATTCTTAAGTAGTTCTGTAGCTTTCTGTACGTCTTCTACACTGGCTTCTACATATTCTTCATATGCAAGTATATTTGGTCAGTGCCCAAAGTATACATCCAAGTATTAGCTAGCCAGGGTATTGGGATTTCGGCGGTAATGTTCAGGTGGAATTTTGTGGAATTTTGGGATATGTAACCGCTTGACTCAAATTTGACAACTCCCAGACAATCGGAGCGAGTAAAGGGATCCTCGGGGAGATATGATTCCTATATAAACCATTCGAATGTTACTATCAATCTACCTTCCCTATTAACCCCCTTCAGATGATACGAATCAGGTGTTGCCCCGTCGTCTCTCTGTACTGGTGAGGACGATGAGGCAGTTCCCGAGGTTCCATGTCAGAGTCTCGCTTGGTCAATATATGTACATATGTCTCCTTGTCAGCCCAAGTCGAGAGCTTCGTCAACCCGATCCGCCGGTAAGTGCCCTGACGTTTAGTCTCATCCCAGTCCTTTGGTAGGCCTTTGTCGTCTTCCGCTAACTGTAGAAGCAGACACATCATATACTTCGAACCCTTGGCTTCGCTCCTCTCGCCATATGCGGCTGGTACGCAGTAGATATTGTCCAAACTGAAGATGCTATGGAGTTCGTCGTCGTCTTCTGGGCTGTCAAGGTATACATTCCTGTGAGTTTCCTTGTCCAAGTACACTCCAATTGGAGTGTCAAAGTTGCGATCGACTAGGCGCCAAGAGTGTCTGCCGTTGTCCTCTTTCTTCAATTTGATCTTTCGTAGGCTTCCCCAGATCAAAACGTGGCCCCTTTTTACAAGGCCAAACGCGCTCTCGGATTCTTTCTCGATAACGACAGCATCCTCCCCTTCTTGAAGCTCTATGAGCAGATCACGGTCAGTCACCTCTCCATAGACAATGCCACTACCATCTTCCGCATCCACCGATGCCCAAGAGAACGATGGAGCACGGTAGATGTATTCCATCGAGGATGAAGCCTCGTCCCGTGGACGCCTCGAAGGGTGAACGAAAGTGCGGCGTGTGGCATTTCGACAGAAAACAGGCTCGACTTTCCAGAGAAGCTGACTTTCCAGGTGCCTCTTCCATAGGCCGGCCACATAAGTAGCCGGCTTCGTTTCCGTGCCCAGGATCTGTTTGGACATCAGCTCCGCGATGCCAGACAGGGCGATGAGTTTGTCCCTGGCTTTAGTTAGTCTCATCTTCGAGTACATCTCTACCATGCGGGCCCAGAGTTCAAAAGCGTAAAGGTCTCTGGACGCAAGTTCTGGGTCAGGTTCTGGAATACCGCGGAGTCTGATCTTCCTCAGCTCTGACCCATGCTTGAAAGGGTCAAGCCCCTTTATGGGGACCTCTGGCAAGATTCGTCCTCCTTCGACTCGAAACTTGCGAAGTCCAGTCGGGTGGCCTTCCGCTCTGGTGAACTGTCGACATTCCCATGCGATCTTGCCATTGCAGAAATGCAGCACCCGCGGGGCCAATAACCTCTCCTGCAACACCCAAGCTCGTTTGTTGACCGGTGCCTCGTTGACAAATTCATCCCAGTTGGCCGCATCAGTAAGGACACATCTCCGGACTCCTTTTGGCTCTGGTAGAGTCAACGTCACCGGTTTGTCACCGCCCCAATCAATTTGAGCAGTGGCTGTCTTGCTAGGGCTTTGAACAGATTCGTTTGACAGCCTGATCCATTGCTTCGGCCACCACTTCGCCCACCAACACAAGGTCTGTATGCGTGTTTCTGTCACCACCTCGCTGTTTTGGATGTGTTTTTGCAGGTATGTCTTTGATTTTCGGTCCTCATGCCTCAGCCCAGGCAGCCCATCGACGTTCAGGTTAACCTCATCTTCCCAGAGTGTCATGTGGTCACGGGGGAAGTGAAGCCCCTGACCACTGTCGGATGCAGCGGTGGCAGATATGTTGAGGTAAGACTCTTGATAGACCTTTTGCATGAGGCTAGCCTCGTGCAGCCAGTCTTCCTCGGACTTTTGGCCAGACTGGAAGATACATAGCGAATCGATCCAGATCCAACCCACGTTATGAAGCTGGGAAGCAAACATGATAGCGTCTCGAAATGTTTTCGGTAGCTTCTCGAGCTTGATGCCGGATTTCAGTTCAGCTTCCGTCCTTGGGTCGAGGGTGTAATGTTCGGAAGCACCCCAGCAATGGCTCAAGGTGACGTAAAGATTGTTTGGTTGACCACGATTATCGGCTTGAGAACTGAAGATATGCTCGCTGTGCGAGGGATCGTCACGGTCCCTTTCAACAAGCTTGACGGTGACATCGTCCAGCTTCTCAAGGGTCTCACTACCTCTCGGCTTGCTGCCGGTGTATTGCTCCCTCCTTGTACTCAAGAATAACTCCGATTTGAGTGCCCTGATGTCGATCAGGCGGGTGGGATACCAGGCCGGTACTTTCTTTGCACACTTGCATGTGTTATCGCATGTTGTGATCCAGGTAAGGGCCAATTTGAAAACCTCATCGGAGGAGGTGTCCTCAGAGATTGGCGTCCTGAAGGGTGCGACTGCTTGTTCTGAGATATTGGTCAATATTGTACTCTCTTATGATGGATTAGTGATACCCTCACCAGTTTGTTGAAGCACAAACGTCCTTACTCCAATGAGTTCGGCTGGAGAGCCCAACTCGAGCTTGAAGTCGAGACGGAAGACTTCCTCGCCCTCAAAATCAGGGGCAACGGCAAGAAAAGCGCTGCTGTGGAAAGACCCTACTTCTCTCTGCCTGTCGACATCTTCATTGCCATCAAGTTGCTGCAGTAGCTTTTCGAATAGTACCCGGCATATGCCACAGCCCATATTGTGGGATGCTTTCAACTCCTCGAATGATTCATGGTGGCTGAAGTGCAGGTCGTACGAGCCCTTCCACTGTCTCCCAACCTGTTCACGTAACATCCGCCAGCATACCTTGCAGAGCATGTCGATGTGGTATACGCTTTGCTCGACGTAATGGTTCAGTGAGTTGCTCTTAAATCGCGGACTGCTTCTTTTCAATGTTCCTTGTCCTACAAGATGAAATCCTAAAAGTCAAAATTGTGCGAAGTGTCTCACAAGAAGAAAGGTTCGCTTATGAACCATCACTCACCACACTCCTGTTACGTGAAATGGAGTGCAGAACCAGTTTCCACCACAGGAATTTTAAGGCGCACCATACTGTTACAATGGCCAACAGACCTGCACAGTGGCTGGACTCCTGTCACTCCTAAAACCTGCAAATTCCCTGCTCATGGTGTCTAGGAGAGTAAGAATCTTGGAGAAGGGTAGCAATATTGGCGGAGGGCGGAGGCGCAGGTTTATCACATGTGCACAGCCTACATGTGGATGCAGCACAAAACGACAGCTGCCATGTAATCATTGGTAGTGTCTGCTTGTGTCGCCCGACTATAGTGAGCTGAAATGCATGTAATCGCCGTATTCCGCCGAGGTGTGTCGAGTTCCCCTCATCCAAATCGGCAGTCAGGCCCTTGATGGCTGCCTCCTTTGAACTATTAAAGGATAATAGGAGACGAGTGTTCTTTCCCGAGCCGTCGTCAACAGAAACTTGAATCAGAATAATCCCAGAGCAGCACACACCTCGAAACTCCACAACCGTCCTACCAAACAGCGCGTTGTCACTCAAAGAAGTTTGGAAAAGATGACTGAGATACTTCCCCGTTTCACCTGGAAACAGTATGAGCTCGACTTCTTCGGCACAACCGTCCCTGTCTACCTGCCCGACAATATCACTACCGAGCAGCTTAACAATTTCCAGGGCTTCAAGGATTGGAAGATAGCCACACATGAAAACCTCGCACGGCAGACATCTGATACGAAACATCCATTCCATGAACACCCATACAGCTTGAAATCGATCGAGGTTCAATCGGTGGATAGGTTGCCGAACAAGAAAATCGGCTTCATAAAGATCAATGCTCGTGTGGAGCGCGATCCCATCCCCGAGGATACCCTAAGCTTGCCTGGCTCTAGACCGAAGATAGCGAAGAATCTTCCCGGAATCGCTTTCCTCAGGGGCGGCAGTGTAGCTATGCTTATGATACTTCGTCCCAAAGATTCCAGAGAGGAGCGCTACGTTGTTTTGACAGAACAGCCGCGTCTGCCGGTTGGGTCGATGCAGTTCTTAGAGATACCGGCCGGCATGCTTGATGATGAGAAGAATTTCGACGGGGCTGCAGCTAAGGAAATTGAGGAAGAAACGGGCTTCAAGATCCCGGAAGCGGAACTCGTCAACATGACCGCACTTGCTCTTGCCAGCTCCGATCATCCAGAGGAAACTATCAAGTCAGCGATGTATCCAAGCCCTGGTGGCTGCGACGAGTACATTGCACTATTCCTGTGGGAGAAGGAGCTCGACCGTCAGGAGATTGAGGATCTGAAAGGAAGATTGACGGGAGACAGAACACAGGATGAGATGATCACTCTGCATATACGTGACTACGAGGACCTCTGGAGAGAGGGAGCACGGGATGCGAAGACTTTGGCAGCGTGGGCCTTATACGAAGGACTCAGCCGATCTGGAGAGTTGCAGAGGCACCAGAAGCGGAAACGGGAGAACCCCACAAGCAACGTATCTCCTCAGGAACAAGCAAAAAGCACAAGGAAGTGATGGGTTCGAGAATGACTTGACAATGTGATCTGGCTTGAGTTTGTGTATTATAGTTGGGTTCTGGCACAGCTTTGGAAGACAGGAGACTCATCAGACCGGGCCGTTCAATTGCGTATGGGCTTCTTTCCTGTCATCACTTCCTCCTGAAAATAACATCGAAGGTATTGGAGTGAAATATGTATCGTGCAAGCCTTGTTACTAGACGTGCAGGCGAGATATCTTGAACATATGCACAATGGAAAGCGTGCATATATGTTCCGAAAACAGGACATTGTGTCTCTTAGCTGTTTCAAAGCAGAAAATTACTGCAGCCTACGAGAGAAGTTGGTTATCTTACATATCTCATTCTCTACAAACTACTTATGGCGACAATATAGAACCGCCCGAGCGGGCCAAAGGAACATACGTTGTCGGTTAAGAAGAGAATCCCATTGTTGTGAAGACGGTGACTAATCATGCACTTATGTAGGGAAGGATGCCCGTTAGTCCCTCAGTATGTCTTCAGGGGTTTCCCAATGAATTATACCTTCGAGAGTGTTATGAGGTGAGCCTTAGGATTTTGCCGCATGAAGACGGAAATTTGATTCGATTCTATATCAGAAAAGGTTGGCCAGAGGGCATAGGATTCAGTTCAAAGAAACCGGCAACCCTAACCCCAGCCCCTTTTTCGCACTGATGCCGTTGACTAACGTCATCACCCGACTCGAAACATTCTCCATCACGTCAATTACTCTGGCATTGTCCGTCCTCATTATACAATCAACCGGTTTATCGGGTTCAATGCATATGGCTATGGTTGCGGACTCTGTTGGAGGTGACAATGCTGGAAATTACGAGCAATTTAGGGATGTGCTGACGACCGTTCTCATCGACAAGATCTCGAGCCCGCAAAAAAGAGCCAAATCCCGGAGAAGGACCAAATCAGGCATCAAAAGCACGGTCAACACTGCAAAGAACACAATAAAAGAGGATAACCGGGAACCAACAGACTTTGAGGATCTTGTCGAGTTCACGGACTATATCGCCACACTTACCTTCTCCAGCCTTCCATCAGACCTTCAGAAAATGACCCACTACACATGGGCTGAAAGATCTGACCTCCAGGACCAGTACACACTATCTCTCAGCAGCACCGATATCTCAGAACATGTCCTTTCCGGACTGGACCCCAGCATAACCGAATCCCTCACGGCATATAGTTTCATCAATCCTCCGGCTGAGGATGTCACGACCTTTCTCGCACCTATCTTGACCTCGTACCTGAACGCAGTGACCACACCACCCCTAGCGGCGTGGACCACCAGAGGAAAAGCGACCGATTGCGAAATATGCGGGAGGGACTGGGTGCCTCTCATGTACCACCACTTGGTCCCGCGTTTTGTCCATGCCAAGGCTATCAAAAGAGGTTGGCACCGAAAGGAGGACCTCCAAAATGTGGCCTGGCTGTGCCGTGCATGCCACTCGTTTGTGCATCGCTTTGCGGGTCACGAGGAGCTTGCGAGGGAGTTCTTCAGTGTTGAGAAGCTTTTGGAGCAAGACGAGATCCAGAAGTTTGCCAAGTGGGTAGGACGGGTGAGATGGAAGGCGAAGTAAGCATCTAAGTAGTTAGCAGCTCGGATATAATCCAACCAGGCCGTTGGATGAGACCAGTTGACGATCCGTCTAATATGCACATGTTTGATCTGACCCAAACAAGAAATATGTTACTTGTTTCACACCCGACAGTTACAGATCGCTCGCTTATTTCACATAACAAGTCTCCCAATTTGATTCTGCGGCCCCTAGAGTCTTGCTTCTTTGGGTCGACATATCTCCCGAAACCATTCATGCCCAGGTATAAACGGCAAAGCATTTCAGAAAAAAGGGATGGTATTGAATACGACAGGTATACAGTAACTGTTAGTGAAGTAAGAAGGCATACGCATTTCTTTCAATAGTAGTCACAATGTTTGGTATATTTCCTGCCCAGGTCCAACCGTGTGAAGAGGTTGGAACTACATACTCACTTCGAAGGTAACCCGGTCCACAAACTGAGTGATCAGGGAGCAGATGGAGTTACTGGAGCGGGTCCCGGCCAGTCGTCGCCTTCATTTCTCCACGAGCTGCAAGCCCTCACTACACAAATGTGACATGCAGCTTGGTTTGTTCCACCAATTTCCTGCGTTTGGCTCTTCTATTTTGAACCTAAGGACCTACCCTAGGGTAGTCACTATCCCAAAATGCTGAGACCGTAGCCTTCGTGGTTCGGTGTGGGGCCTGCCCTGGTGCTTTGGAGCGTTTTGCAGCTCTACTACCATATCTTTTAAGACTTCAACACAGATTTGTTGACGTTAGATATCACGCTTCGCTAGGCCTCACCTGAGAGCATCCCAATACACACTCGACCGGGAGGGTATATACCTAGCCCCAGGACACCAACATAGTCGTGCTCGTGGGAGAGATACAGATAAGAATCACATCTCAGTATCCTATGTTCACTTCTCCCATTCGACCGCTCGGGGTGAAAACTGCCTCAGCATTGGGACAATCAAGGCGGGGATCATGTCCTCAAACAGTCACTTAGGTAAGGCTGCTTGAGCAGAGTCTGCTAGCAGTCACTTCAGTCTTGGTCGAGTTTTGAGACTTGTCTAATTTGTGTCAACTGGCATGATGGCATGTCATAGCCGTGCTCGTAAGATTTAATTGTAATAAGTTGCACAATTGTGCTTCGAGTCTTGTTCTTTAGAGCTTGATTCTGAGAGATCTATGCCTAGGTTGTCTAGAAAGACGTGAGTTCAGTTGGCCGGCACAGCAGGTAGTCACTTATGTAACCGCCTTTGGTGGGCATATTCACCTCTCCCGGTTGAAAGTAGCTGCTGGCTTAGGCTTGTTGGCCAGTACGCCTTCGATCTCCTCAACGATCTCTGGCGTAAACTTGTCCAAGAGGGCCAGCGCCTTGACGTTGTCATGGATCTGCTCAACCTTGGTGGCACCCAGGATGACCGTGCTCACGTTAGGGTTGTTGGCCGCCCACGCGAGGGCCAACTGCGCAGTGTTGGCTCCCAGCCTCTCAGCAATCTTGGTCAACTTCCTGACCTTCTCAAGCTTGGCCAGTCCTTCCTCACTCTTGAGACCCTCAATTGTGTTCTCAAAGAAAGCCTTGTTCGTAGCGAATCGCGAGTCTTCGGGGATCCCGTCGTTGTATTTGCCAGTCAGCAGGCCACTGGCCAAAGGACTCCAAATGGTAGTGCCGTAGCCAAACTGCTCAAACAAGGGTTTGAACTCGACCTCGAACCGCTCACGGTGGAAAGCGTTGTACTGAGGCTGCTCGGCGATGGGTGCGATCAGGTTGTGCTTCTCAGCCAACCTGGTCGCCTCCATGATCTGTGCGGCGCTCCATTCTGAAGTGCCCCAGTAGTAAGCCAAGTTCAGGTTTCGGATGGCCTGCGTGAAGCCCTCGACGATCTCCAGCATGGGCGTGCCGACATCTGGCCTGTGGGCGAAGACAGCATCGACGTAGGGAGTCTGCAGACGGGCCAGGCTGGACTTGAGGCCCTCGATTACATGTTTCCGGGAAAGACCGCGCGTGTTGGGCTCTTTCCGGCCTGTTCCGAAGAAGACCTTGGTTATAAGAACGTATTCGTCACGGGGCCAGTCAAGCTCCTTCAGGGCAGTGCCCATCTCAACCTCACAGGCGCCATTGGAGTAGACCTCGGCTGTGTCGAATGTTTGCTAATAAACAAACGAGTCAGTGGCTGTGGTTCGGTCGGGCCAAGTTCTTCCTGCTCATCTCCATGTACAGTGCAGGGGGGCCATGACTTACAATGCCATTGTCCCAGGCTGCCTGCAGAATGTCCTTGACAATTGAGCCTTTCTGTGTGCCACCGTAGGTAAGCCAGCCACCAAGAGCAAAGACCGAGACCTTGAGACCGGTGGGGCCCAGGTAGCGGAACTTCATGTCCTTGGGGTCGTAAGCGCTGCGAACAGTTGGTTGGGCCATGGCTGTTGAATACTGGCTGGTGACAGGGACGGCAGAAGAGCTACACGTAGGTGTGACGACGAGACCTGGCCGTGTACTTGTTGAAGTGGAGAAAAACGAAGATTTCGAAGTTCTCTGAATTGTGTTGGCACTCAGTGATGATGATGGAAGTGATGATGATGATGAGAACAACAAAAAGCCTGGAAGAGGGGACTGAGGGGGAATTCTCAAATGTTTCATGGGGAACAGTCGCAATTTCAATGACGCCATCACAAACCAGAGTGTGGCGAGATGTGGAGTCGGCGCCTGTCGAGAGGGGATCCGTACTGGTGGACGGGTTCCGGCCCTCTTTTGTATACATCAACATCAATTGATGTGTAAGCTGCTCCAATTTTGTGCCCTTTTGGTAACACCGTCGTAAACACCGAAATCCGTCGTTGATCGGCAAGCTTGCATCATCTTTGAGGGTGGGTACCCCACGAACACGTCCTGACGTCCAAAGCTATTAGTAGATCTCTTTTCTCCCCACGAATTTGATCGGGTGCACATGTGGAGCCTTGATGTATAAGTACTGGCTCGCATGATATATGGGTCACTAGACTGAGTGGAACTCGAAACGCCATGGCAATGAGCTTAAGCATTGATGGTTCGGCGGACTTCTGACTGTGGAAGTCAGTAGACTCAAGTACAGATTCATTATATAGTATCATGCCTAGAATCGGGGCATTATGAAACACGCCGAAAAAACACCTGGATGTCGAATCGTACTCGAAGCCTTGACAGGGTTCTGCGTAGTAGTTACTGTCCTCCTTCTTCAGCCTACCAGTACAGTGGCGTAGAACAGATTTCAAATGGGAAAGAGCAGAATAAAGCGGGTTCTCATGGGCCTAATGACTTCTAACCACGCGATCCAATACACGTCTCGAGTAGATCGTCTGTAGATCGAAAGTCGAGACCCTGTACGGCTCTGTAGGGCTGACTGATCTGGCCTGTTGGATGTCCTGGGTCGAGGTCGTGCCTGTCAACCGAGTTTCCTTCGCGGTGGACCCTGCTATTATTACCCAGTATTATAGCAATATTGAACTACTTCTCACGCTGCAGCAACGTCGACGACCCGCCCTCGGGAGCCCCCATCTGTCTCCACAAAGGTAATACTTTGCATTACTAGAGTCTCTTCAACTAGTACCGTCTTGGCAATGCTACCATATGTCTATGCATATTCATTGGCTACCCTAGGGTACTTAAGTGCTTGAAGGTCATTGCTGAGTTGTCCTCCGCTTACTCACTTCAGGCGTCGACTGAAAGATGGGTCGTCTGAACCGGCTAGAACCGTAGCAAATTATACCGACCGGTGCGACCAAAGCCCGGGGCGGTTGGGTAGATGATGACGCTTGGGTATAATGGATCATGGTCTCTTGCCTACTGGAAGGTCTTTGCTTGACAGGCGGCAGATCTTGTTCACTATCTCAATATATCATCAAGGCTATTCTGCAAACTTCATGTCAAATTACATATGTTCGTAGAACCCCAGCAAGAAGCATCACGTGGAAACCAAGATTGTGTTTCAACATTAGTAATAAAATCAAAGTATAATCAAGTCATGGTAAACTCATGGCGCAGAAATGCCCATCGCTCGCAATGTATATCTAACCACCCTCCTCTTACCCCCTAATATTTTGAAATTCCTGCCAGTTCAACCACCCTAATTACCTGGAAATTAACCCTGGCCCCGTATTTGCGCAGATTTCAAAACTGAGACAACATTTGTCAGCCTTCCTCCACTTCCTTCGCCTCTTGAATGCATCGTGCGCCGTCAACGCCACGTTTTCCCCCTCGGAACCCTTCAAACCCTCCAGGGCTGATGCGGCAAGCTGCTCCTTCTTGTTGAGTTGGGACTCCCGTTAACACTCTGGATCGCATTGCTGCTTCGTCTCGTCGTGTTCGGACTCCCGACACCAGACTGGGTCGTGTTAGGTTCCTTTGGGACCGTCCTTATAGCGAGACCTTTATGTTCTGGTATTGCCAGTGGTTTGGTCTTTGCCGTTGGTTCACCAGAGCTTTTGCTTGAAGAAGGCTCATCAGGGCTCGTCCGCCGGGCTGCGTTGTTGACCGAATTGCCCCTGTCAGAGCCAACGGCCCCAACATTGCTTGCTATATCGTGAGCTGGCTGAGTAGTTGCCTTGTTCCGCTTTGCATTCAGTGAGATTTGTCTCCAGTCGTCTGAGACGCCGGCTGGGATGAGGACAGGCGTCGTCCGGCCATGTATGTCCTCGAACACCGGTGGATGACGCCAGAGATACTCGGTTCTGACGATTCCATCCTCAGTGACATATGTCTTCTTATCGACTAGGACAGGTTCAGTCTGGATGTCAAGTGGCTCATATCCCAGCTGGGGAACGTCTTCGGGAAGGTGAAGTGCAGGGTCTCCATCATGATGTCCAGTTGTCAAAGACCGCGGAACCACCATCCATTCTCGAACAGGCCGGCCAGTCAACTGCCTGACCTCGTCGTCCGAAGCCTCGACTAATTGTCCTTTGCCATCAGATGACTCTACAAAATGCCTTGCAGGCAGGATTTCGGTCTTCACAAGTGGCAGGGTGCGGTGGTACACATGATGTTTGTGAATCTCCCGCGTGATTTTCTTCTGATAGATCTCATGGACTGTTGGTTGAACCAGTTCGTGTGTGACAGCTGGATCATTCCGTCAGTCTTGCGTCCTCATTGACCATCCATCGGGAGCAGTTTGCTTCACGACAGCTCGAAATCTCGTTGGCCTCATTAGTAACCAATAAATGAGGAAACTACGTACCTGCTGCCGTGCGCGTCGTCACGTCTGTATCCACCGTCCGAGTCTTCAAGGGGTCGGCATCTGCGGCTCTGGACTTGTTGTACCGCGGCAGAGAACTTTGTTTGTTTTGTTTCAAACCAGGTGAGGTTTCCATCATGCCGGGTCGTGGATCAGTTGTGTGGTGCCTGTATGTATAATACTGATACGATGGACTTAATCGCCAGGTTGTTGGGTGATAGCAAACAGTCTCTCACCTCAGCGCAACCCTCGGATGGGCCTATGACTCGGAACCGACGAATATGCGTGTTACGGCCGAAACCTGCCTAGTGCGACATACATGTGTTTATTCCTCAGTGACGTCAAAAGATTTGCGGAGGAAAAGGTCCCATAAATAACAAAGCCCCGATTTCATCAAAGAGCAGTGTATTGGTATGGGCGTCACAATGTCTCTCAACTCCGCAAGTCTGAGTATGACCAAGTAACGACGCGGATGAATATTTATTCTCTTTGCGTCACTCAGACGTACGGATCGATGATGATGATTATCAGTGATAATCGATGACTATCACTTTATTACTCGGGGGCTAAGTATTAGGTTCTTTGTTGGCCCGGGTCCACCGGGGGCTCCACTTTGAGCCTCCAGAGTACCCAGAGTAGCATCCCTCGCATCACTAGTTACCATAAAGGTATGACCTGCATATCATACCTGCCTTGATACAGCTGGCGGCCCACAAATCCCACCAAGGTCCCCACGTTGACATCGGCGGCTTCTTACACATCCTGTTTCCGACTCGATCTAGCCCTTGGAGAGGTTGGAAGGGGCCTCCAGTCAGCCAGCCTCATGGGACTTTTCAATATTGGTGCAAGTAAAGCCAACAATTGCCAGTCCCAATGCGTCGACATTGGGCACATTCCCTTGTTCTTCCAGATGTCCTTCTCCTGCCGTCATTATGGATAGGCGCGTCAGCGGCGTCATGTTGATGCCATCATCTGTGTTGCCATCTGGGAGACTCTTCTGGCCAGACTTCGACGTCACGCCTGATCTACAATGTCTCTAAAGTAATACTTAAGTGGCCGTGCTCTCCCGAATAAGTCTCATCTCGACTCAGACACAACATCATCACAAAACCATTATACCCCAACAATCACAACCAAAGACAACAATCCAACAGTTCTACACCAACTGCTCTTTACTATACCCCAAACAAGTCGATAAACTACAATCAAAACACTACAAAAATGGAAGCAGCAAAGGCCGCAGTCTTCAAGCACCTCTCTCGGGATGGTCACCATGAAACAGATGTTGAAGAGGTAAGATTTCGAAATCGTCGTTCGATTGCGAGTCTCACAATTTGCTAACAATTATTACCAAAATAGCATGTCCAGCCCGCTGTTCAGCACGAGCACGTCCAGCCCACCCAGCATGAGAAGGTATACAGGCCAATGGACAAGGAGGTTCACCAGGAGCATCACCACACTACCGTCCAGCCTATCAAGGACAGAGAGGTCCTTCCTGAGAAGCACACCCACATCAACGAGGAAACCCAGCACAAGGAGTTCCGTCACGGTGATCACGACAGGATCAAGGACACACTCTCTCAGGAGCATGCTCGTCTTGGTCTGACCGAGCATACCCGTGAGGTTGGCTCCACCACCCGCACGCAGGCTGAGGCGCCTACTGCGCAGGGCGAGCACGTGCACCACCACATCCACGAGCATGTTCAGCCTGTCATCGACAAGGAGACAATCCAGCCTCATGTCGTGCACCGCACCGCACCCGTGCACGAGGTGCACCAGCATGAGCCTCAACACCACAGCGCCACTACTCTCCCACCTGTCTCCATTGACGAATTCAAGAGGCAGGGTGGTCACGTTACTGGAGAGGCAGGTGTGAGGAGGGATGAGTTCCATGGCGAGCCTAAGCCGGTAGAGAGTGGTTTCGTTGGCGGACAAGGCGCTCGCGGTACCACCCACCTCACGCGCCCAGAGGGAGCAGGCAGCCACCGCGAGCATGGAACTCACGGAACCCACGGAACTCACAATGAACTTGGCTCTACACATGGTCATACCCAGTCCCGTGAGTCGGGTTCCGGCCTTCGCGACGTTGATGGAACGCGTGGAAACACCTCCACCGGAAGGACTCCTGTCTCTGACCAGTATGCTTCGCAAAACACTGGCGGTAGCCTCGGCCACACAGGAACCGGTGGTAACCTTGGACACACAGGCACTGGCTCCAGCACAGGCCGTGTCAGCCCCACATCTTCCACCAGCACTCACAAGAAGGCTAGCTTGATGGATAAGCTGAACCCTAAGAAGGATTCTGATGGGGATGGCAAGGCTGGTTTCATGAAATAAACGGAAGGTGTGGAATGATTGGTACGATGTTATGCGAATATGGTAGATAGTTAATTTAAAACAACGCTGCTAAACTACTTATTCTCGACTGTTGCAATAGAAGTGATAAAGTGAAAAGAAAAAATGTTGTCCCAGGTAAGTTCGAGTTCCGTTTTGTCAAGTCGTCACATTGGATGTGGTTGAAAAGACTCCGATCGTTATTTTTGATGGCCTCTACATTGAATTTGTTGGCATTCCGAATGTTGCCGAAAGGAGTCGAAGATAGGAGTGCAAATGAGAGGGCCGGGTAAGAAATCAGCTGAAATATATTTGTGTCCCTTATCCGAATTCGTATTGATTAATCCCTTATCTCGTCTGTGAGGAACGCTGGTGGCCTTTGTCCTCTGGTGCTCTCCACACCAAATATATGTCGTGATTAGCACGAGCGTCCAGCGCCATCCTTTTCAATGGATAGAACCATCTGTAGGGAACCGTTGGGTATATCCGGCTATCCCCCCCTATCTCGAGACCACCTCCCATCGCCTTGCTTGAGTCTATGGGCAATCAACCATTGCACGGAACCTATATTAATGGGTTTTGGCTCAAGGGCCCATTGCATGGACCACGAGTTACGCCTTGATGAACAGCTGCTTGCTTAAAAAGGCACGGGTTATGGTTATTGAATGAGGCGGCGTCATGTGCAGTGCAAATGCAACCAACGTACAATTTAACTAATTACAATGCAAATTCGCAACCATTCGTTCAGAAGTGACAATTACAAGGTTGCCCATATATGTGAGCTTTAAGACCAATCTCCTTCGAATGTAAGCTTCTCGCCTCGTTCCAAAGTATCGTGGATGTCCTTGAGGAACCAAGGATGGTAATGGTATCCGCGAGGGATGTTAGTGTTCTCGAACGGAGTTCCATCCACAAGACTCCGTAGCGCCTTTCCATAGTTATCATATACATAACGCTCGGGGTTGTGGCCCCAGATCCACCACCCATACTGGGGCTTGACATTGATCGGGTCTCCAATCGCCTTATGTCCCCACTCCGGATTAAGGTAGTGGCTCTGGTTGATGAAACCAAGAAGTTGACAGCAAGAAACACGCTCGAATCTGATGACATGTTGATTGGCTGGGTCAGTCGACTGCGTAACAAGAGTAAGGTCAGTGTGTCATTCTTACTCACCTCAGTTTGGTATACGTCCTTGCCCATAGCCCATTCTTCAAGTTTCCGCCAAGCTGGAGGCAAGTGGATAGCGTAATGGCGTCCTCGATACCTTGAACCAGCCCATTGCCAGACGAAGGGACGAGGGTGTGGGCGCTATCACCCACTTGCACCACACGGCCGAGAGGCGACGACCATATCAGCTGTGGATCACGCCATAGAAGTTGCCAGTCCACAATGGCATTGTCAGGCGCTGTCGTGATAAGCCTGTGTAAGTATTCCGGAACATCGGGAAAGTTGTCCTCCAAAAACTTCACAACGTAGCCAGGGGTCACATGGTTTCCCCAGGACTCTTTCGATGTACCTGCAATGTCCTTTGTCTCCGAATTAGTTTCAACATCATATTATCTCATGGTTGACGGCCCACCCTATGTGTCATGCCCCATTCAATCCGATCTCCAGTGTTGACAACGTAAATCTGTAGATCTTCTGTGTTCCACATTTGGCCCAAGGCGCCACCATCTTCTCGCAGGGGAAAGTACTTTGCGAGTTGCGGGTCAGCTGTGACGAATTCGATGGGATAAGCACTTCGAAACATGGAGTAGCCGCTGCTCATGGCACGGATATCGTGGCCGCTGATCAACCTGTGTGACTTTGTGCCAACGCCGTCTGCTGCCACGACTACATCTGCCTCCAACCGAGACCCATCTTCCAACAGGACGCCAGCTTTGTCCTCGTACTCAAAATAGTCGACCGCACGCAGGCCGTAAGCGACTTCGATGCCCAATGATTTGACCTGCCCGAGCAGTGAAGCCGTGAACCCGGGTCTCGGAACGCGATGTATCCGGTTCGGACTCTCCTCACCATCTTCAGTGAGACGGTCATCCTCATCCTTGAAGATAAACTTCTCTGGTCCCGCGACCTTCTCCCCATTGATTTTGTAAAAAGATATCCATGCGTCGTAGGAGATTCTCTCGACGTCATCATAAATGGCAGGCCAAGTATTTTCCATGTGATGCAGGACAGAGGGTCCAACCGTAAAGGAGTCACCTTTATTCCGTGTCATCGCTGTCAGATTCTCAGGATTAAGACAGGATTAATCGTAAGACTGTACAAACCTGCAGAGCTGGGTGAAGGAGTCCGCTCTACCACACGAGGAGAATGACCCTTGCGCCAACATTCGAGTGCGGTGTAAAGACCAGCTGGGCCTGCACCCACGATCAAGATGTTGATACCCGTCAGAGAATGGCGAGGGACTTCCGAGGACTTATTGAAGCCATAGGAGGCAGTTACACCCTTAAAGAAGGACATGAACGAGGTAGGCGAGCACCTAATGTAGTTATCTGGATGATTGGTATGGTGCCAAGAAGATGTGTTTAGAAAAAGTTCTTGTAGATGATCACTGCTACGCATCGACTCTTGCAACTCGAGAAGACGTCCATCGCTGCTGGTATATATACGACTTGGTGTTCGGAACCCCGGAAAGCCCGACCATCGGCCGGTGTCTTCTATGCGAATCGGCCGGTCCGGATCCCATCAATTGTAAACGATCACGAGAGCGACATGCATTCGGCATTATTGTACTTAAATCCATGGTAACCTCCGCGGATTCTCCCCGGGCCAATTCAGCCACACATTCATGCTGACAGCCCGGGTCCTTTGATTGTTCTGCATGTCATCAGACTCTTACCATTCCGAGACTCTGTCTCACATACTTACATATTTCGATTGGTACGCTCTGGTTAATCCGGAAACTCTCATCGTCGTTGTGATGCTGAGGGATCGTTCGGTCCGTCTGGCGTAACCTGATCCTGCTATAGTAGTAACACCCTATATAACATTTCCATATATATGATAAATCCTTAATATAACATATATATCTAGTGGATAGATTGATAGATAATATATATAAAAACCTTTTATCCCTATATAGATTATGACCTATCTATAACATACATTTCTGTTGCATGGGCCGTATGTTATACGGGGGGTCACCACTGTATTGACGTGTGATTGGTATCTTGTGGAGAGGTGACCCTTGTTGATCAGTATTGTGGTATAAGAAGAATTATTACTGTGAAAATGCCATATACCTTTTGAAAACCGAGACCTCTTGGTTCTGGTATTTCTGCCTTGTCTCTGCTTGCCTCTTGAGTCCAACCGGAATTGGCTTGGCTGAGGCTCTCCTCTGTATTCGAGCGTACGTCGAAAATGTTCCTGATAATTACCCTAACCAGCCTCCAGGGCTGGGTACCTATCATAATTTCAAATCTTATTAGTTTTTGAACCTATTATATACTGACTGTCCCTTTGGTCATCCCCGATATTGCAACCACCTCTACGTGTACACGTCGGCATGGGGTACGATCGCGGCCTTGTCATGATTCTATCAACCGCAATTATCAACCATCTCTCTTACTCATGCGTTTAACAAAGCCATACTCCTTGCCTCCCAATATCTCTCCAGAACCAACCTCCTCAAAGCCCATAGCGCGGTACAGATTTGCCCCTGAAGGACTCGATAGGAAGTGGACGTTCTTGCTCTCCTTTTCGGCCCTCTCGAGACCCCATTGAGTCAGCATCTTGCCAATACCCTTCCGTTGGTGGGCAGGATCTACGGCAATTGCATTCAGACCTGGCCGTGATTAGCATTACTCCCGCCTTGGAACTACATACTTGTAGTAAAAGGTACTCTTAGGTGACCTACTCCAAGAGTTATCATAGCCTTCTTTCCCCAGTGCCTCCTTGAGCTTGTTGGATAATGGCTCGATCTCCCTCATAGCTCTTTCAGCAGCTTGCAGATCAAAGGTTTTCGGCAGTACTTTGATATCTTCCAATCTCTTCTTATTGCGCTCCTCTGGCGTCATATCCACTATAGGGTCGTCGCCGTTGGTCCACTCTGCGTATCCCAAAACCCTGTCTGCTTCATCGACGACAACAATATGGTGACGGTTCTGGTTACCGAAGTTTCTGGAGATGTTCTTGGTCCGTAACTCGAACTCGTCAGAGTCTCCGGTATCAACGCGCAGATGTTTCGGGAAGAATGCGTCGTTCATTGCGCGGCCGCGGAAGGCAGTGATCATCAGCTGCACTATAGCAGGGAGCTCATTTTGGCGCGCACGGCGGATTTGTATGGAAGGCATCTTGGTAAATCAGTGACGCGGAGATGTCCTTCGGCCAAAGTTGTAGAAATTCGTCAGACCTGGGACTTTACCCTGGAACTATTTGTGTTATTTCGTCTTAGGACCGTCGTGGACTCGCAGTCAACACAACACGGGTCGGCGTCATATTTTGGCCACCACCACCTGCTTATTTGGGCGTAGTCTTTGTATCACAAGGACCACACCACTTAGATGTCCTGGGGGCCCAGTGGGTTGTCATAGATATGGCTAAAACTTGATGTGGTACCGTACATCCGGCGCGTGATGAGGAAACTCCCGCTTGCTCATATCAGGTCCGCCTCTTTTCCATCAACCTGGACAAGTCATTATTTTCGAGGTCAACTAATAGACGCCATCGCGACGGTATTAGGAAGGGAGATTGGTCTATATATGCTTCCGGAATTGAACAGGTTGACAGCTGGCTCATGTGTCACTTGAGCCAGAGATTCTGAGTATACCTGAGAAAAAGGCGACTGCGGAAGCCATGCGCAACCGCGGTATAATTACGGATGAAATATGTCATAACCATATGGCATTATTGCTGCTAGCCAACTCGAACTCGTCGTATTTGGATGATCTGGATGATGTATGAAACAGTCTACGCCTGTTCATGGTGTCGTACAGTGGTTACTTTAGTCGGTGTGCTAATAACTAGTACTGGAGTCCCTCCGTCCACTCAAGCGTGCTCACTACTAGCCACACCGGCATGGCCCCCCTTCGGCAACTCAGCAGCAAGCTCCTCAGCAGTAGTTGGTGGTATTTCCTCAGCACATGGCCACCTGGCACCACCCTCAGAAGCTCCGCTTACGCCCCTATGACCCTTCAATATACCGGCACGGTCCTCCAAATCAGCACCCACCCCTCGCACCTTACTCTCCACAGATCCGTCTCCGCCCTCCAATGACTGACCAGGTTGGGCACGCCCCTCAAAGCCAATACGGTCCTTCTTCTTGCTGCCATGGAGCTCTGAGCTTGTCTGGCCCTGTACTGGTTTACCGAATTCGGTGTTGTTGTATACGTCTCCCGATGTGGCACCAGGCATGTCTAGGGCGCCTGTGCTGACCTCGGTCTTCTGGCCGGGAACCCCCGTTTGGGTGTTGGGTTGGAAGGTGTGTTCCCGGGGTGCTGTACCGGGATCGTAAGCCTGTGCGTGGAACTCAGGCGCGGCGTCGTTTCCAACCTTCACTCCAGGCTTGTGCCCTAATAAGCCTATATTAGATTCCATCGTCTAGAATTTGATGGGCTGTATCTGGTGAGATTAAACAGGGAGGAGACTTACACCCTTGGTAGTGAGAGGCTTTGGGGGAGGGAAACCACTGTGGAATTCGCCCTGACCAGCAAGGGCTTCGATGTTTCGGTTGGCAGACATGGTGCTTTATATGAAGTGTGGGCAGATTGTAGGTATTATTGATAGACGTGGTCAACTTTTGAGTTTATTGATGAAGTGATGGGAGTTGAAAGGAGATAGTATGAAGTGAAAGATCCTGGGACACGCAAAATAGACCCTTTGTATCATTGTATCAATATATCAAGTGAATTGTAACCACACAATTCAAGTACATACGTCAAGGCTTGGAGGAGTATCCTTGATGATGTAAAGCTGACTACAGTTCGAAGTCATTTCACTTCTTTATGTACTTAGGTATGTTATTGTAACAGTACCTCAAGAGGCCATTGTTACATCCGATAAAGCGGACCAGGTTTTTGATGGCAAACATGTGAAAAGATCGAGATGCCTCTCTTGGAGATGAGAGAGAGTATGATGCAATGAGGCTCGGTATCACCATATCACATGCCTGTTGATCAGCGCTCTGGAGATGCGGGCGGCAGAACGTGGTCGGAGCATCTCCTCCTGACGTCGCCCAGGTGCCTCGTCGCTGAGGCTCCAGTAAGGCTTCAAGGCTTGTGGCCCAGCTGCCCAGAAAAGAAACCTTCAGACTTATTGCATGTATGTTATTGTCACAGCCCTACAGCCTGACCTGCACAATATATAATCGCCGCCTTCCCACGACCGTTACTGTATATAGAAATTCTTCCTCCCTCGTGCAACAACAATGTCTTTTACCCTGAGCCATAGTTACCATGAAGCGCCGTGACAACTATGTTGGGAAATATAGGCAGACTAGTCTTGTATATACAAGCTATGAAAAGCGAAATATCATCAATAAATGGAATCTCCTACACGTACATTAACCACATGCACACCCCGATCCTGGAACTCACCCGCAGGGGCATGCAAAATAATATGGCCCAGGATTGGCCCTTAAGTGTCACTCTTCCCCCTGTTTTTCAAACTTGCTAGAGTAACTGAGGTGTATCAGAGAAATATTACCGAGAGCGTAATATGCATAAGTACCTATGTAGACCCAATGTCAGCTCGGAGCTGGTTCATACATAAGTGAGCTCACGGAGGTATCACAAGATAGACTTGAACCGTTTAATATCTATATATCAAAACGTAATGGGCAGGACATACCTAACTAGATCCCATGTGAGCATTTATCTACTTCCTCCCTAACTGGGATCTTGAGACCCGTAGGTGAGCAGAACATATACATTCCATGCCCAGGTGCCGATACTGTTACTTGCACTTGATAAAGAGTCAGGACAAACCTTGTAATGCATCCAGACGCCTAACACGTATGAATTGGTATATGCTTACCTAAGTACGTACCGCGAAAACCGAAGAGTCCCTGTCTATACCAGATCCCAATCACTTGATTACTTACATGGACCAGTAGCCGCTCGGTAATAAGTATAACTGTATTGAAGATAGTGAACGTTTGCCGAGACTCGAAGGCGCCTCTGGACAACAGCTGGTCCAGATAGACAGTAAGGTCAATTACTTGCCGCTCTGAATCTTGACCGCCCTGATGCTCCAGCTTCCAAGAACTCTTTTTGTTTACCGTACATCCCAGTGGCCAACTGCTCCCAAGGTCATTGCTGGCTGTCGGCCAGCCACTTGCAATAAGCGATATCATTGTATCTGTGCTCTTCGGCGCGAATTTCCACATTAGGTACTCAATGACTAATCCACACATCAAGGACACCGCCGATTAATCAGCGACGGTTACGAAGTGTCAATAGCTTGAGAATCAATATTGGACTCATAGAAGCATCGACCCAGACGTTCACTGAAGCAGATACTGGGGCCAGAGTACCCCAAAGGCAGTGTCGTAGAGAGCAGGTGTAATTAGCTACCATAGGTAAGCATCCTTATCTACCCCCTATCGATGTCACTGATCTCCTATCTCAGTATAATGAAGGCACTACCTAGGTGCGCTTCTAAGAGACGCAACCTATTACATTAAATAATCCTTTCCATGACGAGGCGGGTGGGTAGTACAGAGTGTCAACAAGACGCCCGGTGATAGCTTTTTGTCTGGCGCTGGGTATTGGCTGCAGCCCTGGAATCCTCTTGTTACATAGTACAAGGTTGCCGTACCACTCGTGTAGGGACTTCAGTACTTAAGGACCGATAAGTGAAAGGGGTACCCCTGCTTAGATGATCTGCACTAGCTCTAGTCGGGAATAGTCAAGCGTTGGGGAGAATAAGCTTGGTTTTAAGATACGAAAAGAAGCGAGACGGTACGGAGCGGGGCTCGGAAACGGTGGGATGTATTCGGTGTTATCGTCTTGACAACACAGTCTTCCTCTCTTCCCAGGTTGCTGAAACGGGTCAAGAGCTGTGATGACTGCGTTGGTTCCGCTAACAAAATTGCATGATAGTCAAGATCTGGAGGCCGTCCTTACAGATTGCCCTGGAATTCCAAGGTTGTACTTGACATGGCCCGGAGCCACTAACAGCGATGTGAGACAAAAGAACACCAAGGCCACGCACAGCTGAGACCGACGTTGTGATCAAAACATCTCGTCAGGCTTGCTTTATCTTAGCGTAATGAAGCCATCAAGGCATACAGATGTCACGCATGTCATGAGTTTGTGGAGTGGTTGTATTGCGAGACGGTCGCTAGGGAAACCTTGGTACGTACTAAGTAGGTAGGGGGGGGGGCATATCATCAATCTACTGCTGCGGCCTAACCTGGGGGTTGACAACGGTTGTAAAAAGGCACAACCATTACTAAGTAATATACGATTATAGTATAACTAATAGTTAGCCGAGAAATAACCGTTGTCCTTAGAATAACCGTTATCCGAAGGATTAAAGGTCTTTAATTAGTTTAATTGTTTCTACTAAAGCCGCCTATAGGGTCCCTTATATTTTACATTTAATATACTACGGTTTAGGTATTTATACCTTATATTTTAAGCTACTAATAGCTATATTTTATATATATAAGAAGTTAAAGTACTAAAGATAAGCTACTTTAATTAATCTACTAAATTACTACCGGATTACTACGAATTTACTGTAAGACACTAACCTAATTAGTTTAAAAAGCTTAAAAGCTATACTTCTAACCTTTATCGTTTACTATTTTCTATTCCTGCTAATTAAGAATATCTTTATTGTTTCCCTTTATTATACTAGCTCTATACTTATTAACGCTACGTTAAGCTATATTAATATACTAACGTTATACCGTGTTATTAAAACTAGAAATTATTAGTCGGCTAGTATTAGATATAATAGTTTACCGGGTACTTACGATGCTAATTAAAGGTAATAGACGTCCTACTTAATCTAGACGGTACTAATACCTTCGATAAAGACTATATAGTGCTTAACAGGCTTAATAGTATTAACGCCGATAATAACGCCGGAAGACTTATTGTTAAAGATCTTTAGGTTAAAAATATAGTCGTGTTTACTAGTACGGTATAACTCCGAAACTATAATAAAGATATAGCGGAATAAGCCTATATAATCGAATAGTATAATATAATCGATACGGCTAAAGTAATTATCTCGGAATTAGATATAGTCGTTAATAAAAAAGATATACTTTTTTTTAAGCTCCGAGGTCTTAATAGTGCTAATTAGTTAATATTACTCGGTATTAAGGTAAACTAGTAATAGCTTTAGTAATTACAGTAAAAGCTATACTACGGTTTAGTTTTACAGTACTTTAATATACTTATACCAGGATATAGTTAACTTTAACTATATTTAAAGGTTAGGTAGCAGAAATGCCTTTATTATTAGCTATATCTTAGATAACACTTATTATTTTAGGCCGTATTGTTAGGCTATTATATAACTGTTAACTATTAAAGATAAAAGGATCGGAAAGATATACCTGTTATAGAAAGAAAACTTACGAGCTTATTAGATAAGCAGGTTACCGAAGTTTATAGGTTTATTAAGCTCGAAGCTAAAGTTAAGCTCGTAAGCTAATCGGAGCTAATCTTTAAAATTATTATCGATATAACTAGTATATACGGGTAGGCTATCGTTAATATTCTTAGCGGTAAAAATACAGTTAATAACAGAAAGATAGATATACGTCTTATTAGTTATAGTCTCGGACTCTTATAGGTTTAACTTAATATCTTTAAAGAATAAACTACTTATACGGTTACAGTCGGTTTCTAATAGTACGTAATTAAATAAACTAAAGGCTTATAAGTATAAGATACGGATATTTTAAGTTAGGTTTACGTTATCGGGCGCGTTATTATAAAGTATTAATCGGATAGTTTTAGTAGTGTTAATTTTCTTGTAGAAGATTTTATCGATATTAGTATAGTTTAACTCGTTAGCCCGGTTTTTAACGTATTTATACTTTAAATGTTAATAAATAAAGTTATACTCGGTACCCGGCGATACTTTAAATATAAAAAGCTATTATGCTATCGTGTTATTAATATTTTTCGAGATACTATTAATAAAAATAAAATAAAAATAAAGATAAGTTCGATATTTAACGTAGTAGGCAGTAGCAGATTAGATATCGGTAAGTTATTTCTATATTATTTTAATATCCGACGATATAAGGGAAGGTACAACTTTATATAATACCGAACTTTTACCGATACGTAATAGGATAAGCTTAATAATCTTTATAAATATAGAGGACTGATAATTAAAATAGGAAAAAAAAAATTAGACTTACCGATAGTAGTTCTTACCCTTTAAAGTGTTAATATTCTTAAGGAGACCGTACTTTTTTATAACTATAGGGAAATAAATACCTATATAGATATTAAGACGTAGAGTATCGCTAATTAACTCGGCAGTACGTTTAGATAACTTAATTAGCTTATTTCCGGCTAAAGTAGTATCGATATCTGTTATAAAGGGACTACTTAGCTTAAGTATAAAAGCCTAAGTGCCGGCTCGAGTTAAAGGCTTCGAGATAGAGAGTAATACGTAGATATTTAGCCTTTAGAATTTCTTATAGGCGTCGCGAATAATATATTCGATATTCTGTTTATTAGTATTCGAAATCTTACAGCCTATAAGAACAGAATTACTTTTAGCTAATATAACGAAAGAATTAATAATAATATCGATAGGCTCTTTATATTTATAGAGTTAGTTAGCTAAACTAAGCGTTAAGTACTCTTCTTTAAGCTAAGTATAAAGGAAGGTAGGTATAATAATAAACTATCGAGTATAAAAAGATAAATTATAGCTATTTAAATAATAAACCGGCGATATAAGACGTAAGGCTTTTAAAGGGAAAGGCTATATACGGAGTATAATAGTATAGTCTTCGTAAGCTTTAAGCTAAAGAATAATATTTTTTAAAAGAAAGTGTATTAAGTTAGTAATACTTAAAAATTCCGAGTAAGCTATATCGGAAGGTTATAAGAAGATTAAATTTAACGTTAAGGAAATCGCGATAAAAGGGGGATTAGCTAAACTTATACTTTACTAACTACTATAAGAGTTTTAGGCTAACCGAGATATTAGATGTGCTATTATATCCTGTATTTACTCTATTTAAATATAGAACCGGCTGTAGATAATAGTATCGAAGTTAATAATAAAGTCTGTTATTATATAAGTTACCCCTAACTTAAACTTAACGAAGCAGAATCGATAGAACTTATAAGCTTATAGACCTTTAAAGCTACTATTCTCGGCCTGTTATAGTATATTACCTATATAATATATAGTAAATATATAAAAACAGACTTTTTCGTTACTAATTTCGGCCTTAATACTTTCGTTAAGGTATCGTATACTTTAAAGAGCTTTAATAACGTTAGCGAAGTTCGAGCTATAAGGTTTAAAAGCTATTAAGAAGATATTAGCCTTATAGTAGCGGTTAATTTTTAAAAGACTAGCTAAGATAATATAGAATCCTATAAGGGTACGATACGAATTACAGTAAATATTAAATCTATCGATAAAAGTTAGAATAGGTATAGTAACTGTATAGATAATATCCGGCTATACTATATCTTAGTACTACTCGAAGTATTTATAAAAGTACTCTTTAATTTCGAGCTTAGTACGGATAAAATAGGTATAGTATATCGGAATTAAGTTAATAGTTTTAAAGTCGAATATATATTATACGAAAAGCTTTTATTTTTAATAACTTAAAAACGTCGAAGCGTCGTTATAATACTTCGGATATTCTTTAGGAATTATAAGTAACTTAACGCGAGTTTTCTTACCCTTTTTTTAAGTATCTTTAATACGTTTATAGGCAGACTTAATAGTAACTTTAGCCTTATCGATATTCCTTATAAATAAATTAGGTAATATTAGGTTTTTTTAGATCTTATCGAAAGACCGGTCGATAAAAATATTAGCGTAGGCTTAGGTATAAAACTCGGGGATATAGATTAACTTCGACGTAAGGATAATCTCGTCTGCCTTTTAGTATAGTATCTTTTCGATAATACGGTCGGGAAGTCGGGTATAATTATAATAAAAGGCCTTTTATACTTATAAAGCGAGTAAGCTAAGCTTATTAGTAGTATATAATATAGATCGATAATCGAAACCGAAACTATATACGCGGCTAATATACTACGTATTTTTAAGGCTGTTTTTATTTAAAACCTAATAAAGATAGTCTGTATTAAAATAACAGTAGTAAATAAAGTCGGAAAGAAATATAACTTAACCTAAAACTTTACTACTAAGTTAAAGGTAAAGGTATTAGCTACTAAATATTTATACGGATAAAGCCTATACGTACGACTAAAATAGCTCGATAGGATTATTAACGAAAATAGCCGGGCTTTAGTATATATTTTTAATAAAGTTAAAGGAAATAATCTTAATAAAAAGAGAGGTTAAGTCGAAAAAGTAGATAAGGCTATCGACGATCTTAACTTTACCGACCTTTTTCTTACCTTTACGATCGCGCTTCTTTACTTTACGTTTACTAAGTATTTTTTCGACTTTAACTAAGATATTCGCCTTTTTTATATCGATAAGAGATAAGCAGGTATAAAAACGGGTTTTAAAGGTTTTTAGCTATTTAGATAACTCTTTAATATTTCGAGGTGTTTTACTATTCTTATCCTTAATTAAGCTTAAAATCTTATATAAAGCGTTATATTAAAGACAGCTTATTTTAATAAAATTAGTATATATAGCTAAACCTTTTTTAAAATAAGACAGGTTTAATAGAGAATTATATCGATAAGGTATAAGGATAAAAGGGTTAAAAAGGTCCTTTTTATTTTTAGGACGTAGCTTTTTAAGCAAATTCTTAAGGCCGAATTAAATCTTAAGGATATTCTTATTATTAACGCCGAGCTTAGTATTAAAAGCGATAGAATCGAGCTTTAAACCGACGAAAATTATCTCTTTAAAGGCGGCCGCGGCGTATAGATTAAAGTCGGTATACTATAGTATCTTTAGTATAGTACGGTTTTCGTTATTTATACTAATAGTACCGGCGTAAATAGTAGCTATATTAACAGGCTTTATTACTTTATATTAGATAAAACACTAAATCGGAGTTAAGGAATTAGATATTTAGACTTACGCTTATTAAAAGCAGAGTTATCGTTATCGTCTTTAAAAGGGTCGTTACTATTATTATCGTTACCGCCGGATATAAGCTTAAGCTCGTCGTATCTATACTTAATTAACGGAAGAGCGACGTCTTTTTTACCTTTACTAAAGTAAAAGCTATCGTTATTATTATTAAAATTATAAGTATAAGACTTTTAAGTTTTATACGCGGGGGTAGGTTAGTAGTAGGAAGGCTTACCGCTATTATTATTAACTATAGCTTTAGCTAGAGGGGTATTAGGTCGTGTATACGCCTTACGCTATAAGTGCCTCGTAGCCCTTTTAAGCTGCTTTCGAAAAGGTATAGCTATAATTAGTAAAGCTTAATTATAATTAAAATATTATAGTAGAAGGTAAAGTATTAATATTAAGGTAATAGTTATAAAGAAGGTTAGTATAAGAGGGAGATATAGTTATAGGTATAGAATAAAGGTTTAAAGGAAGTCTGTTTCTAATAAAGACCCTTTATTAATACTTAGGAAAACGGAAAGTTCTGTAGAACTCTATAAAGTATATAAGACCTATTTAGCGCTAGAATTTTAGTTACCTCGAAGCTAGTGCTAGCGTTATTAGTAATATAAACCGCGTCGCTAACTTATAATATAACGCGCGCCTTCTTTTTATAAACATTAATTTTAAGAGTTTTAAAACCTAGTATATTAGTTTTAACTGTAAAACGTTTTTCTTTTTAAAAGTTTTTTCTTAAATTCTTATCTAATAACTGCCTTATAAATACGTTATAGTCTTTTCTCTTTAGCTTTAACTATATATAACTTTAAACCTCTACTATATATAACCTAACTACTACGTCCTTTAATTACTATTTTTCTAGATTTTATAGGCTATTATTAATCACGATATTTAGTCGCGGTAATAATTCTTACAGCGGCTTTCGCGGCGGCCCTTATAGCGGTGTATTTTACAGCGGGGCTTTCCCTTCTCCTTATAGCGGTTTTACTAAACGGTTTAATACTTTAAGCTATAGCTCTTTAGCCCTTCGTAGCTATAGCGATATCCGCGCGTTCTTAGGCTTAGTAAGTTTATTCTATTTTATATTAAAGCTATTTAATTAATATAGATCTTTAAAGCTATACTTCCCTTACGCCTTACCCTTTTATAACCTCTGCCTCCGACGATCTTTACTTTATAAGCCTTACTTATACAAGCTTTTTTAAACTGTTTTCTGTTTAGCTTAGCGATAAGCAGGCCGAGGAGGTTGTTTCTATAACTATTAAGCAGAAGTACCCCTTTTAGTTCGCCGATATCTGTTATAAGAATAATACTAAGTTTTATAAGTAAAATAAGTAGACCTAAATAAGCTTTAACTTTAAGGTTTATTTTACTTAAGTTATTAGTAAGCCTAGTTATAAGTTTTTTACTTTAAATAACCTCGACAGGATAACGGCTTAAATTTAATTTAATATTAACTAAGAGGGTTATAAGTACTTATTCGTCTTCGGTAATAACCTATACGTTTATAAGATTATTTTAAAGGCTTACTTTTAAATTATTACCTTAAATACTAAGTTTCGCGATCTCCGTATTTTTTTTAAAAATACTATCCGTACCTAAAAGAGTATATTTCTTTATCGCGACTTTTACGTAAGCCTTTCCTTTACCTCCTTATCGATTAACTCTAATATTTCTATAGCTTTTTATTCGTAAGATAAAGAAGGACTATACTTATAAGTTTTAACGTAACCTTTTTTAGCTAGCTAACTAAAAGTTTTTTATAAAGTTCTTTAAGTTTAAGCTTAATAAAATAATCTTCTTTACCGTGTTTAAGTTTATTATTAAGTAGCTAAACTAAAAGAATACTTTTCCTTATCGCTTTATTTAAACCGACTAGTTAAAAACTAAGTATTCCTTTTATATACTTATTAAAACAGTGTTTATTACTTTAGCTAACTTCTTTTCCTAGCTTACTAATAAAAAAGATATTTTTAACCTTAACCGCGACTAAAAAAAGGTCTGCTATAAGACTAATAATAATACTAACTAGATTAAAGATACGGTTTTTCGTACTACTATTATATCTAGATTTTAAAAGGCTTTAACTACTTACGATTACTTTTAAGATATCGAGATAAATAACTTTACTTAAAATCTTATAACCGGTAAGCCGAATATAAAGCAGATTTTTAAAAATAAGTAAGTTAAAAAGCAAACCTTAAATACCGACTTTCTTAATAAGGTTATATTCTTTATCGAGGACGATAATAATAATAGACCGCCTGTACTTAAGTCTCTTTATCGAGAGTTTAAAGGTATTACCTGTTAGTCTTTTAAAAGCGTTAGTTCTAGCGGTTTACGTTATAGCTCTGGCCTTTATTATAGTTATACTCTTAAAGATATCGTCGCTAGCCTTTTTAGTTCTTAAAAGCCTTTTATCGATTTAAACCTATTTAACTAACCTTTAGCCTATCGTTTTCGTAGCGGTACTCTTTCTAGTATTCTTTATAGTAAGTCTGCCCTTAGTATTATAGCTAGTAGTAGCTATACTTTCCGTGTTACGTCTCGTACTACTACTCCTTAAGATTATACTTACCCTAACCTTTAAGAGTATAGATAAAGACAGAATCCTTACAGTTAATTCTCTTTCGGTTAATACCTTTATAGTTAGAATCCTTATAGTTAAAGTAGTCCTTTTAGCTCTAGCCCCTCTAGCTTTAGTCCTTTTAGCTTTAGTCTCTTTAGCTCTAGTCCCTTTAGCTTTAGTCTTTTTAGCTTTAGTCCCTTTAGCTTTAGCCCTTTTAGCTCTAGCCTTAAAGGTAAGGGAAAGGGTAAAGGTAAGGAGGTAGCCTTCTTTAACCGTATTACCCGTTCCTTATATAGTAGCGGTAGTAGTAGCGATAGTAGTTCCTTACGTAGCCGGAAGAAGTATTACGATAAAGACTTCTTTTAGTTTATAGACGGCTTTATATTTAATAATAATAGTAATACCGAGGCTAATAACGATCTAAACGATAATAATAACGATATACTCGTTAACCTTTTAAAAGGATACGCTAATAAGGCGTTTAAATACCGTATCGGCTACGAGTAGGTATAAATTAGCTAGTTAAGTGTTTTAAATCAAGGCGGTTATAGGGTTTATATAGGTTTATTTTTAGTCGACAGAAAAGGTTTTTATTAAACTTTACATCTAATAGTACTAATAATCTAATAAGATAAGTAGAATATACATCGTTAGTAATAAAATAAATAAAGTATAATATAAAAACTAGTAATAATTTTAGTATAGCTAAATATATAACATTTTATTAGTCCGATCTATATAATATATACCCCTTACTAAAATTTAGGTAAGCACTATATTTAAGCCGGATAACGGTTATTTTAAGGATAACGGTTATTTCCCGGCTAACTATTAGCTTAATTTCTAACCGTTATTAACCCCTATAATATTCCGTTACAGTAGGTAACTAGCCCCTATAACCACCTAGGCAACCCTTTTGTTTGCTTAGCTAAGTACCCTACGCATACATCAAGATCATCGTTAGGAATATGTGCTTATAATTTACTCCCTGATTGACAGACAGTTCCAAGAAAGACTCAGTAGCTTAGAAGGATCACAGGTGTGGGGTGAAGTAAGCCAGCAAGCAACATTGGACCTCCAAAATTCCCTAGCTTCAACGGCCTAGCCAGGCCAGCCAAGCACTTCAAAACCCCAGCCCCCAGCCCCCAGCCCCAGCCCACCTGTAACCCGTACCTACGTAGTGTTTGCCCGGCTGGCCGCCTTTGTGAGTGAGGTACTGAAAGCCACCTTCCAAGGTTGGGATTTGGTTTCCAGGAATTACGAGTTTTTCTTTTCTTCCCTTCCTTTTCCCTTTCTTCCTTTTTATTTCTCTGCTTGCTGGTTTGTACAATCATCGCCAGATCACCCAAGACATCAAGTATTCCTCCTGAAACAGTATTCCTGCTGAACCACGAAAACGACTTATTCTCCTCGCGTGAATACGGAGAGCTCGTAACCCATACGATCAGGCCAATCCACAACTGGCTCAACGTTTTATGCCGAAGTCCCCGGGTTCGTGTTACATAGCCGTCACCTGTCGTATGCACCACCTTTCGACCCACTGAATAAGCATTCCATAGCATCGGATCCAACAGGTGCAAGGACATTTGGACCAGACAGGGCGGGCGCGGGCACAATTGTAAGAAGGGAGAGTATCGAGGGAGGCGCACGAAACCTGCACGGAGCCGATGGGATTTAGAAAAAACACAAAACATACTACCTGTTGCATTAGGATCCCAATCTATCTGATCCAGGTGCCCAGGACTCGAATCTTCCCCCGGACTTTTGACTGCTGAACTGCCTTGGTCACAGATGCAGATCAAGTAAGAAGCTTGAGTGCACCCCCGTTTCAGTCACTTTCTCGAAACCAAATCATCATCACCCCATCCTTCGATACCCCTTCCATTTTAACGGTGACGAAATTGTTCGGAAGGCTTTTCATCTTGGCGCCTTTCCAAAATAATCGCAACACAACAGCGACGGACAACAACAAACATGTCACATTATCCACCAAGTTCAGGCTCAAGGCGGTACGAACAGCCACCATCACGATACGATGTGTCCCCGAGCCGATCAAGCATGCCTGGAGGCCACCCGGATTCCGCCTTTGCCCAACTCCGGGCGAACAGAAGGTCAAGTAGGGATGGACCACCACCACCAAATTCAAGTCGAACTGCGTACTTGGCTGGAGGCGCAACGGCGGCAGAGTCAACCCAACTACCTGGGCACGCCCAACCTGCGATACCCTCAGAGGACAATCGGTACTGGGCACCAGAAGACGGCTATTACACTCAACAAGGCCATGTCATCACCCCAGGTGCGGATAACTTCAGTGAGGCGACGACCGGGGGTGTAGCGGGCATTGCTTACAGTGTGGCAGAACCAACCCCAAGAGATAGCGGCCTTGAAGCCATGAGGAGCCCGAACTACCCACAACATACCTACCAGCAGGCACAGCAGGCCTATGGACGAGGAAATGACGCATACGAACCACAAACATCACAACACCTCCTGCGACCCGGACCAGCAGCATACGCTGGTGGCAATGCAGGGGATAGAGAGTCGCATTCCAGCCTGCAAGGGCTCAATGCCGCTGCAGTGCCTATGGGTGATTCCTCTCCAAGACACAGGTCAAGAAGTCCAGGCTACGCCGCAGGCACCTACACTGACGACCCATATCGCGGTTACTCAGGACATAGCCTTCAGAACCTCGGCACGGTCCACCCCGACGAAATATACGATGACGGCGACGACGGATTAGAATACAGCCGGAACGGCCACAATGGTGCTGCCGCTGCAGCTGGGAGTGCAGCAGCAGGTGCTGGTGTGATGGGAGCCTTGGGCAGCTTGGTGGGCCGAAACGCAGGCAGCCGAGACGGAAGTGGTCAATACAATGCGTTGCAGAATGGGGCGAATACGGGTTACCAAGGAGCCGGTGCCAGCACAGGCGACCTCTATGGTGCACCTGGGGGCGAAAAGTCTGCATGGCTCGCTAAGCAGGGCGCAATCTCGAGGCGGTGGAAGTGGTTGATCATCACCGCCGTCACCCTGTTCATCGCTGCCGCCATCGCGCTGGGTGTCTACTTCGGCGCCTTCCGGAACAAGTCGAGCGGAGGTGATTCAGCAGCAGATGACACGGCCACAAATGGCGATCTCAACATCGACAGCCCCGAGATCAAGAAACTACTCAACAACGCCAACCTACACAAGGTATTTCCCGGAATCGACTACACTCCCATCAACACGCAATACCCCGACTGCCTCTCTGCCCCGCCCTCACAGAATAACGTCACCCGCGACTTGGCCGTGCTTTCGCAGCTCACCAACACCATACGTCTATATGGTACGGACTGTAACCAGACCCAGATGCTCATCCACGCGACCAACCAGCTACAGTTGAACGACACCATTAAGATATGGATGGGTGTCTGGCAGGATGGCAACAAGACGACCAATGCGCGCCAGCTCAGTCAGATGTGGGATATCCTCGACGAGTACGGTGATAGCCCCTTCAAGGGCGTCATCGTGGCCAACGAGATCTTGTATCGGAAGCAGATGAATTCCACGGAGCTCGGGGACTTGCTCTCGACGGTCAGGACTAACATTACCAACAAGGGCATGTCCCTGCCAGTAGCTACATCCGATCTTGGAGATGATTGGACTTCGGAACTGGCTGAGATGTCGGACTACATCATGGCAAATATCCACCCTTTCTTCGGCGGCGTCAACGCCAAGGACGCAGCATCGTGGACGTACAGTTTCTGGGAGAACAACAACGGGGAGTTCTTCAAGGCCGACACGTCCAAAAACATCATTGCCGAGACAGGGTGGCCGTCGCAAGGAGGTACCGACTGTGGCACGACAGAGGAAACCGACTGCCCCGATGCCTCGGTGGCGGGGATTGACGAGATGAACCAGTTCATGTCTGACTGGGTTTGTCAGGCGCTCTCTAATGGGACGCAGTACTTCTGGTTTGAGAGTTTTGATGAGCCGTGGAAGATAATGTACGATGAGGGCCAACAAAACTGGGAAGACCACTGGGGGTTGATGGATGTCAACCGGAACTTGAAGAGCGGGATAACGATCCCTGACTGTGGGGGAAAGACGGTGAACTAGACGATGTGTGTGAGATCAATGAGGAATTCATGAGGACGATGTCGTACGATGGTGTGTGTATATGCGAAATGAGATATATCGGTAACATTTTGGGCTCTGGGACGTATGAAAATAGGAACATGGGCTCTTGCTGAGTACCACATTAGGACATGTAAGGAGCAGTGTGGGTTCTTTGTAAGATATACCTGACTGTACTTACGGCGGGCGTCCTTGCAGAGGGGTTCTGCATGTAGGCGTTTGGTTCTCGGGGTCGGCTCATGTGTATGGTTTTACTGGCCTTCATCTTCGCTTTCAATTTTCAGAGGTTGTTTTTGATTCATTTCATTTCTCTTATAGATATCGGGGATACGTCATGATGTCAGCACACTCATTTATTGAATGGGAAAGCTTCTATTGTCTGAACTTCCTTGCATGTGATTGCCAGCCTTTGTTCCGTTGCGACACTGTGACAGACACTATGACCCTTGCAAGCAAGCCCAGATACGTCTCCATACATGTAAGACGGCTGGACGGCTGAGCCATAACATGGTTTAGATACAGCTGACACCTGGAAGCAACAAAGCTGAAGCCACGTTCAAAGCAATGTCACCCTGCTAGCGTATGTACGTACGTTCAACGATACTGTGTAAACTTGAAGGTCAACCCACATTTCGACTTACACCAACCCGAACCCTGATCTACTGTCTGATCAGTCACCCACAACATTACCCAAGTCAGGGATGGAAGTCAATAATATTTGAATTTATATCCCCAAGTCCATCAATACCTGGGCCCCCCGCCCCCCTATGGATCTATCAACGAACTGCGAAGTAGGCATTATAGCCTAGCGGTTATGGCGCTAGGTTTTTATACCGGGCCCCGGCCCCGGCCCCGGCCAAGCTAGAGTTAATTGACAATTTCCACCTAGTCAACTCACTCGGTGTTAGTCATTTACCAGTAGCTCGATATGCATAGGCCTAATTTAAAAACAGTCATCCAACAGGCAACATGGCCGAGCGGTTAAGGCGGTAGACTCGAATTATAATTCTTGGGCAGATTTACATCTTTTCTAGAATGTTGTATCATCCGATATCTACTCTCTTCGGAGGCGCAGGTTCAAGTCCTGCTGTTGTCGCACATCTTTTTGCTTGTTTCGACATCGTTTTGTTTCTTTTTGGGTTTGTCTTGACACCTCACTGAATCGTCGAATATCGTAGCTGAGGAGGAGAGTTGGTACAGTTGGTTGCCGTGGATTGAAGGTTTGTCGAATTGTTCTAGCCTCTACTGTGTAGTCTTTGCAACCCTAACCCTACAGATAGATATCATCTGTCTACTGGATCTGATATGTATATAGTTTGGTTTGGTTTTTGTGCTTCTATGACTGTCTTTATCTTCTTGCTCGATAGTACGTACAAGTACTTGGTATTCTATGTAGACATGAATTGGTAGACAGTGGGACGTCAAGTGCGATAAAACCACAAGCGTTAAGTATAGTCTTTGTGCAATTTGATGCACACGGGAAGGTCGGCAAGGAGGTTTGAAACCATCATCGGCAATAAACTGCGGTTGACAATCTACGAACCAGTTGTTGGATGTTATTAGCTCGGAGCAAGATCCCATCCGCAGCCTCGGACGGCGGTGTCAAAAGAGACAATTCGTAGAGGACTCAGACGCTGACCAGCATGGGGAAATGGAACTGAGGAAGCTGATGGGTTATCCGAGCCCCGGCCTAACTCTAAGGCTACCACCACTGGGCGAAGTCAGTCCGGGGTCCGACGATGACAGCGACCAATGCTCAGATGACAGCGTGATGATTGGGGGTTCTCGACTGAGCCACATGTGTTAATTCAAACCCTCGGCCTTTTGCGACTTATCAAGTCAGATACGTGATTTGTCGAAGTACTATGTACGTCTTTTGTTTTAAGCGCAGCACAATTACTGTCCAGATGGTTTCTTTCTCATCACAGGTGACCACAACCACCCATGTCTATCTCAGGGTCAACGGCAGCTGACCACCCGCATTGTCCACACTCCCATATCCACCTACGAAATATCCCTCCGGCACCTCGGTCGTCGGCGAGCCCGTTCTGTTAGCCGGCGCTGCTGGCCATTCGTCCAGGACAGCCGCATCCCCGGTCAAGGTAAAGTCCAGGCTTGCCAGGCCGGGCTCGACATCGAGCACGAGGCTATATGAACCAGGATAGAGGACTCTATTGCCGTTCTCGTCGACGCGGGAAAGACTTCCCAGTGTGAGATTCAGTGTCAGTTGGGTAGTAGCTGAGGAAGTGATGTTGTGCGCTCTACCGTAGGACACGAGTGTCTTGAGCGGATACGGCTCGGGTCCAAATTGCCCCTTGAGAAACAGCAGTGCGCTGTAGTCTGACGCCGTATCGCCGGTGTTGGTGACATCCACCGGTACAGATGCGAAGGGGCACAGGTCCAAGTACTCCTCAGTGCAACCCGAGAACAGGCTGCTGATGTCGAAGCTGCTCGCAGGTTCGGAAAGACTAATATCGGCAGTGAAGGAGCTGTAGTGAAGCCCAAACCCAAATTCAAACACCGCATCCCCTTCATACCACCGGTATGTCCGACCAGGGAATCCACGGCTTGCGTCGGGGCGTAACGACATATCCGTCATTGGCACCGATGCGACGTAACTCGCAGGATATTGTGTTGCCGGCAACCGACCCGCAGGTGCTTGCTTGCCCGTGATAATGTCTAGAATGGCAACACCGCCGTCCTGCCCTGGATATCCGCCCCATAGCAACGCACCGATGCCAGGGTTTTTGGCAATGGGTGAGCTGTCCAGCTGTCCCCCGCCCATCTGCACTACCACCATGGGCTTACCAAGCAAGGCGATCTCGCCGATGACATCGAGCTGCGCGCCCGTCCAGCCAATGCTTGTGCGGTCCATAGCTTCTGACTCGGTCGAGTCATCGATACCACTAAAGTACAAGACGATGTCCGCCGCGTCTGTGGCAGCCCAGATATTGTCCCAGTCGTTTGTAGTTGGATCTCCATAGCCCGTGGCAGAAGAGTAGAACACAGACTTGTTTCCGAGAAGTTGCTGTACGGCGTAGAGCGGCGAGTGCAAATAGGGAGCCTGTCCGTAGTAACTCCCTTGCATCTGTGTTGTGGCTGCGGCCCAATCGCCTAGCACTGCCACGTTCTTGCCTTCTAGGTTGAGGGGAAGGGTGTTGTTGTTCTTCAGAAGTACAGTTCCCTTGACTGCAGCGATGTAGGCCAGCTGTTGTGCTTGTTCAGTGTTGACGCTATCCCAGCCCAGAGAGCGATAGGGTTGCGAGTCAGCCGAGTCGAAATAGCCCAGCTTCACGAGGCTGCCGTAAAGGCGCGTCACTGCAGTATCCAGGTCCGTGTCGTTGATGAGACCTCGATCATATGCTCCCTGGAGGTGGTGGCTATAGTATGTCCCGCAGTTGAGATCGGTCCCACCCTTGAGAGCAGCGGCGGCGGCAGCTTCACGGGTCGAGGCCCAGCGGTGTGGAAGGAAAATATTCTGTATAGCATCGCAGTCCGATGTCACCCACAACCCGTCATCACTACCTCCAGTCCAGTTCCAGTGATCACGAAGAACGTCGTTGAGAAGCCACGAGTCTCCACAAGTCGGCACGCCGTTGACCGCGTTATAAGAACACATGAAAGCACCAACCTTCGCGTCCCGCGCACAGGCTTGGAATGAAGGCAGGTAGTACTCGACCATATCTTGTGTGGTGATGGACGCATCGAACTCGTACCGATAATTCCCGTTCCAATCTTCCAGGTCATAGCCGACGAAATGCTTGCATGTCGCCACAACTCTCTTGTACTTTCCATCTCTATTCCCTTCACCATCCTTTGTCCCCTCCAGCCCAGAAACCAAAGCTTTGACGTAACTACTCAAGTGAACTGGATCCTCTCCGGGTGTCTCTTGGCCTCTTCCCCATCTTGGGTCACGGAAGGGGTTAATGTTGGGTGTCCAGAAATCCAATCCTGCTTGTCCCGCATTGCCAAACGCTCGTGCCTCCGTCGAAATTACACTGGCGACGGCGTACACAAGGTCATCGTCGAAAGCGGCACCTAGAGTAATGGGCTGGGGAAAGGACGTGGCGTAGCTGAAGTTGGAGTTACTGTCGTTAAAGGTGACGCCAGGGGATCTGGCGACACCGTGGAGGCCTTCAGACCACCATTCATATGCTGGGAGACCGAGACGTGGGACTCCGGGACTGCTGGATACTGTGGCGTTAATCTTTTCGGCGGTGGTAAGGATGGATACGAGAGCCTTTGCTCGGCTCAAGGTGTCTGTTCGACGGTAAGTTGAGTCCATATCTCGGCCTCGTTGATGTTGTATCATCTGTCATACCCAGAGATGTGTCACACACGGAATTGTTTGCAAGTGGACCAGACGCGCAGTCCGGGAAGTTGGAGACTGCAAGAACGCTGTTGCTCAGAGCAATAAAACCAGCGAGGAGGATCGTTGTCGTCGCCATGGCTACTCAAGTAGGCAAAACAGATATCCAAGCGGTCTGGGAAGAAGAAATTGTACTATTCTTGTCAAACCTACAGCATGGTTCCAATGGACTTACTACTATATATATACTTAGGTGAACTGGCTCATCTCCCGTGATCAGCGTCCATTTTGGCCCAGGGTGGACATGATGATGCGCCCCGCGGGGTTGGGCTAAGGGAGTCGTGTGGAGACACGAGTTGGGGAAGCATCGGAATTATGGTCATCAGTACTAGCAAAACTTGTCCCTGGGGTAAATTCGAAGATATTCTGCTCATTTACCCGGGCTTTATGTCGTGTGACCGCTTTGACTTCGGTTGGTTGAACATACATTATTCATAGATGAAGCACCCCGCTCTTTGGCCTCGTAGCCCCCAAGTTAGGGGCAGTAGGTAAGGGGTCAGAAGGGCTTGATAGGAGGATGGTAGGAGAGTAGGGCAGTAGGGTTACTTGGGGTAGTAAGGTAGGGGGTTAGTAAAAATGAATTAGTGACATACATGCAATATTATCCGGCCGTTGATGGTTCAGCTCGGTTTGAGCTTTACCGACCTGCAGTAACTTCTACTTGCTGATGACAAATTATGATTACTATGTGGTGTTGGAGATGTCCATTTAATCGCTGCAATAGTTGACTTAACCCGCCATGCAAGCTCATTGTGGCTAAAATACATAAATCTACATGCAGATTCAAGCGCGGTCATGATGTTTTTGCCGGATGTCAAGGCTGAGAGGTCTTGATCGAACTGCATTCCGCTCCATGTTATTAGCAAATCCGGATTAGCATTGTGTATGGTATCTGCGCCGGCTGAAATGTATCCGACGAGAGTCTGCCAGAGCTCGATGCCAGTTAGATACATTAAATCATGTCGAGATCGTCAGCACGGGGCCTAAGTCTGAACAACGATCGGTCGAAGAAACTTGCGGACATCATCATACCAGGAAATTCCCATCCTCATGGCTGCAATACCACTGTGCCTTGCCTATGTGTAAATCAGGGTGGATGAACAGGCCCTTGAAGTATGCCGCCTTGGCTATGTGATCCCATATCTGGAAACGTGTGGTTCTGGGCGTCCATCTGGGTTTGGTGCCGTTCTCGATGCCAAGGGCCGTTATCATCGAGACCTCCATCGAGACGTCTTGGCTGTCGCAGTCGTAAACCTGATCAACCATTTCAAAGGCATAACTCCTACAGATACCAGTCAGACGTCCGAAGTCAACATGGCCTGGGTGGATGTGCAAGCCTGTTCTGAATAGGAATGTACATGCGAACGAAGTTGAAACCAACACCAGCCACATTTTCTAGGATCTCTTCGGCGGAAGCGAACTCGATGCCCTCGGGGAATCATGGTCTCCACTTGACATAGATCAGTTCCATTACCATGTGTCACAGGTGACAGATATATGCCGGTGTATACCCACTGTTCAATGGCCAGTTGACAGCGGCCCATGTGATTACATCTCCTTTGCTATTCACAAGGTGCCTCTGGTCCTGAAACGCGCGTCAATGTGTCCTTCAATCTCAGTGCATGCTGCAACGGCCGTTGCCCTTGAGGATCGATGATCTGTGGAATTTGTGACCATGCACGTCCCCAGAAAGACGACACCTTTGGTGTATGTGAAAGCAGGAGGAGAGTTGGTGTCAAGTAGGCTATAGTAATGGAGGTATTCATGCGGGGGAAACACGAGTTTCTGGATGGACAAACAGGATACCCTGGAAACGGTCTCTTATCGATGGATATGAATCTGATGGCAGTGAGGATGTGAGCTCCCGCGGAGCTCGATGGGACGATGAGTAGATCAAGGGGCTGATTCGTTCTAGATAACCCGAACACTGCCCATGGGGGGCCCCATGGGCAGGTGACTCGCTCCGACCCCCCCCCCCCCAACTCACAACCACCCAGGCGACATATAGTAGCTCTTACGATACATGAAAGGCCTGCGACCCTTGATACTGACTGGTGACATACGGTCAAACTCATTATAGAACAGAAGTTTCTTAAGGTGACTATGAATGTCAGGTTACGTCAATTCCGCGATCCAGACTCCTCCAAGCCTACTCGACTGATGTCTCCAGTATGTACTCCCTAGGTCTTGTCCCTATGTAATCTTTCCATGTGCGAGTTAAAACGCTCACTCAGACTTTGGGAAAATCCCCTCGTACTTGAGCAGATACTCCTTATAATCCAGCGGCTTTCGCCCCGTCAACTGCTCCACCGCGCCCGTGGTCTCTTTCATATGTCCCGAAGCCACCATCTGCCCACAGCATAACAGGTCATACATGCATAACTTACAAGGCACCTTGCTGAAGTCTCCGTACACATCATAAGGCAGTCCTCGTTCCTTCCACCAGTCCTCCAGTTCCTCGTCACTCACTTCGGCGAAGCTTCCATTGTACCCCGACTGTTCAGCCATCCAGTCGAATATTTCCTCGTTGGTAACCGCCTTCGGACCCGTAATGGTGTAAGTAGTGTTCGGCTCGCTTCTCCTCCCCATAAGCAATGCGCCGAGTACTCGACCGCAGTCTTCCCTTGCAACGAATGCGCCCTTCTCACCGCCGCTATTACATAGCCATCTGCCACCCGTGAAACCCCATGACTGAGCGAAGAATTGCGGGATGTTGTCCATGTATAGATAGTTTCGCTGGATGTTGTACTGCAGTCCACTTTGCTTGATCAAATTCTCCGTGTAAGCGTGGTCTCGGGGCAAGAATGGCATCTCCTCTCCTCCATCTCCCAAGTCCGCACCGACAAAACTGGTATAACAAATCCTCTTCACCCCGACAGCCTTCGCCGCATCGATGACATTCTTGTGTTGCTGACGACGACCCTTTCCGATCAACCAGGTCGAAATAAAGCTCACGGCCTCGGCGCCGGCGAAAACACGTTTCAGGTTTGCTGAGTCGCCGTAGTCCAGCATCAAGATCCTAGCTCCCTTGGCGGCCCAGTCGCGCATGGAGTCCTGATGGATGAAACCGGGCTTGTGGGATGCAAAGACCAACTCGTCACCTGGTTCGGCGAGTGAGAGGGCGTAGGAGGCTGCGACACTTCCGAGGTTCCCGTCGCATCCGGTCAGGACATACTTGGGCATGATGAATATAGTGTCTGCGAAGGGTCACTGAAGATGAGATGGACTTCGGTTGAGATTAGAGATACGGAAATTGATACTGGCAGGATACAGGTGCTTCAATATCAGGACAAGCAAGACCTTTTGCACAAAACGAGGAGAACATGGTGGGAGCGTAGCTTGAGGGGACCCCTTTAAATAAACATAAGCGACGCGGGGATGAGTTATTGCACATTAATTCAACGACATACCAAGAAAACAGATGACTTCCCCATGGAGACCCCGCAACCTGGGATTGTCTCACGAGCGTTGACGTATTCGACAACCGCAGATGGTATCCTGGAAGGGTGATGATCATGCCACTTTTGCGGAGCGCATGATCCTCAGGAAGAAACGGAATCTGCCGCACTGGGCATGAGGGTGACACCTACCCAAATCATAGAAAGCCCCATACTAATATGTACAGACCCAAAGTCTCGTCACTCGAGGTTGCCGACGCTAATGGCCTGGAACCATACCCAGAGTATCACCTCCTTCTCCACCAGTTACAACTAGAGCAGCAGAACAATTACCAACAATTTGACGATGCCTGGCTGTTTAGCCAGCCGATCGATAAATCATCGATTCAATTCGGTCAAAACCAAGGCGACAGTCCAGACCAACTGATCCACAGGTATAAAAGCGAGCAGCGGAATGATCTTACGACCGAATAAGTCTGTAGTCACTTGACCAAACCCTTACGTACTGCAGTCACTCTTACTGGACACTAACGGTAGCCCATACCCCGTCGATTTTTGTCATCTATTCATGAATTTGACGCACGAACTATGACTGTCCTGACAGATGAACGTACCCAGCTCCTGGAATCTCAACGACGCACCGGCCCAATCGCCCCTACGTGTAACTCGTGCGGTTCTTGTTCCTCTTCTTGTGCAGACTTGCCCGGGTGGGAGGAAACCATATTCATCGGCTCACCATCCCATAAAAGGCTGTGACACAATCGATTTCTTAACCCAACTTCACAGCATCATCTTGTCCCTGAGCCTGTTTCTCCGCCTCGAGCTCCTGCTCAGCTTGGCGGTAGTATTTGGCGGTATCAACACCGTGTTGACTATGGTTGACAAAGTTGAACCAGGGGACGACGTCGAAGAACATGGCCGAGAACCGTGACTGTCTGGCGGCGACACCCTGCATATGTGGGGTCAAGCGGCTCTCGCCATAGAGGGTCTCGCCACGCTTGACCTTGCCGACCATCTCGCGCATGTCTAGGTCAACTTCTCTGGCATTTTCGCTCATTCCGTAGAATCGCACTGTAAAATGAAAATCGCATCAGTAACCCGTTGCCACCTCTGATCTGCGTTCTTTGTCTATTCGCCCCCCATCACCCCATCTTTTCACTGCGTAGCAAAGATTCGAGATGACATACTGATAGATCGGTTGTAGAATGCCAGGAAACCACCGCAGAGACCGATGACTCCGCAAAGTCGCATGGCACGAGCGAAACCTCCCCTACCAACGTATGACGGCGCGATCCTCTCCATGGTCCAGAGAAGTCCCGGGCCTGCTATGGCAGCGGCAGCGCCAAATCCATAGTCCGATGGCCGAGCATAGCCAACTACCCGCTTGAAATGCCTGGAGATCAATAATTGAATCAGATCATGTCATTTCCCAGATAGCTTGCATGAAGTATACTCGTGATCGAGCGGGGATGGGGGAGGGTTCGTACGGGTCATTGTCTATGAGCTTCGTCGGGCGTCAGCATTTGGCGGGCCGTGTTATCGGGGGATTGTCAGGCCAGACTCACAGGAAACTCAGTCTGGACAGTCTTGGTCGGGATATAGGTCTGGGTCTGTGGTGTATGGCTAGCCATGGTTGCGACAGGCAATCTACTACGCTGGCAGCGATTGTGAGGCTTGTTGATCAGATAGAAGCCCCGACGGGATTGTCATTGAAAGCTCGCCGAGTGCACGGAGGTCACTCTTGGGGTTATTTGGCGCCTGATAATTGAGGCAGGAATGAAGATGGCAGCGGGATGGCCCGAATTTCCGGGGTTCCGGGAGGGGCGGGAATTTGGTGGGCACTTACTCCGTGTTTCATACTAAGAGATAAGATAAACGATAACAGTAGCCGATAACAAATAATGATAGCACGGGCCATACACCTAACAAAACCAATTAACCCCAACCCGCGACAACGACGACAGACGCGTTGTAGAGGAAATGAGACGCGTCTCCCAGCGCGCAACTTCTCAACTACCTCACCTAGCAACACAATGTCAGCAACATCGACCTGTTGAAATCAGATTCTGCTCTTTCCCCAGCGCCAATACTGACTTCGGGTGTTTCCAGTTTTTATTGGTCCATTAGAGGTTTCCTCAGACCCCACGATGCCGTCTAAAACAGACTCACGCATTGCCCAACCGGCAGATTTTGACGACTTAGACAACTACTTCCTGGAGGGGGACCTCGACGATGATCCGTTTGCGTCTCCTAAACCGGACAAGCCCGGTTCTGGAGCGAACAAGCGCAAGGCACCAGGGGATGGGCTGGGTATCGACGAGGAGGTCTCAGTTGCAAAGAAGGTCAGAGTCCCGAGAGTCAAACTGGACCAGGAACGGTACGATCACCACTTTGATTACCTCACCACGCCATGCCGTACCACTTCATGATCATATGAGGTCTCACCTATGCTAAGATGTGACCAGCCTGCTTTCACAAAAGGGCATACCATCACTGCGAAAACGAGCACGAGATTTGAAGCTGAAAGGCAAGGGCCATGAGGTGAGTAGAGAACGTCATTCGCTCCATGTGATTTGAGATAGGAAACTTACCGCAATACCCTGTAGTGGGGAGATGCATCGCGCCTCCTATCCTTTTACCAAGAATGGCTCGACGATCTCTTCCCTAAGGCTAAATTCCTCGACGCTTTGGCGATGGTGGAAAAGACTGGGCACAACAAGATGGTGCAGAAAATGCGCGTGGACTGGATCAACGAGAGCAAGCCGAAGGATACAAGTGCCACGACGACCTTCCAAGAGGAGGAGGAGGACCAGCACCAACAGTCCAAAGAACAGGGAGCATCGAGGCAAGCGGAGCGGGTCGCGCCAATTTTTGAGAAGGCTGTGGCAAGTGGCGGTCGTCCCAGGACGCCGGAGATGGAAGGTGTTTTCGGCGACGATATTTACAATGCCACCCCTATTGGGGCAGGGAAGAACAGCGGGGCAGCTGACGAGGCAAATGGGCCAGACGATGATGAATTGGATGCGCTGATGGCAGAGGAGGAAGGCAGCGGACGGATTGAGCAGACGACATTTAAGAGCAGCATTTTCGGAGATGGCAAGCCGAAAGCCGCAGAGAAGTCACGACAGGTGGCGGCTGAGGAGCCTGAAGAGGATGACCTTGACGCTCTTCTTGCGGAGGCCGAAGCGGAGGGGTCCGCACAGAAAACCAAGAATACCAACAGTACTATTGGCGGCGATGGAGACGACCAAGGTGCGCTCCTGGCGGAGGCGGAAGCGGGGGCGGAAGCACAATTCGCCCTTGGGAAGCTTTCTGGAACTGGTAGCTCGGCTTCGAAGCAACCAGTGGATCCGGAATTTAACGATGACGAGGAAGCCCTGGCAGAAATGGATGGCCTATGGTGAGAAGGAGGGGTAGTGCATTCATCTGCCACTGTACATGTCACACACAACCTTAGTATATATAATGAATGATTCATGATGTTTCCAATTGCTTGGGCGGGAACATACGGTTTGGCAAGAGAGTGCTTTCATTGCTTAGGATTCTACGGAAAAATCGGTCAGGATGGACGAACAAATGCTCCAAGGTGAGAATGATAGAGTACAATTGTTTTTAAGGGACATACATAAATGAATAGGAACATACAAGTTGAAGATTTATTATCTATTGTATCGTGGTGTCAGTCAGGTATAAGTGCAACGGCAGTCACTTAATGAGCTCATCCTGAACCCCGGATTTTGGTGGGGCCGAATTTGTTCATCCCACTTCAACATCGAAAGCTCCCCCAAAGCTACCAAAGCTCCCCTCCCACTTCAGCATTCCACCACAACCAGCCGAAAGCCCACCACAACCTTGAATATAATAAGAAGACCGGGATATGATTGCCCAGGGAGGCTTGCAAATATGACGGGCTCTATCTCTGACGCGCTCGAGCGGCTTCACCTGGTCGAGGAGACCGCCCAAGGCGAGGATCCCATTGACGACATTCTCGAGAGAACGACATCAGCTCTCCGCCGTCAACGTAGACAAGACCCCGAGGAGCTCAAGGCGAACCTGGAAAAGGAGTACTTGACGCCGTCGCAGACATTCTCTACTGAGTGGCTCAACAGACTGCAGCAGTAAGCCGCCTTGCTTCTTTTTAACTTGACCCATCAACCATGGGCCACGCTTGCTGACTCCATCCCTCCCTTTCTCTCTTTTACAGACGATGGGATTGTCCTGTAGACTACACCGACCTATTCAAAATTGCGCCCACGCAAACACGAACCGTCACGCGATTCCTCCGACAGGGTCTTGAGGGTAAAGTAGTGGGTTACAAAAACGTCACCGTCTCCGCCAACAACGACACCGCAAAGAATTCCACATCCTTCTCGCGAAAGCCCGCTTCCAGAGCCGAGTTCGTCCGAGGTGCTGCTGGTTTCTTTCCATTCGCACCCGGTGGTTTGGATGGTATAGAAGCTACAGCCGCGCTGGAAGATCAAGCACTACGGAGGGATGGCTACCTGGACGGTACAGCAGGGTCTGGGAGCAAACTTGAGAGGGTCATCAAACTTGGCGAGGAGGGAAGCCTGCTGGAGGTCGCCCCCGGCCTTTCGAGAGGCATTGACTTCTCGAAGAAGAAAAAGACCAAACGTGATGAAGAGGAGGCCAAGGACGTTGAGAAAGAGCTTGACCAAGAGCCAGACCAGATACCCGATGGAGAGGCAACTGTGAACGGGGAATTTGTCGATGGCGAGGCCGAGGCCAACACGGAAGATATTTCGCAAGACGATGAGGATGACGGCGAAGACATTGATGCTATATTGCCCGTCGAGTTCCCTGCCCTGCAGCCTCATGGCAAACTCGCTGCGTCCAGCGCTAGGAAAGCCGGTCGCGAATGGGCACACATGGTCGACATCAAGCGGGAGATACCCAACTTCCGCGAGCTTGTGCCTGACATGGCAAGGGACTGGCCATTCGAGCTCGACACATTCCAAAAAGAAGCCATCTACCATCTCGAGAACGGCGACTCCGTCTTTGTGGCGGCACATACTTCGGCAGGAAAAACAGTGGTGGCCGAATACGCCATCGCCTTGGCTGCGAGGCACATGACCAAGGCAATCTACACCTCGCCCATCAAGGCTCTGAGCAACCAGAAGTTCCGGGACTTTCGGGAGACATTCGATGAGGTTGGTATTCTGACGGGGGATGTTCAGATCAACCCCGAGGCTAGCTGCCTCATCATGACGACCGAGATTCTTCGCAGTATGTTGTACAGAGGAGCCGATTTGATCCGCGATGTCGAATTTGTCATCTTCGATGAGGTTCATTATGTCAACGACATGGAGCGAGGTGTGGTTTGGGAAGAGGTCATCATCATGCTTCCTGACCACGTTTCTTTGATTTTGCTCTCCGCTACTGTGCCCAACACACACGAGTTTGCCTCATGGGTTGGTCGCACCAAAAAGAAGGACATTTATGTTATCTCCACGCCGAAGCGACCGGTACCGCTCGAGCACCACATCTGGGCCAACAAGAATATTCACAAGATTGTCGGCTCGGACAAAAAGTTCCTCGAAAAAGGCTGGAAGGATGCGAATGCCGCTCTACAACGGAAGGACACCCCTAAAGCTATCGAGGCTGCACCAAGCTCTCGTGGCGGCAGCATTGCGAGGGGAGGTCGCGGTGGACCACCTCAAAGAGGAGGCAACAATCAACGAGGTGGTCGAGGAGGCAACGCCCAGAGAGGCAGGGGAGGTCCGCCCCGAGCAAGCCACAACCCTGGACACATGGGCCGAACTGGCCGTCAAGGTGGCTTTACCTCAGCCGCACAGGACAAGAACCTTTGGGTGCACCTTGTGCAGTTTATGAAGAAGTCCAGTCTACTGCCAGCGTGCATCTTCGTCTTCTCCAAGAAACGTTGCGAGGAAAACGCAGACTCACTAAGTAACCAAGACTTCTCCACCGCCCAGGAGAAAAGTCACATCCATATGATTGTCGAGAAATCGCTTGCACGGTTGAAGCCGGAGGATCGATTGCTACCTCAAATTATCAGGATGAAGGAGCTTTTGTCACGAGGAGTAGCAGTACACCATGGTGGCCTCCTTCCGATCGTCAAGGAGCTAGTCGAGATTCTCTTCGCGCAGACACTGGTCAAGGTGCTGTTTGCAACAGAGACCTTTGCAATGGGCCTCAACCTACCAACCAGAACAGTTGTCTTCTCTGGATACCGCAAACACGACGGGCATTCCTTCCGCAACCTCCTCCCTGGCGAGTACACCCAGATGGCAGGACGAGCCGGCCGCCGCGGTCTTGATACCGTTGGCACCGTGGTCATCGTTCCACCCGGCGGCGATGAAGCACCACCTGTTGTCGACCTTCAAAAGATGATTCTCGGTGAGCCCCAGAAGCTGAGGTCACAGTTTCGTCTGACCTACAACATGATCCTCAACCTGCTCCGGGTGGAGGCACTCAAGATCGAAGAAATGATTAAGCGCAGTTTCTCCGAGCACGCCACGCAGCAGTTGCTGCCGGAGCATGAGAAGGCGGTGGAGATCTCGGAGGCGGATTTGGCCAAGGTTAAGAGAGACAGCTGTGGAATCTGCGATGGTCATATGGACGAGTGCCACCAGGCAGCACAAGATTACAGGCGGCTGACAGAGGATCTGTATAAGGGAATATTGGGCATACCGCTGGGAAGAAAGATGTTCTCCCGCGGAACGTTACTAATCTTCCAGAAGGACGGAATCCGAACGCCGGGTATCCTGCTGGCAGATGGGACTGGCACACAGGTCTCGGCGGATGTGGGACCTACGGTACATGTTCTCGAAATCCGAGCGAACAGGGACACGCGTGACTCGACGGACCTGCTGCCATGTATAGCCGCCTTCCGCCCCATGTTCCAGGAGCTACCGAAACACAAGAAATACCTTCAGACCAAAGTACTGCATGTACCCCTTTCGGATGTGGAGGTCCTCACCGGCCATTTGACGAAGGGCATCGTGCCCGAGATCTTCCAGGGCGGCGAGGCAGGCCGGGTTGCGAAAGAGAAGATGGCCCAAATCTGCAAGACTTGGCAGCAGTCGCTCTTTGACGAAGTGAACCTGGGCAAGATCAAGAGCATGGCCCTGCAGGAAATGATTGAAAAGCGGAAACAGGCGGAGTTGGCGGTTCTGAGCTCGCCTTCACTGCAGTGCCCGCAGTTTATCAAACACGTAAGTGCAATACTCGGCTGCCCCGGTGATTTCGCTCTCACACAAGAATGCTGACATTTTACCAGTTTGCCATGTGCCACGACCAGTGGCTTATCAAAGAGCATATCCAGCAGCTTCGTCAGGCCCTCTCCAACCAAAACTTGCAACTTCTCCCGGACTACGAACAGCGCATCCAAGTACTGAAAGACCTAGGCTTCATCGACGACTCGTCTCGGATCCAGCTCAAGGGCAAGGTGGCATGCGAGATCCACAGCGGTGACGAGCTTGTCCTGACAGAGCTGATCCTCGACAACGTCCTGGCTGACTACGAACCCCCCGAGATTGCCGCCCTCCTTTCGGCCTTTGTTTTCCAAGAAAAGTCGGACATCGAGCCAACCCTTACAGGCAATCTTGAGAAAGGCAAGAACACCATAGTGGCCATCAGCGAGAAGGTCAACGCAGTGCAAGAATTGCACCAAGTCATCCAGACTTCCGACGAGTCCAACGACTTCACCTGCAAGCCTCGATTCGGGCTCATGGAGGTAGTTCACGAGTGGGCACGGGGAATGAGCTTCAAAAACATCACGGATCTGACGGACGTGCTGGAAGGAACCATTGTGCGGACCATTTCGAGGTTGGATGAGACCTGCCGCGAGGTAAAGAATGCGGCACGTATCATTGGCGACCCGGAGTTGTACCAGAAGATGTCGACTGCACAGGAGATGATCAAGAGGGATATTACGGCTGTGGCAAGCCTATACATGTAGGCTCATTAAGTATCATGTTGTACACCTGGAGTTTTGCGGGCACTACCTGTTTGATATTCACGCATCCGTGTGGGACAATGACGAGGGGGGATTGGGTATACTGGATAACATACTGGGCACAGATATCTGCTTTACTTTGAAGCTACGAGCGTATCATGCGGAAATCAGACGCCGGACAGGTTAACGGGCCAAAAAGGAGTTTTATGATATAGATGCATAAATGGATTATTCAGTTTCAGGCCTGTCCAGTCCTGCTTGGCTCTGTGTGATTTGGGCTTTGGGCCAGGTCGAGGTTGAAGCAACCTTGGAAGGTGATCGCCCGACCTCGGGAGGTGCTTACTTTCTGACAGCGTCGCAGACTCCCTCGCTTTGTTCCTACATCTGATCCATGTGTGACTCTTATTCAGCACTAGACGGTTCAGCTTTTAGCTCTCTTCAAGTTTGACTGGCAGATTCATTTAAGCTCCCAGCCACACATATGATGAGCAATGATGGGCTGATGAGTGCTTGGGAGCTTAAATGAATCTGCCAGTCAATTTTTGCCGGAAGCCACTCGATTACCATCCTACCATCATTACATGTACACATAGCCAAATAAGATGGCCCCTCCTTCCCTGGCCCGTCTCACCGGTCGCGATTCAACCATATGATTAGACGGGGCCTTGGCACGAAGGCGAAGGGCCTCGGCGTCCCTCATTCACCTTCGCGCCAAGGATGACTTAGACGGCCGTCATGCGTGGTTTAGGGCCACATATCACCGAGGACATGGGAAAGGCAGAAACAATGCTACATTGGAGTAAATGACCGTGAACTATAAGATGAAACGCCCGTGCCCCCCCCCCCCCCCCAACGCCCAATGGAGTTCCCAAAATGAACGGCGGCGCTTTCTTTCCTCTTCTTCTAACTCAAGCGCCAACCTGCCTGCCCCTTTTCCAGATATCAGCCGCATTTACCCATGGCCCCAGTACCCGGTCTCTCTCCCAAGTCAAGAGCCTCCTAGGCTCTGAGTGCCCTCAGCCTCTGTTGCAGTGCGTCCTCTTGCTCGGGGGTGGGCTCTGTCGCGGCGTTCTCCTTGACGGGATCCTCCTTGCTCGTCGACGCGGTGGCCAGCTCCTGCGATAACTCGACCCCAGCGTCGTCGGCTAGCTTGCCAAGAAGTTCTGTAATGGCGTCGTCTGAGACCTGGACGGAGGTGGACTGGGTCATGGCGTCCTGGTAGATGCCGTTGGACATGGCGTACTCTTCGTTTTGGTTCTTGAATTGTTCGAGGGTCACGAGGGTCTGTATACATCATCACGTTAATCAAACTGCAGTACTGCGACAGGCACGGGGGTCGGGAACTCGTAAGAGTACGGTTGGTCGTTTTTGTACCTTCTCTGGGTTCATGTTCTTCTGAGCCCTGTTCATTGTCCTCGAGGACTGGGCCATCATGGCGGTCATCCTATTCATGGCATTGTTCGCCTGGATCTGTGCAACGGAGAGCTCGGCCATGTCGGCGGCCTGGTCCATCTGCTTGGCGATGGCTTCCTTTGCGAGGAGCATGCGAGCTTTTTGGTAGGCTTGTTGTGTCTCGCCTTTCTTCAACAACTATAGAACAGCGACCCCAGTTAGCGTACTTGTCCTTTGTCCGTTGTCTGTTCCATAATTATGGTCGACTAGATAGGAGAGGCGGAATAGGCATAGGTGACGCAGATAGGTGGATGGATGTAGAGTAGAGTAGTCTAGAGCAGTGCAGAATAGACTGACGTTCTGTATCTGCTTCTTGAGTTCGTTGTCGGCCTTGGCGGCCTTTTGGGCCTCGCGGCGGGCTTGTTTGGCATTGAACTGGAATGTGGCGGCACGTCAGTCTCTGTCTTTTCAAGAGCGAGGGAGGGAAAGGGCATGCGCACCCTCGCCTGGAACTCTGTCTGCATATCTCGTGCAAGCTGTCGTTGCGACATGGTGGCGGTCGGGGGCGAGTGTCGAGTGTAGGTGATTGGTGTCAGCCGGTGGTCGAGGAAAAGAACAGACGGGTAAAGTTTTGGTAAATTATCGAGGAGCGGTGCGTAAGTGACTTGGTCGTTGTGATGATGGGTTCCAAGGTTATTTGGTGGTGGTCGACTTGTCGATGGGAGGAGTTCTAGGATGATTATGAGGCCTGAAGTGTCTTTGGGTTCGCCTGATCACGGCGCCCGATTGATCGGTCTCATGCGGGGCCCAGTGTTCCCTGTAGACGCTGAAATGTGGGGTTACAGGCTAGGTAGGTAGCCTGAGCCCGGGATATCCTGTGTCAGGATATCTGGATACCTGGCGCTAGTGCTAGAGCGGCTGAACATGAATGACGTCCGCAGGTCTCACCTATTAGTCCGATAAGGGGTAGGGCTATCGAGGGTTAGGGGTAGTATAAGTCAATTGAAACAAGGTCTTGTTCTTTTGTTAGAACGAAAATTGCTTTATTGTCAGCCTTCTGTGAAAGTGTTTCTTCCTAACACACGCACTTGATTTAGCGTGTCACGAAAACACCACGTCTTTAATATAGCATATCCAATCCTCTAAAACCCATTCCCCTTCCCTGCTAGATAAGTTAGAGCATAACTGCCGTGGACACCGTAGCATAACTACTACTATAAACCACTAGTAGCAATAGGACTAAACATAATGAATAATTATATTGTGTTTTAGCTCCTTTATACGCAGCTAATTGCAATTTATAATTATCTTAAATTATAACTGTAAAACGTTGCTTAATCGGGTAAGCGGTTAAGCTTACCGCTTCGGTAGGGTAGCAGAACTGTTAGGCCGCCTAGCCTATAGATAGTTTTTATATTAAGCTTATAAATAGCTTTAAACCTAAAGAATAGATATATATAACTTAAACTAAACGACTATATAATCGATCGTATTTATATTACTTTAAGCTTTACTAATACTAATTAATAGTTATATAAGTAACCTTTAATAGTAAGATTAAAAAAGGCAGATTTTTCTTATAATTATTTTATAACGATTAGAGTTCTTTTATAAGCTATTTGTCGTATTTTAAGTTATAAGATCTACGTTAAGATTAAGGCTATTTATAGTTATTTAAGTATAGCTAACTTTTAAAAAGTAGTTAATATTAACCGATAAACCTTTATAAGGCTTTTTTAAACTAATTTAATAGCAACGTATTTATTTAGAAAACTACTTTATAACCTACCGGTATATATTATCGTGTAATACTTTTAAAACTTCTTTATACTACGAACTTTCCTTCCGAATAAAACCGTATACCTATTTTTATACTATAAACTTCCTTTAAAGTAAAACTTATATATTTTCTTAGCTTGTTATTTCTTCTACCGAAGATAACTTTTTATTATAACCTTTTCTTATAACGATTATAAACCTTTTTTTTATATTTTTACTTTATAACTTTATAATAAACCTTTTTTATAATTATAACCTTTATAACCTTCTTTTCTTTTATAATCGTACTTACGATTTTCCTCTTTCTTTAAAACTTTATAAAACCTTCTTTTAAAAACCTTACTTTATAACAGACCCTTTCTTTATAAACCTTTTCGACGTTAGTTATATAAATAAAAAAGCTAGTAAAAGTTAAGCTATCGTATAGTAATTTTAAGCGATTACTACCTATAGGTAAATAGTTTAAACGTACTAGTAGTTAGTCAGAAAAGTATAGTATAAGAACGTCTTTCTTTTTATATACCTCGATTACAATTACTATAGCTTCGTAATAGCTTTCGATAAAAATAAAGCTAATAGCTTTTACCCTTTATAAAAATACTTCGATAGCTTAATAAAGGTATTATAAGTTCTTTAAAGCTAATAAATATACGTTAATTTAAAGTTATAAGATATTTTTATAAGTAAGGATATATTTAAAAAAGTTAACGTAATAACTTTTATCGTATATATTATCGAAAACCTTTATTAAATAAGCGTTACCGGTAAATATCTGTTAACAGACTTTTAAAAAGACTTCGAAAACTAAAATAAAAATATATTTAAGTTAATTATTTTTATTTAATAACGTAAAATAAAAACCTTTTTAAAAGAATAAAAGATATATATAAGTTTATATAAAAGCTATTTTATTACTTAACTACCGGATATTATATTAAAAAAGGAGCTATTAATATAATTAAAAATAAGATAAAAATAAAATAGTTCTTTTTTAACGTAAAAGTAAAGTAATAAACAAAATAAGTTATTATCGATAAAGTAAAAGAGTAGTTAAAGCTTTTTATAAGTAGTAGTTATAACTTTTTTCTTTTTTAACTTAAAAACAATAGTAATAACGTAATACTATTTATCGAAAAAGATAAATCGTCGGCGTTTTTACCTTCCGAAAGAAAATAAAAACGATAATTATTATATTATATACTATTACTTTTTCTTTCTTTTAAGCTTTTACTACGATCGAAAACGTAGCTATTACTATTACTATAAGATATAAGGCTATTAATAAGCTTTTAAAAACCGGCGTAATTTACTATATTATAAGATTAACCTTAAAACTATCCGAACTTTCTTTTTTTATAGTTATATACGCCGGCCGGTATACTATACTATTAACGAAAAGCTATATATCCTTCGGTTTTTAAATACCTTTATAAGCTGTTTTATAACCTTTATAAGACTTTTCTTTTTTATTAAGTATTTAACCGTATACTAAAACTAAAAAAAATTATAGTTTTTTTAAAAGCTTAAGATAAAAATAAAAAGTAAACCGGAAAGCTTTATAACTTATTAAATAATAAGCTAAGGATTTATATAAATTTTTACTATTATAACGGTATTTAACCGGACTAGTTTTACGTTATACTTCTTTAAATCTTTATTAAAAAAGCTAAGACTTACTATATTTACTATATCGGTATAGTAAATAATTTTATTATAACGTATAAAAAGCTAAAAACTTACTTTAAAACCGATATAAATTACTAATAATACTATAATAATTAAACTAGTATAACGTTTAATAACTTTTAAAACGATAAAAATAACGTCGATAAAAGCTTTTATAAGGTTTTATATTTTATATTAAATAAGCTTTAGCTTTATTAATATACTTTCGGCTTTTATTACGTTAACGACGAGATTTTAAGAATAACGGTTTTTCGAGTATATAAAAAAGTAGCTAAGTTTAAATACGTTTTTTATATACCTGCTGTTTTTTATAAAAAGCTTTTTTAAAACTTTCGCTTTTTTTTTAAACTATCTTTTAAATAAAAGAATAGTATTAACGGCTAATTTATTTAAGAATAACTTAACGATAAAGCTTATTACTTTAACCGTCGGTATAATAATAACCGTTAATAAGAAAGTTCCGGCTTCCGAAAAAACGGTTTTAGCTTTTATAAAAAGACTTTCTATAATAACTATCGAAATAATAAACGCCGGTAATTATATAAAAAGAAGAAATGCTTTATTTATAGTTAAAAAGGTTATTAGTTTATAAAGTATATTTTAAAAAAAAGGTAACGCTTTTAAAACTAATACTTAATATAATATAAATACTACGGTAAATCGGCTATAAAAAAAAGCTTTATATCTTTTTAACTAATTATAAAAGCTATAAAGCCGCTTATAGTATTAATAGCCCGGTTAAATAAAATAACGATAATAATAAAAAAGCTAGCGTTTTTAAAGATAAAAAGGCTATATACTAGCTAATAAATATAGCTTTCTTTTATATTATTTCTAATAACGATAACAGTAAAGACAGATATAAAAATACCGTTATTTTAGTTTTATAATTTACCTTTTAAAAACGTTATTTAAAGTTAAAATTTTAAAGTATTATCTTTAATATTAAAACGGTAGAATTCTCGATTATAAGCTATAATTAATATTTTACTTTTTAATATAAACATTTTTTAATAAAAATAAATAAAACTAAAGCCGGTAAAGCTATTATTAAATTTAGTTAAAAGGTATAGCTATCTTCTTTTAATACTATCGACGTCGACTTACTTATTGAAGCTATAACTTTTTATATTATTAATATATTTACATTATTTTTCTTATACGTTTAAAATATAAATAAGTTAAACGTTTTCTTTCGAAATATTATAAACAAGTTAATAAAAGTCGATAAATAAAGTAAAAAAAAAGCTATTTTTATTATCCGAAAGTAAGGCTATCTATAGTTTTTTCTTTTAAAACGAGATACTAATGTTTTTTTTATAAAAAAAGAGCTACGTCGTTTTTATTATCGTTTCGGATATCCGACTATTAATCGACTATCCCGGCTATTAATAAATACCGGCTATAAAGTTAATACCGCGGTTTTTAAAGTTATTATAAAGTTTTACTATTATTATTAAATAAAAAGCTTTACCTTTCGATAATTTAAATTTACTTTAAAAGATAATTATAATTTTAATTATAAGCTTATTATCGATATTATATATTTATTCGGAAAACCGGTATTTTACGTTATAAACTTATTAACGTTTTTTTAAGCTATATACTTTTTAACCTTATTATTTATTAAAAATATATAAAAAGCCTTCCGGATAATATAGATAGATATATATTTTAAACCTTTTAACTAGCTAGTTTATAATACCGGTATTAATTTCGCGTTAATAGAATTCCGAAATAAAGCTAAGATTATAAAGATTACGTATAAACAGGTATTTATAAAAGCTTATTAGTTTATTAAAAAAGTCGAAAGATATTATAGCTTTTTATATTATATTTTCGAGATTTTATACGTTAAGCTTTCGATTATTTTTAATAACGATACTATTTTATAAATAACTATTAAAGCTATTAACGATATAATAAAACTAAATAAGTTAATACTTATATTACTTATCTTCGATATCTTATTTTAAGTAAACTTCGATTTATTTTTATCGTTATCGATACTATAATATATAAAAATAATTATAAAGGCTATAAAAGTACTATAGAAGCTTTTTATAAAACAGTAAGTTAATAAAGTTATCGTTATATAAAATAACTTAAACGTAAAAGATTAAATAGCTTTACCTTTTTAAAGTAAGGTATATATATAATAAGAAAAAAAAAGCTAATAAAACTTATATAAGCTATTTACTATCGATAAGTATAATTTTATATTAGACTTTTTTAATAAACTTATTAAATTTCGATTTATACTAGTTCGCTTATATTTTTATAACGATTTTAAAGATACGACCTTTAAAGTACCTTTTTTATTCGGTCCGGTATAGACTCCGGAATAAAGCTTTAAAGTATCCTTTTCGTTCGGTCCGGCGTAAACTAAGCTATAGCCGCCGATCGCTTTAACGCGAACTAAACTATAAAGGCTATAGAAACGCGGCCGGCTTTTTAAGTTTAAGAATAAGCTTAAACTAGCTGCTTTAATAGCCCCGGCTATCTTTATCTTTTTTACTTAAAAAGAGAAGAATAACTATAAGTTAGTTTTAAAGCTACGTTATAACGCTATTATTATTAGTCCCGGTAAACCTTTTAAAGAGTTTAATATAAAAGAGATTACAAACTTTATTAGTTATAGTATCTTTTATTTTAAGCTATTTAACTAAAAGACTTATAGCTTATACCGTTTATTTAAAACGTAAATAGTTTATAAAATTAAAAGTAAGACTAAAAAGCTATACGAAAAGTTATATCTTATTATTTAAAAGTATAACAATACTAGTAAAAAAGATATTCTTACTTAATTATTAATAATTTAAAAGGTTAGCTAACGTATTATTACCGCCTTTACTTTATTTCTGTTCCGAATAAGTATAATTATAAAACTTTATAACGTTATATAGGTTTACTTTTAATTAAAATTAAAGCTAATATAAACGATTTTAGCTACGTTATTAAAAGAACTTAAGCCTTAATACCTTTTAAGTATTATTATACGGCTTATAAAGCCCTTTTATAATATCGCCGAGGTAAACGTATATTAGTAAACGACGTATTATAAGTACTATTATATAAAACATTAATATAAATATATTTATATATAACCTTTACTTTTATATTACGACCGACGGTAAAAACTCTTTTAATATCGTTAATATATAAACCGACGATACCTTTATACTTAAAACTTCGGCTTTTTTAATAATAAAAGAAAAGAAGATTTAAAAAACAGAGATTAAATATAAACTTAAAGTAAAGCTTTTACCGAGTACTTCCTTCGATTTTAATAATACTAAAATAACGATATATAACGATAAATTTATCGAGGTTAGGTAAAAGGGATAAAACGTTAAGATCGAAAAGGTTAATCCGAAGGCGTTTAACTATACTTAAAAGTATTTCGAATAACGTATTTATAAGGTATATTTAGTATTAATTTATTAGCCGGAAGCTGTCTTTAATTTCTTTATTATAACTTAGATTTAAAAGTTAAATATAAAGGACTATAAGCTATTAAATTAACGTTTTAAATAATAATTAAAGAATATCGAAAGAGGTTTACAATATATTACTTTAAACCTAATAAAGGTTAGATTAACCGTTTTTATCGATAGTTCTTTTATAAATAACCGAAATCTTAGTTTTTAGATTAGCTTTATAATCGTTTTTATCGATAAAGAAAAGAATAATAATAGTACGTAGTATAAAATATAAAGTAACGTTTTATATTAGTCTTTTATAAAATATAAACGTATTATATAAAGCGTTTTAGTATTAAAGATTTATAGTATAATTAACGGCTTCGATTTTAACGTTATAATTTTATTTACTTTAAAGATAATTACTAATTAACTAAACCTTCCGACGATTTTTTTTACGATTTATATAAACTTATACTTATTATATAAATACTTAGTTAAGCTAAACACGATAAAAGAGAAGCAGCTAATAATCGATATTATATCGTTATATTAGTTATATAAAAGATAAGAGATTTATAAGATACGATAGATTAATAGTAATAATAATCTAACCGATATAATAATAAAGGTATCGTTAAATAAAGCTTTAATATATTTAATCGATTTAAACGAGTTAATAATTAAGGTAAAGGGATACGTAGACCGGGCTTAATCGACGGTATAGACGGTATAATAGGCCGAAGGTATCGGCTTATAATACCGTAAGTACTATACTTTATAGTCGTTCCGACGGTAAACCGAATAAAGGCGATAACTAAGAGGACGTCGATTTATAAGAATATTACAGACGATTAAAAAAAGCCTATATATATAAGGCTATAAAAGCTTATATATATAAGGCTATAGGTAGTATAGGTAGATCGATAGTATAAAGCTATTATAAAACAGAAAAGTTATTAGTATAAAACGTTGTTTAATCAGGTAAGCGATTAGGCTTACCGCCTCGGCAGGGCGGTAGAACTGTTAAGCCGCCTAGCCTATAGATAGTTTCTATACTAGGCCTGTAGATAGCTTTAAACCTAGAGAATAGACATATACAACCTAGACTAAACGACTGTACGATCGATCGTATTTGTATTACCCTAAGCCCTACTAACAATAACTATGTGGTTAAATCCCCTTACTCTCTGTCACACCGACGCTAAGCCAATGAAGCTCATACACACACTGAACTGATCCGTCGCATCCGTTCTTTAATCTGACGCGAGGGACCCCGATACATTCTTCGAAAAACCTCATGTAGAACCTGGTGGCACTCGGCTGGACCATGCTGCAAGACTTGCACCAAGTAGACTGCACATACCTTTTCGTGTACGTAAGCAGGTGTCACGAGATATAAGGTAGTCGCTATTGCACCGTAATAGCGGTTCCGTTTTTGCGTCACGGCTGGTACCGCCACTCCCTTTGGTACTTCTCCTTCCAACGGCTTAGGAACTCAAGATATCGCCGAGTCGAATTAGCCTCTCTTGGTTATTGTGGAAGGTGACCTGTAGTTTTTTTTGACATGGTCAGGATTCCCACGAGTCTCATCTTTAAGAGACGGGTGAGCATCAGGTAGCAATTAAATCAACAGTGACCTGTAGTTTTTTTGACATGGTCAGGATTTCCATGAGTCTCATCTTTAAGAGACGGGTGAGCATCAGGTAACAATTGAATCAACAGGTCAAATTCGTCCGGCAGGCATGAATCCTCCACCTTGAGGTTTCCCAGGCCGTCACCCACTGGCACCTCGGGGCCACCAGCAGTTTTTACTGAATTAACCACTTGCTTGATAGTCAGAGGAGGCATTAGAGGAGCATCTAGAGGTACTGAGTGTGAGATTTCATACTCTCTGTCGCTCACTCCTTGTCGCTCGAGGCACTCACATCACCTTCCACACACGTACCCTTCCACCCATTCACCCTTGAATATATGGGAGGGGTGAGGTGGCAGACTCTGTGGCAGCAATCAAGAGAGAGGAAAGTGATGTACATGGAGATTGTGCATGTATGTTCAGGTAGAAACCTCACTCTTCACACTAAAAACCACCACTGGACTCAACAGACAGCCGTGTACAATCTAGCGACCCGTTGTCCTCCGCGCACGCATCTCCCTTGAAAGCTCGTCTCGACTTAGCTCCGGATTTTTCTTCCAGCTGCTCTCGCTCCTGAAGAATGAATATTTCCGGGAATCTGCGCTTGACTCTTCTATAGCACTTGGCACAACGTGGCATAAGCTCCCCTGTAAGCCCGTCAAAGATTGTAGCACTCTCTTCGGGACAGTCCGACACACAGTCAGCGTACTCCTGCGCCATTTGGTAATCAAGAGCGTCTTGCCGATGCGTAACAGACTGTCGCGAGGATCTTGACTGTTGCCATTCCTTGTGGGCCATCTTGCCAGCATCTTGGACTCGGGCCACGAATTGTCCAGGACCAGTCTTGTGCGGATAGCTCCTTTCTGCGAGGCGCTTCATCAGTCTACGGCGGGTTTCGTAGGACCAATCGCCAAGGTGGTCTATACTATCTATAGTTATGAAAAGAACTGTCCTGGAACCACGAAACCACTTCTCGACGCTAGTATCGATGCTATGAGACATGGGTCCCAACACATGATTTGCTGCTGGTGCTCTTTGCTATGCGGGCCGGTGCAAGTGTGTAATATGACTTGTGTATTTTCATACAGCTTTCTGAGAAAGTTGCTGTATTCTGTTCTGTAGGCCTCTGGATTTCTGATGGTTCTGGATGTGGCTAGAGTCAACAGAAACAGCTGCACCAACGGTCGTGACCACGATGAGGCTTGTCCCGGTGTGATTTGTTTCTGGACCTTGATATCCAATTCACTGACCTTGTTCTGTAAAGAGATAATGTCTTCCTCAAGGTAAGGTTGAGAATCAGATTGAGCAGCAAACCTCACCCTCACGATCTCGACTCTTCCATGTCACGTGTATTGTAGTGATGTAGCATATATAAAGCTCCTGAGTTTCCTTCCCTTTCATTCAACCTGGTATACTACGCTTCATTCCGCGTTTCTTCTCCTCTCCTTTGGTATTACTGTCAACCAGCAAGAGTCAGCACAAACCAGCACAAACCAGCATGAGCATAGCCATACACTCCGCATCGCCACATCACCACATCATCACAATAATCAGTTCCTATAATCATCAGAGTATCTTACTCTCTTGTTGCTAGCCTTGAAAAATGCCCAGTATACATCTGCAGATGGATCATTTACGCCACACAACAGTCATTTGCCTAGTCGATGTAAGTAATCTTGGAATATTGACTGCTGAATATTCATAATTAGATTACTTCCTGTGACCTTGCTCACTTCTACTTCTGCTTCTATGACTTCCAACTGCAAAATTCTGATTTCTCTAATTCCAGCTGGCTTTCTACTATCCCCAGGCTTGACTGGCAGGTCTGACTGCGTCTGCGTCTGACTGCGTCTGCGACTGCGACTGCGACTGCGACTGCGACCCCGACCCTGTTGACAAGCCCCTTCACAGCGAGCTTGGTAAAGCTGTTCCTGCCCCAGAGACCGTGGCCGGAATTCGAAAATGATCTCCACTACAAACAACAACTAGGGTCCTCAACTTAGACCTTATCACAGAGGAGGGCGTGGATGAATTCATGGGCTGTTTTGCTTGGAGCCAGAACCGCGAGGCTTTCGAGATCTGCTCTGTATCACAAACGGACCAGATCTCCAACAACAACCACAACAGCCCCGATATGAAGCTTGCTAACTAGACGGGATTCGGTTGCTGTGAGGCAATGCCCTCATATGATGATGAATGCACCTATAAGGGAACGGCTCCGTACCTGTCTGGACCTGGATATGGCTCAAAACGGTGCTGTCGCCAAGCCTGATATTACCATTGCTGAGTTTGTCCTTCCTGTCGACTACCTGAGGCGTGGAATCTCGGGTCAGCCTCGACGGTCCGACAATACAAGATTTGCCGTTCTTGTGTCCCCATTCCCTACTACCAACGTCACTGAGCAGTCTTCTTCTTCGGATCCAACGTTTGCCTCATGACGAGGAGGCCTACAAGTGCCGGCTCGAAGAGGCTTTTAAACACGCCTTCGCAGGACTGGAGCCATTCCAAACAAATCCCTCCCTTTGACCTTGCTTACCTCGGCGGAAACTGTAGAGATGGAGATTGGAAAGACCTTTCCGATCAGGGAGGGTTGGGAACACCAAGCGAGATTACGGCCGGCTTCAAGAAAACAGAGGGTTTTCTTCTCCACCCTCGACTTATTGTCGCCAGACAAGCAAGGCGTTGTCGAAGCTCGAGCGAATAAGCTGGGATTGAGCATGTATTGGAGTATTGGGAGTGGAGTTTAGGAGCGAGCAATATCATCTGGGCAAGACACTGCAACGGCTTGGAGGAGCAGCCCGAAAAGACATCGGAGTTCCGGCAAAGGTTATCCAGGAGTGTTGATGTATGGGTCAGCGGGCTGTGCTTATAGACAGATATCTACTGTCCAATAAATGCGACTGCATAGGCCCTCGTTTCATAACGGCCACCAGTGCTAGGAGCGTCTCGGGTTTTACGATTAGTGGACACACTAAGTCACCTCGCTTAGACACGGGCAGCAGCAAGCAAAGGGGATGAATAGATAACCAGACCTATCTTGACCATAGACTCATATGTTACGTATCTGGGCATATCTGGGCCCACTCTATTATAAAGCTCGCTACTAATATAATCTATATAAGGGAGCTTCCTACGCCTATTATAAATAGTATATAATAGCAGTTAAGTTACTTTATTCGATATACCTTACTCTAAATCGTTTTAGTTATAAGCCCGGCTCTTTAAACCCTTTTAGTAAAGATCTATCGAGTACTCTTCTCTTATCGTTTAAACGCTTTTTTCTTATAAAACAATTACTCTAATTATATCTTCTAATAGCTTAAAATCGATCTTTATAAGCTCGATACTCTTATACGATCGTAAGAGCTACCTAACTTAATTTCTTTAGTTTAAATTTTACTATATACTCTGCGGTATTTAAAAGTAAGTCGATTTTAAAAAGCTTAATTAGCTAAACTCTTTAACTAATATCCTTATATAACCTACGTTTAAAAGTATATTTAATTTTAAAAAAGCAGCTACTTAAATAAACTATATTAAATAGCTCGGGAATTAAAACTAAAATAATTAAACTACTTATAATATAGCTTTAGTTAAGCCGGAAAAACCTAATTATAATAAAGCTGTTTTAAAGCTTAATTAGCTTTAAAAGCAGTAAAATATAAGTAATATAGTTACTTCGATCGTTTCGAACTGTTACCTTATAGTTTAAAACTAAATAAACTATATAGTAAACGTTAGTCTACTTGCTTTTACTTAAGTTAAGATTATTATATAAGATACTACTACGTTTTAAAGAGTTATTTAAGTATTAAAGGATTATTTAGCCCTTTTTCCCTCGAACGTAAGAATAACCGCCGTAAAAAAATACCGGGTAACGTTTAAAACGACGAAAGTAAAGAGGAAAAACCCTTTTAAATAATACGTTTAATAATACCGAGCATTTCTCTATACTTAAATATATAATCTAATAAATATAAATAACGTACTTACTATTAAAGATTTTATTAATACGGTTAATAAGCGTATAGCTTTAAATTAAATTAGCCGTATTATATAAAACTTTATTAAAAATAATAAGCTAAATAGCTTTATACTTACTTTAAAGTAGCTTAATATATAGTTTATTACTTTTAGTTATAAAAGAGCTAACCGTTTTTTTAAAAAACCTACTATATTTATTACGCTTTTAAATTAAGTATTTTAAAGAAAATCTCGTAATAATAAGCCGAAAGTTCTCTATCTGTATAGCTAAATGTATTTATAATAACTTAAAGATTACGTTAAGCTCGAAATAGTAACGAAAAGCTTTTTAAAGCTTACTTAAAAGCTCGGAAAAAGCTTATTTACGCCTTTATAAGTAAGCGAAATATATAAACGCTTTAAAGAAATAAGCTAGTTTACTTTTAAAAAACAGCTTTTTAATAAAAGGTAGATTAAAAGTAAAAGTAAAACTAAATAAAGTTAGTTTATATATTTTAAAAAGATTAATACCTTTTTCCGAAAGTATTTTATTTCTATTAAATAAAGTATTTACTTAACTATTTACGCCTTCCTTTACTAGCTTTTATATAGTATTTTAATCGATAATTATAAAACTTTTTACTTAATTAATACTATAAACTTACTTACTTCCGATTCGGTTTAAAAAGCTAAGCTTAAGAATATAGTAAAAGCTAGTATTATTACCTTTCCGATTACTATTAAAGAAACTTAAGTAATTAAAAACGTCTTTAATAAAGCTTAAAAACTTAATATAAAAAACTTAGTCTTTAAAAATATTATATATATAAAAAGCTTTTATATTAATATTATTTCAAAAGCTTATTTAAAGTAGGCTAATATATAGTATATAAAACTAAACTATACCTTTTAATATAAAACACTCGATAAAAACGTAATAGTTAAACAGTTAATACGTTACTATAATCTAGTTTTCTTTAAATATAAGCCTTCTTCTACCTATATAAATAACTAAATAGCAATTCCGATAAACGACGCTAATATCGTTATATATACAATACTTATAGTAACTTAAAAGAAAAATATATAACCTTTACTAACTAAAAAAGATTTAAAGTATTTTTAATACTTATAATTAAGGTATTTAAAGCTAAAAGCTTTAAAAGTAATAGTTTAAGCTATACGAAAAGTAAAGATTAATAGTATATAGCGTATAAAATATAAGTATTATATAATAGCGTATACCTTATATATAATATTAAAATAAATCTTTAAAAACCGCTTACTACGCTTATTTTAATATATTAACTAAGATTTATTTAATTTCTTATATAAGCTAAACGGCTTATTTTAACTACTAATAATTAAAAACGAGTTTTCGAAAGTGCTTTATACGAAAGTACTTTCGTTAAAGAGTAAAAAAGATATATTTCTTACGTTTAAAAAGTTTTAAAGTATAATAAAAACTAAATATAAGCTCGCGGTCTATAAAGTCCGTTAAAATAACGAAAAGGCGATAATCTTAAAGTATAGTAATACTAATTATATAAAGTAGTACGTATATAAAAGAATCGAACTTAAGTTTACGTTAACTTATATTTATAAACCGAACAGAAGTAGTAAGTATATAAAGAAGAAGGTTATTATTAAATCGATTAAAATATATACCGTAGCTAACTTATTTAAAAAGCTATAGCTATAAACGAATATAGTAGCTATATATTTTTATAACCGATCTTTATATTAAAGAAAAGCGTAAATATCTTTAAACTAAGTATTTAAGATATAGTCCGTTTAATATTTCTGTTAATATACTTTATACTAAGTTTATAAGCTTATAATAAACCTACGCCTTAATTAAAAAAACATATATATATATAAATACTAAACGTATCTTTTAATTAAAAACCGAAAAATAAAACGTAGTAAGCGTTTATTTAAAATATAACCGAAGGCGTATATTAGCTATTTAGTAAACTATAAAATATCTAATATTTATTTAATCTAAGTCTTTATAATCGATTAAGTAATTACTATATATAACGTTGTTTTCGATAAAAAGCTCTTTTATAAGCTAAAGAAAAAAGCCGATAGTTTAACTATACTCGAATATATAAATATATTACTTAAAATCATAGATAATAAGGTAATAAACGTAACTTTAGTTACCGAAACGCTTAGAATCTTTAATAGTTCCGAAAAGTAAGCTATTATAATACGCCTATTAAAAACTAAGCTTTTAAATAAACCGTTCGAAAGCTCGAAGGTAAAAAGTAAATAACTATTAATAAAACTACCGAACTTTAAAAATATATTTAACTCGCTATTTAAAGTAATAAAAGGTAATAGGCCGCCTGCTTTAAATAAAAAAGGCTAGTAAAACTTAGCTTATAATAAGTAAAGTACGTAAGACTTTTAATACGAAAGTAATAAAGTTTTAAATATAAATATATAACTCTTTTCGTTAAATAAAAAAACAACCGGTAATACTATTATAATATATACTAATAATTTACTATAAGTAAAATCTTTTCGGCTTAAACGCTTTTAATAAGTAAAGCGAAAACCGAGAATAAAAACAAGCCGACGCTAATAAAGGCTTCTGTTAAAAAGCGGTAAAGCTTTTATAATAATACTTTTCGAAAATAAACTAATTAACGTTTCGAAAAAACGTAAGTAGTTAACCTTTTTTAATACTTTTATACTTAATTAATTAAAAGCTTTAAATAAAAGTAACTAAGTATATAAAACGCTATACGTAGTTTTATTTATAGTAATATAATAATATTTAGCCGCTTATAAAAGTATAAGACTTACTTGTTTTCTTTTATACCGAAATAAGCTTATTAAACCGCTACCGGATAATTAAAAAAAGTTTTAAAATTATCCGGCGGCCGAGCTCTTTATAAAGGCTATATACTTAAAACTTTAAACTTTAATTATAAAAAAAACGTAATAAAAAATAAATAAAAACGTAGTCGATAGCCGGCTACTTTTTTTTAAATAAGTCTTTATATATAAATAAGATAAAGACGGCTTTTTAAAATATAAGAAAGTATAGATATATATATATAATAATCTTTAGCTAGTTAATATATTTTAAAGTATATACGTAGCTACGTTCGCTATATAGTTGTTTTAAATCGCTATTATTATAGCTACTTAGTTTAATTTTAAAATTAAGTAATTCGATATAATAAACGCTTTTTTAAACGCTTTACTTAAAGGTAAGCCGGTCTATTATAAGCTCCCGGATAGCTTTAAAAAGCTTAAGAAATATATACAGTTACTAAACGTATTATATAAACTATAAAACGTTTTATTATTTTAATATAAAGAATTTACGTCTATACTTAAAAAGCTCGGTTTAAAACTTAACAGAAAAAAATAATATCTCTTTTAAAATAAGTATAAGACTATTATTATAATATTTTATATAAATAATTACCTTATAATCTATTATAAACGTAATTAATAAAAAGCTTATAAAGTAATCGATAAGCTTATATAAATATATAAAGTAAAAGCTTAAAAAATAACGGAATAGTACTTTAAAGTTTATATCGTTAAAGATAAAGTAATAAAATATATTTACCTTACTTATAATTCTTATATCGAAAAGATTATAAAACGTTTCGGGTTAATAAAACGAAAATCTTTAAATATTCTTTTACTATTTATACTATTTAAAAAGTATAAAAAAGTAATAATAAAAAAGTAGATTAAAGCGTATTAAAAGTAAGTTAAATTACTTTTATACTCGATAATAATAATCCGAGTAAACGTAGCTTTCTTTTCTACTTAGCTTTTTTACTTTTTAATAAATCCCGGTTTAAAGTATTTAAATATTATCGAGTAAAGTATTTCGTATCTTTATAGCTTATATACGCTTTCGATTTAATATAAAAGCGATTAAAAAAAGTTTTTATCTTTATAGTAAATACTTTTTTTATAAATAATAAAGAATTTAAATAATAATTTTATAAGTATATTATAATACTTTATAAAAAACTTATTTATTAATAAGCTACTCGGTAAAACACTATAACTACGTTAACTATTAAAGTAAAGCTTTTAAACGTAGTATATATAGTAAAAGAGCTTATAATAATTAAAAGGCTATTCCGAAATCTAGCCTTTAATATTAAAAGCTTATAAAACCTTTATAATAATAATTAGTAAACTATTAAACTAATCGTTAAAAATAATAAAAAAGTAACTATAAAGCTTTATTACGTTAATATTTATAATATATAGCTTAAATAAAAATATACTAAAGGCTTATTTTATATATAATATATATTAACCGAGTTTATATTAACTAATAAGCTTATAAAAAACTTATTAAACGTATAATTCGAGTACTTTAAAATACTATTAAATCTTTATAACGTTATATAATTACTTAAAATAAATATAAAAAAAGACTTTTAATTTTAAAGAAATTACTTTCTACTAATATTATAAAGCTTAAAACGTAAACTTTTACTTAAAAAAGTAAGTTAACTAAAGTATATAAGCCCTCTTTTACCTTACGCTTAAATATAATACGCTTTTTATCTTTATCTTTATCTTACTTTTCTTTTTTATTCTCTTTTTTCTTTTACTTACTATAAACAGAAAAGCCGCTTTTATCTTCTTTATCTTTTTCGTTTTCGACCTTACCGAGTAGTATCCTTATATAAAAGTAAGCGGCGAATATAGCTTTAAAAGTTACGCCGCTTTTTTCGAAAAGCTTAATAAGCTCGATAATAATATAAATAGTAAGCTCGAAAACCGGCTTATATTTATACCTTAAGGTATATTAAACGTAATAAATAAAACGATTAAGGTTAGTTTAATCGAAATAAACACCGGTCGAATAACTAACGAAAATAAAATAAAAATAGCTAATGTAAAAAACGTCTCGGTAAATACTAAAGCCGTCGTTATTATTATCTTTTTAAATAGTAAGCTACTTAAAGTAATTAACGAAAAACGCTTAAAAACCTAAAATAAATAGTATATACTCGAATAGCTAACTTACGTTAAGCTTACTACTCTTCCGGAGAGCGTTTATAAAAAAGACTATTAAGGTAAAGAATCTTTTTAACCAGTTTACTTTACTTTTAAAGTTAGTTTTAAATTAAAAAAAAGCTCGGAAAAAGCTTACTTACCTTTCTTATAACTAACGTAAACATTTTAATAAAAGTAAAAGGCGGTATTTTATATATATATATATATATATATATATATATATGTATATATATAGGTTTATTAGCTTAAAAAATATAGAAAGGTATAGTATAAAAAGAAAAAGAGCTTTTATAAGTTTAAAAAAAGCACTTAAAAGGTATATAATAAACGTTATTTTATTATATTATATTTATTTAGAAGTGTTATTATAGCTATTAAAACCCTTTACAGCTATATTTCTTTTATTATTATTTAAAACACTATAATAGCAAGCTTATAATACATATAGTAAACGATTCGAGTATCGTTTAAAAGGTATATCACGTATCTAAGTATATCTAAGCCTATTTTATTATAAAGCTCGCTACTAATATAGTCTATATAAAAGAGCTTCCCACGCCTATTATAAATAGTATACAATAGCAGTTAAGTTACTCTATTCGATATACCCTACTTTGGATCGTTTTATTATACTATTACCCCGGTGGCTGCCCCCAGGGTAATTAACGACCATATGCGGTTGTAGCCTTCTTCCACTAGGAGGTTATAATAGCAGGAGTGGACGCTCGTCTTCGTAGCCCGCAAATCACCTGAGGTCAGCAACAGTACCACAAATTTGTAAGATACAGAGAAGGAGACACAGATAGAAATTATCCAGGATTTTGGAGATGTCGAAAAGATATGTCGCCACATCTCGCAAGTCTTCAAGGCAACCGGTGACGAGCACTGGGGCTTATACTGCGTGTGCGGCTTCGATTGCTCTACAACTGATGCGATAAGTATTGAGAAGGCCCTCCGAGATGCATGGATAGTTGAGACATGTGTTATTAGGGCTTACTGTCGTCCCGAGAGGCGACACCACCAAGTCCTACGAGGTGCCAACTACTGAATCTACGGAGGAATGCGCGAACAAGAAAGTCTTTCCTGAGGCAACCAGCACCCCGGAAGGCATTTCACCTACGTACCTCCTCAACGACAAACCTACCCTATAATTACATCCGAAATTGTCCCACCTTGCCTTATGTCCTTGCATTGGCGCCTTGATGACCTGGGAACCTGCATTTTCCTTTTCGATCTCCTGGCTGACGCGAGTTCCAGGGGCCGGGCGATTCCACATGCTTAATTCTCAAGTCTGCAAAAGATATCTTCAAGTTCTATCGAATATTCTAGTAACTACTTGTAGTTGTTGTGATATTGCCTCTATTGTCTATTCTGATCACTCTTTCAACCCCTTGGCTCTCGTGACCTTCGTAGATTGGTCAGTTCCAAAAGCCCACCTCTTCTAGTACCCAGAGCCACTGTGACACAGTGCACTCAACAGCGCCGAACGCCTCCAGCATAACGAAGTCAATTGCAGGCGCCATGTAATAGACACCAGGCTCAGGTGGGACCGCACGGACTTTATGAGAGGAGAAGTGTAGCGGCAAGGCGAGCGTTCTGTGGCAACTTATTGGCCTCAAAGGGCTTGTATCACCGTATTCGCTCTGATTTACGCTCCTCAGGTACCATCGTAGTCTAGCATTCCCACGAAGTGGTGATGCACGGCAGGTTTCCAAGAATAGGAAGATTCAAGTAAGACATCGGTGAAGGTCGTGAGACTCCACCCATCCTGTTATGTCGCATAAGGTGTAGTGTGCCACCTTGTAGGCTAGATCCCCTCCCTGATTTCCCTCATTTTTGTGTTGGTTGACGCTTGTGAATGTTGATTGGTCTTAGTTGGTCAAATTTAAATGTTGGCGGGATTTGCGCGATGTATTACATTCATATGGTATCACTTAATTTTCCGTGACACGCACATACGGGTTTGAATGCATTGGCACGGCACAGCAAAGAAACTGCGGGTCCAGATTGCCACAATCTGAAAAATGATTTGGTGATATAGGTAGCGTCACTGGACCAACTGCATTTCAAGTGCATTGGACAGATGGGTCTTGAGCTGGTTGCAATCTCATCAATGCAATATATGGATATAAGCACATATGGAAGAAACAGGAACCCCCAGAACTACGCAGGCATTGGACAGATGAGCCTTCGTGACATCACCGCTCAATTTTCCAATTATAATTCGCCTAGATGGTGAGCTCCGGATTTTGAATTCTGACTTTGCCTGCTACCTGTAGTGGAATTACAGTACGCTTCAACGACTCCGATTAACCTTACAAAACGGACCCGGGGTCAGAGCACTGCGAGCGATCATCATGGGCTTCCTCGAACATATACCTTGGCAAACTCTTGCCACGTCGACTTTTGTCTACTTTGCCAGTCTGGTGTTCTACAGGCTGTTTCTGCACCCTTTGGCTAAGTTTCCGGGGCCCAAGCTAGCTGCCGTCACTCGCCACTATGAAGGCTATCATGACGTTGTGCGCAATGGGCAATACACCTTTCGAATCGCCGAAATGCACGAACGATATGGTATAACCCCGTCCTGAATTGTATCAGAGACCATGAGTTCTAACAACCGTGTGCTAAGGTCCAATTGTGAGAATTAGCCCGTACGAGCTTCATATCAACGATCCATCGTACTACGAGAAGCTGTACCGCCAGGACGGCCGATGGAACAAAGATGAGTGGGCATACGATGCTTTCGGTGCCCCTATGTCTTCAATCTGTTCAGTGGACCATGACTTGCACAAGCGGCGTCGGGCGCCTCTGAATTCCTTTTTCTCGAAAGTCAATGTGGTACGCAAACAGCATATGATCGAGGACCTCGTGGACACGCTTTGCAAGCGCCTCGACCGCTTGCAGGGGACCACGGTCAACATCAGCACGGCTATCAGCGCCTTCACCCGAGACGTGGCCACAGACTTTGTCCTCGGGAAGAACTACCACAACCTGGACAACGAGAACTTTGGAGCAGATATGACAAACATTCTCCAGAGCTCTGGAGCGATCTGGCGAACGACTAAGCACGTCCGCTTCCTTGGGCCTTTGATGAAATCACTGCCCATAGACTGGATTGAGAAGACCGGAGATGCCGGGACAAAGGCATTCTTCGCATTTCTGAAGGTGAAGATGGCTGAAACCCCGCTCAAGTGTCTGCTAAAATATGCTGATGATGTTGACTGCACAGGATTGCTTGCAAACCACCAAGGACATCGTCTCGTCGCATGCACCTTCCTCCGTTAAAGGCACTGAAGACACTCAACATGAGACTATCATTCATGCGATTCTTCACTCCGAACTGCCGGCCCCCGAGAAATCTGTGGCACGTATCAACGATGAAGTTGGCACCATTACCGGCGCTGCATTCGAAACGGCCGCCCAGTCTATTCGCACTGTTCTTTACCATCTGTACAGTGACCAGAAAATGTTGGCACGCCTGCGTGCGGAGCTGGCCGTTGCCCATCAGGGAGGTGACGGAGAGCTCTCTATACCCGTCCTGGAGAAGCTCCCTTTTCTGAACGGTGTTATTCGCGAGGGATTGCGATTGAGTCCCGGACTTGCCACTCGTTTAGCGCGCGTGGCGCCTGATCACGATCTCTTCTACAATGAGTGGAGAATCCCGGCTGGAACTCCGGTTGGAATGACAGGTATGTGAAACGCTTGACAACTACTTTTCTAAGGTGCTCACAATGCTATAGTTATACATATGCATCACGATAGGAAGGTGTATCCGGAACCTAAGAACTTTATCCCTGAGCGCTGGATCGACGAGGCGAAACCGTCCGATAAAACGTTTGCACCGTTCTCAAAAGGTACTCGGAGCTGTCTTGGCATGTAGTAAGTCAATCATCTTGTGTCTAAACCCTTGGAAAGATCATTTTATGTTCTGCTTCTTCAGCAGCAATACGACTTCTCTGTGTCCCGACTGACGCTTGGATAATCCAGCCTTGCCTGGGCAGAGATGTACATTGTTGTCGCCAGGCTTGTCCGGCGCTTTGATCTTCAACTCCAAGGAGCTGGACCAAAGGATGTGGAGTGTTTTAGTGACCAGTTCATCATTGGAACAGCTGACGTAGGCGGCATCAAAGCCATTGTCACTAGATATGAGGGTTGATATCTGAATCTGATAACTTTTACTTGTAAGAAGATAGGCAGTATGGACAGACACCCTCAAGGATTTGATACTTCCAGAGATCTTATAACTAAACAGAGAAAAACACTCCTACCTAAAAGCTATTTTCTAGTAGAATAGACACGACACTACTGTATCCGTTACATGCCGACTCCTGTGGTGAGCCGACGCAAGCGTAGTCTTCGGCCCATAAGCTCAAGCATTCTCAACCGACTGCTGGGTAATATGCTTGGAACGGAATCAGTGAGGTACCGTACGTCTGGAGAATTATCGTAGCACATATCGATTACGACTGGCAGATATAAGTCGTCGCAGTTAGCGGTGTTATACCTGTCTGCGTTCCTGAAGGTCACAAGAGCAGTTAACATGGAATGGAGATGGAGATGGAGATGAATGGAGTACGTAAGTGAATAAATATGTATAAGTCCTTAGTTATATTGAAGGTGGTAATTAGATTAGTAAGTCAAGGGAATTGATTGAGAGGTAGGTGGCCCTGATAGCAGCTACGTAGTTGACCCTTTAGGTTATATCATTGATATTTACAGCGGTCACCAAGAGTCACCAGAACCTTCGATATCGTACAGCATCGGCGCCAGTGTGGTGGCCCAAGTAGTGAGAGTACCGGCAGTGTATGTGATACCGCATCCGTCTCCTATGGCAGTGATGCTGGCAATGGCAACATTGAACAGTCCATTTACCGCCCGATGGGCTTTCCCCCCATATTGCAACTTAGCATGTTTCTATAGCATTCTGTTCTCGAATCAGGACATATCTAACGCATATATACTGCCCGAGAACAAATTATAAAATACGCTTCCTAGTGGGGTTCCATGTTTTCAGCGGAACTGTAGTCAATGTGTTATTTGAAGTTGATAACACGGAAGCAATTGAGTCGCTATTATTCAATATGCCCGGTTATTCGCGGCCATTAGTCTAAGACATCCAAACAAGAGAAGCTTGATGATGACCCGGTCTCTCGAATTGACATTTGGAGAAGCTCACAGGTCTGCGAAAGACCCAGAGCGGTAGTGAACTTGCAATTGCCGTTCCCAGATGCCTTTGAAAGGTCTCCTATGACTTGGTAAATTGAATGACTGCAAGTGTTTCACATATGGCACTCGCTTTCGCATTGGTAGTCGAGCTATTAAGGAGCTACTGGCGATTTTTCGATGTCGTTACATCGAGGGTCTTTGTAGGAATTATCTGTCCTGTGCAAGTGGTTGCTACTGGTGCTGTCGTTGTAGACACCGCGGTTGTGCTCGTGTAATCCACGGCGGCTTGACCGTCTAGGCGGCGCTTGGACTCAAGATATAATAATCAAAGGCATTATAGGTTATACCGGACCAAAATTCTGATTTCAGATAACTGGCCAATATCGCTCCTCCTCGTACCCATGTCACCACGAACAGCCTCGCGCTGGGAATGTATCCACCGTTGCTCATGTTGCATTCCGTCATGTCTTGATCGTATTGATAAAGAGCCGTGGAGGACATTGTCAATCGTACTGAGTGATACGACATGCAACCGAATGTTTCAGTTTACGCTACACGAAGTGATATATGTGTGCAACATTTGTCAGCTTGAAAATAGTCGCTGATCGATAAAGCAAGTATTACTAGGTAATTGAATCCATAAACGCCAAAATTATCAGACTCAATGCAACAAAATCTTATCGTACATGTAAATTTTCCCTTCCCGTCCGATGACATCTCCAGACTTTAGTATCCTCTCATACCTTATGACCATCGTACTAATACAGGTCATATCTTGTGTGGCTTTCAAAGAGAAACTCAAGTCCCCTTCTGACCCTTGACATTCTTCCATGTCGAATAGTCAACAGGAATACTCTTCACCTCGTCTTTCTTTTCCGTGCATAGAGCATGTATCTTTGTTTTGTTAATGAGCCCAGGCGGAATGCACATTTGTGTGGCGCTCCGGTCCCTGCCGTGGGGCATGATTGACAGGCGGATAGTTGTATCGGGTTCCCAAGAGCTGTCCAGGGACTTGATATAGTTGTCTAGGTTAGTTTCCGTGGTTTGCATCCAAAGTCGCTTGTTGCTGGAGTCCCTCTCAGGAATCCAAGCCTTATCGAGTGTGTTGAAGCTCGCCTCGTCGACTGAAAAGACGCAGTACCTAGTGGGCTCGTGTATGAGATAGGGTCATTTCTTATAGAGCTGTGATTCTGGAATTCTACCTAAAGAACATGACTTACCAGGAATCATCCGCCGCCAGCTTCTCGTACATGTCACGGGTGGGCGAGGAATAAACACCCTTGCCGATTTGTGAGCCCCACTGTTGCCAGTTAGGATCCCAGGTCACCCCATTCTTCTTATAATCAGCAGCTTGAACCTGGACAGAGAGATATGTCAGCGAAATCATCCATTTGATACCGAGGATTTGGTTATAAAAGTCACCTGTGAGACACGCCGATATCCAATAATGATGTCTCCACGCTTGTCAAGTGAAAATGGCGAGGCTATCACAGAAGTTGTAGCCAGAAGAACAGCAAAAAAGTAGCTAAACATGTTAAACAATGTGAAATATGGGTATGATTATATATACAATAGCTCGGGGAGTCGAAAAGCAAGATAAGAAAATGCAAGTGCAACGTAATGTTTAGGTCGGTTTCTAAGAAGAACTGATCGGGAGAGATGAGAGGAATGCTTTACAAGTGATATAGTGACGAGCCTTGTACTCACGAAGCCCTCCTTTCCTTTATACAGTATTCCGCTGCTATATTAAGCTGTTTCTTCTTCCAAATCTCGAAATATTTGCGGCATGGCCTCGATACAGCCTGGCTATCATATAGTCCTACTCAGCTTATGCCTAGTATTCCAGGGCCATGATGCTGTGGTCAGTATCCACTCGGGTCTTCAGTTGCGCCCTTGGTTCCACAGTTGCGCGTGGAAATGAATTTCCAACGTGCTTACGGTGTCCGTTCGTTTCAATCAGGGGGCACATGCATAGTAAGTAGTCGTAGTTAGCGGTGCCAGGAGTCGCTTTTAACCGGCCACAGGTATTACACATCGAGTTGAGGATTTGCTGTTCAGGTTGTCTTGTTTGGCTGCCTCGACCCTGAGACGCGCCCGGCCCCCCCCCCCCCCGCAGGTCGCTTTTCAATGACCAACACCAGGTCTACCAAGCGCAACCTCTACCGGGGCCATATAGCATAGCCACATGGCTCCTCCGATCCCAAACTGAAGAATGGGCCTATAAGCGTCAGAGGCTCTCCAAGTTAACCTGTAACTCGTGAATTCCCATCCGGTCTAACCTTCTCCATTCCTCCCGTTATACTTTCTCCCTCCAATATCCACTGAAGAGGCCTGTGGACCCACTAACCCTAAGCTGTCAATTCAGTTATACTTACCGGACAGCTGCTTACTTAAGTATGTTGGTCTCATATCCGGAAGACTAAGGGATATAATCACGACCCTGAGCTAGCAGTTTCTGCTAAACCCCGAACAGTGACGGGTTCGAGCATCGATAAAAACTTTTAGGCCTTGATACTGTGGAACGTAATATTAATTGCAATTCCTGTAGCCGGGTTGGACTTCAGGAAAGTTGAGGCCAATGCAACGAGGGGGGGGGGCCGGGGGACTCGAGACACCCACTGGTTTCTGTACACAATATGTGCGTCAGCTGACTGCTACTAAATACACGATCCTTTTTGACTGTTGGGACGATTTGATGCAAGTGATTCGTCAAATCTGGATAACTCGGTCTGACATAATATTACAACCCATATTTGAGGCGTCATTTGCTGTGGCCAGCACTTCGGTAAAATTAGAAACTGCATGTGGCCAAAAATTGCACAGTTAACGTAATTAACGCGAGTCGTTCAGAGCTTTAAGTATAAAGCTGCGATAACTCCTTGTCTACAACGACACTTCCTTAGCTCACTAGAACACATCTCCTATTAACGGCGCATCTACTTGATTATATTGAAACGACCCCAATTCTCGCTACCCATGACCCAGCTAAAGACCATTCTATCCATTCTTTGCGATGAACCATGGAGACTTGACAGCAATAACGAGTGTCAAATGATGTTTCACCGGGACGGCACTGGCGAAGTAAGTCAAACTGCTCACGATATCCAGGAAAGTGACTAACTTGCTTGACGCTGAAGATACTACTTCTCCATGAGGCTCGTGCATGGATTGGGGCTGAAACCGAGTGGAAATGCCTCGATGGTGCAGCTGTTCTCGATCGAAACGCCACAGCTGGTCAGGACGATTACACTTCCCAAGATGACAAAGGACAGAGCAACATCATCGCCGACATCTCTATGGAGATAACTATCACCAAGCGAGCTATCACGACTCGTGGATCGATAGAGGGCCTTGACTTAAACGACTTCTGGCTCAAAGACGAGGCTTTTATACCGAAGAGATATTCCGCGCATCTGGAGATAGGCACCTTCATAACGACCCTGGAAGCTAAATTGAACGCTATACCTCCATGGACACCGAGATTCAAGTATCGTCTGAGTTTCGATAGGTCACCGTACCCGCAAGATAAGGATTGGAAAGAGGTAGATAAAGACGAGCAGTACCTGCTGCCTCAGCCATTTCTGCCGTATAGTGAGTGGAAGGAGTTTTGTAGTGTGATGTTATAGGGGGAGTATTAGTTAGAAAACCTTTCACAAATATTCCCCGGCCCTAATCTAGCTAGTAGGGCCTTCAGATTCCACAGGAAGACAGGTATAATAAGATGTTACTATCTAGTAATTACATTATAGCTATATGTTAGTAGTAAATTCTACTATAATGTAATGCTAGAAGGTTAAAGTAGTAATTATCTTAAATGTATTAAGTAACTATATATTCTTATTAATAGGTTTAAATATATAGGTACTTACTTTATTTAAGCAGTCTTAATATAATTTAATTATTAAAACATATACTAATAATACTTTATAAGCTTAACTATATATTAAAATCTTAAAAAGGTTTATTTTAATAATATAAATTTCTATCGATTTTATCTTCTTTTAAATAGGTAGAAAAACCGATAAACTAGTTATAATTAAATATAAAATAAAAAGTAAGCTTTAAAATAGCTTTATAACTAATTTAACTTAAAGTTAAAAAACTTAATTATATAATAACTAATAGTAATTATTAATTAAAATAAGGTTTTATTTTCATTACTTTTTATAAGTAAAGCCGGAGAGTAAGGTTTAATAAGCTAGTTTAAAGGCTTAGTTTTAAAACCGGCTTTATACGTTAAGTTTTAATTAAATATAAATAATTTAACTTAAATCTAAATCCTTATAAAAAGGGCTATTAAACCTTATTCTTATTTATTTTTTATCTTATTAACAGAGGTAGATATTCGAAACTTTAAAGTAAACTTAACAGATTTGCCTTTTTCCTTCTTTCTTTATTATAGCTTTAACCTTAGCCTTTTTAACAGCCTTACTTTTTATTAATATAGTTTAATATATTATTATAATAACTGTAATTAATTAAAGCTTACTATTATAATAATAACTATTATAAAAAGCTTATTATAAATTAGTAAAGCAGAATAAAGTATTAAAGTATATTTATTATAAGTCTGTCTGTTATTATTATTTCTTACTAACTAAAAGCCTTAAAGGCCTTAATAGCTAGGTTTTAATAGAGTATCTAGCATTCTGCCGGGTAGTTAAGCTTGCTAGCCGGTAGGTAAGCTATAAACGGGCTTGCACCTTATTACGCTATAGTAAATGCCGAGTATATAAAAAGAGTATAACGTCCTTATTATAAGGTTATTAGTTTAACTACTATACACCTTCTCTTTTTTTCTTTTATTTTCGAACTAAATTTATTCTTAAGCTAAATTGTTTATTTTTAATAAGTTTAATTAAATTAATCGAATCGATTAAATTATTTAGCTAGCAGCTGTTAACAGCTATTAAAGGATATAGGTATCGTTACCGATATCGCTATAAGGATTTATATAGCTACTCGAATTATTATAACTATCGTTTAATTAATCGCTTTAATCGTCGCCTTAATTGTTACTTTAATCGTCGCTTTAATCGTTTAATTAATCGTCGCTTTAATTATCGTTTTAGTTATCGTTTTAGTTATCGCTTTAGTTTAATTAAAGGTTAAAGGCATTACTATCGCTATAGTTATCGCTTTAGTTTAATTAAAGGCTAAAGGCATTACTATTACTATAGTTATCGCTTTAGTTTAATTAAAGGCTAAGGGTATCGCTATTACTATAGTTATCGCTTTTATTATCGCTTTTATTTAATTAAACGCTATTACTATTATAAAGGCTAATATTACTTCTGTTTAATTATATATAAAGCTATATATATCTCTTCTTTTTTAAATAACTAAACAGCTTATTATATAAGTTATAAGTTAAGCTATAAAACTTATAAGAATATATAAAGAATAAGATTAAAAAGAGACAATAAGAAAGGAAGGTAATAGGTAAGATAAGCAATCTTAAAGTTAAAGAAGGTTTTAAAAAAAGAAGATTTAAAAGAAGACTAAATATATTAAATTTAAATGTACTTTATTATATAAGTTATCTTATAAGCTATTATTTAAGCTTATAACTATATACGTTTAAGTATATATAATTAAGAAAGATATCTTATAAAATAAAGCTATTATTATATTTATAATAAGTAAGATTTATAGGCTTTAAAAAAGTATAGTTATAATTAAGTATAAGAAAGTTATATAGTACTTACTAAGTAGTTTAAAAGCTAATAATTTAAATATAAAGGCTAGTATTTTATTTAATAAAGTAATTAAGCTATTAATAAAAATATTTATTTTAAATTTAAAGCTTTTTATTTTTAGCTTAAAAGGTTTTATAAAGTTAAAGCTAATATAATTATTTAAAAGCTTTTTAAAAATTAATAATTTAAAACTAAAGGTTTAATATATAAACTTAAACTTAAAGTTTAAGGTTTTTATTTAAAGCTTTTAAAAAGACTTTATAACTATTACTATTTTATTAATAATATTTAAAAAAGTTAAGTTTATTTTTTTAAATAGTTATATTATAATAATTATAATAAGCTTTTTAAAAATTATTATAAGTATAAGTATAATAAGTAAAGTATTTTAATAAAATTTTTAAGCTTTAAAAAGTTTAATTAATACTTTAAAAGATAGTAAAGTAAATATAATAAATTAAAAGTATTATAAAAAAAACTAAGTTAATAAAAGTATTTTTAATTAAATAGTTATAATAGTTTTAATAATAGTTTTAATAATAATTATAATTAGCTATTTAATAAAAAGTTTAATAAAAAGTAAATTTAATACTTAAATTAATAAATTATTACTAATAAGAAAGAGTTAAAATTAAAGAATTTTTAATTAAATTATCTTAGTTAAATATTTAACTTAAATATAAACCTATTTATTAGATTTTTTTAAACTTAAATTTTAATACTTTTTCGGTACTTTTATATTTTAAAATTAATTTAATAAGCTTTATAAATATTAATTTACATTAAAATATAAAAGAAAAGGCTTTAAGTATATTAAGTAAAAGTTTAAAGTAAGTATACTTTTAAAGTTTAAAGTAAGTATACTTATATTAATTTAAATTAAATATTTAACTTAAATATAAACTTATTTATTAGATTTTTTTAAACTTAAATTTTAATACTTTTCTAATACTTTTACGCTTTAAAATTAATTTAATAAGCTTTATAAATACTAATTTACGTTAAAATATAGTAAAAAAAGTCTTAAGTATATTAAGTAAAAGTTTAAAGTAAGTATACTTTTAAAGTTTAAAGTAAGTATATTTATACTAATTTAAATTAAATATTTAACTTAAATATAAACTTATTTATTAAATTTTTTTAAACTTAAATTTTAATACTTTTCTAATACTTTTACACTTTAAAATTAATCTAATAAGCTTTATAAATACTAATTTATGTTAAAATATAATAAAAAAAGCTTTAAGTATATTAAGTAAAAGTTTAAAGTAAGTATATTTTTAAAGTTTAAAGTAAGTATATTTATATTAATTTAAGTTAAATATTTAACTTAAATATAAACTTATTTATTAAATTTTTTTAAACTTAAATTTTAATACTTTCTTACTATTTTAATATATTAGAATTAATTTAATAAGCTTTATAAATACTAATTTATATTAAAATATAATAAAAAAGGCTTTAAGTATATTAAGTAATAGTTTAAAGTAAGTATACTTTTAAAGTTTAAAGTAAGTATACTTATATTTTAATATAAACTTATTTATTAAATTTTTTTAAACTTAAATTTTAATACCTTTTTAGTACTTTTATACTTTAAAATTAATTTAATAAACTTTATAAATATTAATTTATATTAAAATATAAAAAAAAAGGCTTTAAGTATATTAAGTAAAAGTTTAAAGTAAGTATACTTTTAAAGTTTAAAGTAAGTATACTTATATTAATTTAAATTAAATATTTAACTTAAATATAAACTTATTTATTAAATTTTTTTAAACTTAAATTTTAATACTTTTCTAGTACTTTTACGCTTTAAAATTAATCTAATAAGCTTTATAAATACTAATTTATATTAAAATATAGTAAAAAAAGTCTTAAGTATATTAAGTAAAAGTTTAAAGTAAGTATACTTTTAAAGTTTAAAGTAAGTATACTTATATTAATTTAAGTTAAATATTTAACTTAAATATAAACTTATCTGTTAGTATTATTAATAAGAAAGGGTTAAGATTAAAGAAATTTTAAGTAAATTTATTTAAGTAATATATATAACCGAAATTTAAAAAGGCTTATTTAAGCTATAGTAAAAATACTAGTAATATAGGCTATAATTTAAGCTATTATATAAGCTTAATTACAGCGAATTATAATAAGCTTAAAGCGAGTAATTAACACTATAACGAACGATTTAAAGGTAAATATTTTTTATACTTAGATTTATTATATAAATCTATTTAAGTAATATATATAACCGAGATTTAAAAGGCTTATTTAAGCTATAGTAAAAATACTAGTAATATAGGCTAGAATTTTAACTATTATATAAGCTTAATTATAGCGAATTATAATAAGCCTAAAGTAAGTAATTAACATTATAACGAAAGATTTAAAGGTAAATATTTTTTATACCTAAATTTATTATATAAATCTATTTAGGTAATATATATAACCGAGATTTAAAAGGCTTATTTAAGCTATAGTAAAAAATACTAGTAATATAAGCTATAATTTAAGCTATTATATAAGCCTAACAGTTATTGTCTGGTGGAATGGGACCTCATTCCACTAAACCCCTGCAGGTAGGGCGGCAGCGCGGCGCCTGATAGGCTAGCCCGGGGGCTTAGTTTTAGAACCGGCCTTCCACGCCGAGTTTAGCTCCGAATTAAATAATTTAACCTAAATCGGAATCCTTACGAAAAGGGCTATAAAAACCTATTTTTATTTTATTTTTAACTTATTAAAGGGGGTAGATATTCGAAACTCTAAGGTTAACCCTACGGATTCGCGCCTTACCCCCCCGTTACAGCCCTAACCCTAGCCTTTTTTACAGCCCTGCTTTTTATTAATATAGTATAATATATTATTATAATAACTATAATTAATTAAAGCTTATTACTATTATAACCGCTATTATAAGAAGC